>VXAD01000863.1:288372-331860 GCA_013399195.1 Dicrurus megarhynchus | reverse complement strand
TGTGGGGCTGTGAGCCCTGTGTGCTCTGTGGGGCTGTGAGCTCTGTGGGGCTGTGAGCCCTGTGCGGTGTGGGGCTGTGAGCCCTGTGTGCTCTGTGGGGCTGTGAGCCCTGTGTGGGGTGAGGCTGTGAGCCCTGTGTGCTCTGTGGGGCTGTGTGCTCTGTGAGCCCTGTGGGGCTGTGAGCCCTGTGAGCCCTGTGTGCTCTGTGGGGCTGTGGGGCTGCGAGCCCTGTGGGGCTGTGAGCTCTGTGGGGCTGTGAGCTCTGTGAGCCCTGCGAGCCCTGTGGGGCTGTGAGCTCTGTGGGGCTGTGAGCTCTGTGAGCCCTGCGAGCCCTGTGGGGCTGTGAGCCCTGCGAGCCCTGTGGGGCTGTGAGCCCTGTGAGCTCTGTGGGGCTGTGAGCCCTGTGAGCTCTGTGGGGCTGTGAGCCCTGTGAGCTCTGTGGGGCTGTGAGCCCTGTGCGGTGTGGGGCTGGGCGGTCAGGTCCCCTGTACGTTGAAGGGGCCTGCAGTCGGGGGCCCGGTACCCTGAATGCTGTGGGGCTGAGATCAGGACCCCGTATGATGTGGGGCTCTGGGGGTCAGCCTGTGTCTCACAGGATGTGGGGCTCAGTCCCCTGTGTGACGTGGCCCTCCCTGGGGGTCAGGCCCCCATAGGGTGTGGGGCTGGGGCTGTGCCCCCTGGCTGGTTTGGGGCTGGGGTCAGGCCCTGCCGTGCCGTCTGGTGTGGGGTCTGCCCCCCTGTTTGGTGTGAGGCTGGAGCTTGTGTTTCCCGTGGAACGGAGTCCCTTTGGGAGCCAGGGCTGGGGGAAAATCACGCAGACACTGTGACATTTGCGAGGGAACTGCAGCTCCGTGTCTGGAACAGGGATGGAGGTGACAACAAGGCTGTAGGATGAGTCACGGAGGTGTAGAAGTGGCAGGAGCTGAAGAGTCATTTCGGTCCTGTCTCCTGCTGTAGGGCAGGAGCTGACTTAGGCCCGGTATCAAACCTGTTCTTTAAAGGTTCTGGAATAAAGAGGAGTAAAAGGGAAAGTAGAAATGAAAGAAGTGTGGGAAGAGCCTGTGGGATTTCCTCGCTGGGCTGCTGTTCCCTTTATTGAGCCTTCTTTGAAAGAGCAGCTCTCGAGGAGGGTCTGAATTTGTGTTTTTATTCCCTGCAGCAGAACCAGTAAAATGGCCAAGCCTGCAGGCATCAGCCACAAGTTCCCAAACCAAGGATTATTTCTGTGTCAATATTCCCCCTCCCCTTTACCGGAGACACTTCATTTGTTCCCACTGCCTAAAACTTCCATCTGAGCTGTTATTTCTTTCTGTGCTGAGAAATCTTAATCCAGGCAGGGCTGGACCCTTCACTATTGCTCCTCACACCAACTGTGGTTGTTTTTTTCCTTAAAACTACCCCATCATTATCAAATATTGTCATCTGATGCTTTTCTGTCTTATTCAGTTTCCTGCTTGGAGGTGGTAGCCCCGTGTCCCTCAATCTGTCAGGATCCCTCCCCAGCCCCACACCTGAACTTTGGGGTCTGGCAGCTTTATTTGTGGAGGTGACATCATGGCTTTTTTTTCCATGGCAACAGGAGGATGCTGAACACAGGAGCTGAACGCGAGGAGATTTTCAATGGGAACGGAGCAGGCAGCCAAAGGCAAGTCTGAGACATTAATTAGTTAATGAGGGTAAAAATAAAGATGAATGTGGGAAGTCCCAGAGGCTGACAGGCTCGTGCTTCCCAATTTAATGTTTTCTTGCAGACACGCCTCCCATAAAGATTTTTAATTGGGATTAGTCCCATTTTAGAGAGGGGAAAACAGGGGCATTGAGCAGAAGACAACTGTGGTCAGGCAACATTGGCTAGGGGCAATTCCTCCTTTCTGCTCCTTGCCCTTGGCTGCAATAATTCCTTGGGATTTTCAGGGCTGTGAAGCCTGACACTGAGGTGTGACTGTGGTGGGTGTTTCTCTGTTCTGTCCATGAGGAAGGACTTTTCTTCTCCTGCATTCTCTGGAGCAGGGATGGACTCCTGGAGGTGTGGGTTTCCTGTGGGCTCTGTGCGGGGTCCTTGATTTCGCTGGAGACTCTGCTGTCATATAATTACATATTTATTCATTTAAACATGAGATAAATACTCAGTTGAATTTAAATAAATGCTTAATTCCCCTCACCAGTGGACTTTGGCTGTGCTGGAATGAGAGATCTCACAGTGGTGGAGGTTGGATGGTGGAATTTCATTGGAATTATCTGCGGTCCTTACACACCAAACAGGCCAGAGTCTTCCTTGACCACACACAGACCTACTGCGAGGAGGAAGAAGAGGGAGGAGAAGAAAAGGAGGAAGAGGAGGAGGCAGTCCCTGCCCAGCCCCATGTCATCACAATCTCCCAAAAGGGTGATTATTTTCTTCAGAGCATTCCAGGCTGAGGAAAAGGGCATTTACATACAGAGCACACATGGAGATCATGGGGAGTGCTCGTTGCTGTCCATCCAGCAGGAGGTTTGGTTTTTTCCTGTTCTTTTTTTCAATTTTGACCCTGTCTGAGTCTCCCAGCACAAGAGCACCGCACTTGCACGCTCGAGTGAGCTGGATAATGAGCCTGGAAAGCCTGTCCTGTGCTTGGCCAGTCCCAGAATCCACCCAGGCATGAACCAGGACTGGAAATACTCCTCTGTGGTGGTTAGAGATGCTGCTCTTGCCTGGCCCCACGTGAGTAAAGCCACAAGCTTAGAGCTGCCACTTAGGTGACCTCACATGCTATTTTTAGCTTGTCCCCTCCCCAGTTTTGCCTCATTTATACCCATCCAATTCCCCACTGTTGCTCCCTGGGAGGGGCTGGCCCTTGTGGATGATGGGGTGTTGTGGGCAAAGCCAACCTGGAGATGATGAGGAGGAACAAACACCAGCTGGAGGCCCCTGTGAGCTCTTTGGGGCAGCACTTTTGAACACCTCATTGATGCCCGTGGTGATGCAGCTTCACCATCAGCACTAAATATTAATTCCCCCCAAAACAACTCCGTGTGTGTCCTCCTGAGGTCTCACACGTGCCTCATCCACCATGTCAGATGCTGCTTTATCTTCTGAACAAATACCCCGCTGCTACCACATTTGTTGGTTTGAATCCCGGGATTTCTCCTGACATATGTTATTTTCTTCCTAGAAGCCACAAGTGGTAAACAAACATTTACAGGCGCTGGGAACACAGGACATGGGTTTCTCCGCGGCTGACTTATTTGTCTGGCAAGAACCATAAATTCTGGAGGTTCAGGGCTGAAGTCAGCCCTGGGAGCTGGGCTTAGGAGAAAATTCTTGAACAGGCATTTGTTTGTGGAGTTTCTTGCCATCTCCTCTAAAGCACATTGTTCTTGGGGAGCAAGATGGGTCAGTGGGGATGCCACATGTCTGGTCATCCCGATCCTACGGCGTGGATGTGTCCTTGGAGAGCAGGGGGAGAACGAGGAGCTTTACCCTCTGTGTGCTCCGACCCAGGCTCCCTGTCCAGCTCTGCTTTTGGGACAATGTCCAAGTCTGTGCCCCTCCAGCTGCCTCAGTTTCCCCTTCCTATAAGTTGTTTTTCTGGGTTTCAGTTGATCAGGGCAGGGACTGTTTCCCACCAAGGACATCCCTCAGTGACAGCATTGCTCCCGTGGGGAGGGTCCTTCTAGAGCCCCATGGATGGGGGCCGTGGCTGAGAGGCTTTGGGTGTTCTGGGGAGGGGAGGGTGGAGGAGCTGAGATGGGAACGGGGACAACGGCAAGGGTGGAAGAGAGATCCAGCCTAGGGCTGCAGAGGAGGCCAGTGAGGGGTGATGCATCCCGATTTTGGGGGGCTTTAGGGTGCTTTCCTTCCTTTGAAAGAGGAAGGGGACGACAGAGGTGAATGCGGTGGGTTCTTCCCCTCCCGGCAGCTGCTGCGGAAAATCCCGGGGAGACAAATCGTGGGGATGCGCAAGGGGAGTTCGCAGCCTCTTTTCTTCCACCAGCCTGCCCAGCTCGGGGGCATCTCCTCCGCCTGGGTGGGCTTCGCCCCTCGCCCTTTCCCTCCCCTGCAGCCCCAGGGCGCAGGAGGGGAGCGAGGGGAGGGGGAACCGCCAGAGTGTTCGGGGGGATTGTCATGGTTACCTCCCTGGCAAAACAAATGGCTCCACTGAGTGATGATGATGGTGATGGTCACCCAGACAGCTCCGGACACTTTGAGACAGCGGTGGGGGGAGAGAGACCCACCCTGGGGATCCAGAGGACCCCCTCCCAGGGGAGCCAGACACCCTCCCGGCTCCGGGCAGAGCCTCCCCGCCGGGGCACATGTTGCTGCAGCCGGTTCGGTAAGACCCTTCCTCACCCCGCCGGGACCCCCCGGATCCCCTGGTTTCCCCCTCCCCGCTGCCCGCTGGGGAGGGTCCGGGGGGGTGATGCCACCGGTTGCTGAGGTGGCTGGTGGTGCAGCGCTCCCCCACCCCAAGCCCCGGCGCTTGCTCCTCTCCCTCTCTCCCTCCCTTTCCCTCTCTCCTCATTTCCCTCTCTCCCTGTCTTCCAGAGACAAAAGCGCTCCGCAGCTGTGCCTGTCGCCTTCGGGATTCCTCCTGCCCCCCCAGCCCAGCCGCAGAGAGGCTGGAAGAGTGGGTGAAGTTGCTCCAACCCCCCCATCCCCTTCTTCCTTCTCTTCCTCCTCTCTCTCAGGAAAGGTAAGAAAAGCAGTGGCTACTCTCCAGTTGCTCCTGCACCTTTTTAGCTCCGCAGGGGTGGGTGTGAGGGGTGTGTGTGTGTGTCACTTCCCAAGGCTGTGCACGATCCCAGCACAAAGCCGCTCACTGAAGAGATCCCTGTCATAATATTTCTGCAGGCACAAGCCCACACTCAGCAAGCTGCTGCTTCCCAGCCTTGCCTTTTCCCAGCTGGATGGTGAGTCCCGGAACATCCCATCCCTCCCCAAAAATTGTACAGACATTAGTAGTGACTGTGTCTGTCTCCGTGCAGGCAGAGGACAGGGATGGACGGGGGGATGATGCTGGGGGTGACGGGCTGTTGCTGACTGGGCAGCAAAGTGGGATAACCCGTGTGTGGACACACTGTGTGGGGAAGGAGGAGTGACCTTGGCAGGGTGAGGGGGGCTGATCCCCCCCGGTAAGGGTCAAAACACTGAGACCTGGCTGGAACCCACCACAGCGGCTGGGGCAGGGCAGGACAGGGCTGGATGGAGAAGGGCTGTGCTGCTCCTGGGGGCCCTGTGTGTCTCCTTGCATCCGGATGCATCCCAAGCAGGAAGCAGGCTGTCTGGCAGGTTTAGCCCAGCTGAGGGGTGTCTGGGCCAACACCCCCTCTCTGGCTCAGCCCAGGGATCTTCCCCCAGCTGTGAGCCTGGTGAGGTGGGGGTTAACTTACCCCTGTGTCAGAAACGTGTGATTTACAGCTCTAGGAAGGGGCTTGGGACATGATTCCGGGTCCTTGAGACCCAACTCTGGGGCCAGGCTGGTGGTCCAAGACACCTGCCAGGAGTATGGCTGACAGTCCCCAAAATCTGCCAGGGCTGTCAGTCACGTCCCAGCCTGGCACTGTGTCAGCTCGGGGAGGGGGACCTGGTTGCTTCCCCTGGGCTCTGGCAGGAGCAGCTGCTTCCCAGCCTTTCCCCGGTCTCCCTGTCTGAGGCCTCAGGGTGCCCTTGGGGCCAGCAATCCTTGTCACTGCTGTGGCAGTGGGGGGCCATGTAATCACCCTTTTCGGGGCCTGCAGTGGCTGTTTTCCTGGTTTTCCATCAAGTGGGATACTCTGCTTGCAGTTTGTGGCAAGGGGAGGCTGGAGATGGGAGAACAGTTCCTGTAGCTGTTCCTGAGAGTATCCCACAGGTCTGCCGTGGTGGATCCATGGCTCTTCCAGGTAGGACAGTGCTATGTGTGCTCTTTCCAACCCCATTTCCTCCTATTGCTCCCTAGAGATATTTTGGGGGTTGATCCCAGTTTCCTGGCCAGGTTTGAGCCTCGTGCTTTGGGAGAAAGCAGCTGGAGGGGTCCTGCGTGTCTTAGTCATGACCTGCAGTAATGTGGGTCAGGTAGGTGAAGTCAGGGGTCCCTCAGCAGCATGCCCACGTCTGCTCCCTGAGCCCTGCTGCCCCTGAAAACCAGGGAGAATTCCCAAGTGTGACTCTACTTGAGAGCCCTGAAAGTTTGGGAAGCACAAGGCTTCTCCTGTCTTGGATTTGCAAACAGGGGGGCGTTTGCTTCCCCGCGGTGATTGCCCAGGAATGCCGATGGAAGCCTGTGGAGCAACAGGCATCCTTGGCCAGGTCTGTCCACCTGTACATCTCCACAGGGCGCTCCGGCTGTCGTCATCCCGGCGAGCCACTGGATGTCAGTGTTGATTGAGACAGACGACGTGGAAGGAATATTTTACCCAGCTGCAGAAAACCTGCAGGCGTCCTCTGAGCAGTGGGGATGTGCCCCAGGGCTAGCTCGGACCTGGAGGCGAGATCTCCAAGGGAACCCGTTTGTGGCCGGTCAGGGGTTACAGCAGGGCGGGGCAGCGATTCAGCAGCCCAAAAATGCGTCTGACACAAGGTGTGGCACCAGGGCTGGGCTTCACACGGCTGCCTTCCTGTCCTGGCGGGCTGAAACAGCCGGGCTGCCCCTGGTATCTGCCCTTCGGGCAGCAGGGCCGGGTGGGGCTGGGTCGGGTTTTATCCCAGCTCCTGGTTTGGCTCTCCCTGTCCTGTTGTCGGCTGCGGATGCCGCAGATCCTGTGGTGTGGTACAGCTGGGACCCCAGCCCGCTCCTGGCAGTCGGGTCCTGCCGGAAGCCAGGCTGTGTGCTCACAGTTTTGCTCTGTTTTCCTATTCAGTGCACGAAAATACACCTCAGAGGAGCATTATTCTGCCCCTGTCTTTACTCCACGTGCCCAGACAGATTTTTTGAGGGCACATCAGTGCTTAGAGACACAGACGGACGCCCAGGAAGCTCCGAGCAGCTCTCCAGGCACCACCCCCCTTTTTCGGGCACATAAACACCTTTTCCCATCCCCTAAAATCCAGCCCCAGACTCTCGGGAGTGCTGGGACAGGCGCCTGCAGCCCTGTGGAGGGGCTGGAGCCTGTGCTGCGGCTCGCAGCCCTGCGCTCTCCGCGCGTCACGGGGACCGTCCGCAGACGTCGCAGCAGCATCAGCGCCTTCCCCGTCAGTCGGGCACAGGAATTGGCCGAGGGTATTGCCTGGAGTGGGGTGATCACATTTCCGTGTCTCCCTCCCCTCCGTGGCCAGGGAGAGCAGTGGATTGTCATGGAAAGAGCGCTTACAAAGGAAAGGGGAAAATAAAGATCGATCCAGTAGCAGCCTGGTGTGCCAGGTCCAGAGCGCGGCTGGCCAAGGGACACTGTCTGTCCCCAGCCCTGAGCTGCTCCCTAGTTGGTGGGATTACAGGTGTATTTTGAGGGCTGGAGGTAGTAACCAGTGGTTTCCCTTTTTCCTGGGATGCCAGATGCAGTGTGAGGTCGGGAGGCACCTGACCAGGTCCGTGGGGTGGCCCCGCACCTGCTGCGTGCGGGAGGCAGGACACGTTTGGTGGCAGCGAGGGGACACGCTGAGGACCGGGTGCGTGTAGGGATACCCTGTGCAGCATCAAGCTTTTGGTCATTTTTTTGGCATGCAGGGTCCTGCCAGGTCCCATCCTCAGAGCCCAGCCCTGTGACCTGAACGGAGACTGAGCGCACACCCCTGAGCAGCAAAGGCAGGATGGGGAGCAGGCAAGGGGCCAGTGCTGAGCTCCTGAGGGGCACAGGAGAGAGATTCCAGCCTTCCCACTGCTCTCCCTCACTGCAGCCTCTCCGCTGCTCTCCCTTTCCATGCTGCAGTCACTTGATGGCGTTGGTGACACGAGCTGTGTGGAGCAGCCCCATGGCTCTGCTGGCAGCGTCCCCTATCAAAGGGTTTTTGCCGGGAAGAGCCCTCTGAGCCCTCCTTATTCTTGTGGGGTCGATTTTTTGGCTGGCACAGCAGTAAGGGCTGGGGCCAGGCTCCTCTGAGCCACCTCGGAGCTGCAGGAGAGGTGCAACTTTCCTGGCTGGCTCAGACAGGACATGGCACAGGGCTCTGCGTCCCGCTAAGGGTCCCTTAGTGCTTGTCCTGGCCCAGGTGATGCAGAAATCCCTGCTGGCAGAGTGCTTCCCAGGGGAGCTATGTCCCCAGTCTCCCATGGGCGCAGGAGATGTGAGGGGCTTGGATCTCACCCGTGGCTCTGCACTAAGTCCCCTCTTCCAAGCTGAAGTCACGCTCCTGGTGCCCATATTCACCCCTCTGGCAGTCCCATAATGAATTCCTGTTGTGCCAAGCTGCTAGAGAGCTCCTTCCCATAATTATTTCTTCCCTAAGGTAAAATAATTCCTCCTTCTTCCTCCCCCTCCTGGCATTTGATCACTTCCTGATACCTTGATGGCCTGGACCTTCATTATCTCTCCCTGTGCAGGTGAACTCTCCCCATCTCCTGATTTCCCAAGCCCTGTTGGCACAGCTGGGAGCATCCCAGTGTGGGATGGCCTCCCCTGGCTCCCGTTTATCTCCTCGCTGTGCGGGGCTGCATCCCCATGGATGCATCCCCGACCTCCCTGGGCAGCTCCTGGCGTGAGCAGCGTTTGTGGTGGAATGAGAGGTGGATTCAGTCGGGAATGGCTGAGGTTTTTGGCCGGGATTCAGGGGCGTGCCTTGGGATTACTGCCCTCCATCATCATTTTTGCTGCTGTTTCCTTTGCTCAGTTTCCCTGGCTGCTCTCCCCCATCCCGGACAGCCCTTCTTGCTCTCCCTGGCTCTCCCTTCTTCCTTTCTTAACGCCGTTTTCCTGCCCGAGCACTCATCGAGCTCGTGGCCTTGATGTCTTCCGTGGCATTTGCATATAAAGGTGGGTTTTAATAACGCAGGACTGGTAGGGAATGAGAAACTGATGTATTTCAGTGCTGCTGGCTCCTCCTGAGCCTCGTAAATCACTGCATAAAGCATTGCAGAGCCAGCCAGGGAGAACTGCTGCCTAGCAACTTCTCCCGGTTCCTCGGGGGAGCGGGATGTGGCCCTAAAATCCACCTGAAAGGTCTCCTTTAAAACCCTGAGGCTTGGGGGAGAGGAGCTGGAACGGAGGAAAACCTGCTTAGGGAAAAAGAGTTGGAATGTAATTGGCAGAAGGAGTCACTTTGCATCTGAATGTGTCGGCTGAGCACAGGGAGGGATGAGTCAGCCCGTGCAGGAAGGATCTGGAGATGCAGGACAGCAGAGCAGCGGCACCTCCCCGAAATCAGCGAGGATGAGGATGGGCAAGGGCATGGGAGGGCGGGAGGATGCCTGGCTCTGCTTGCCTGCTCTTCCTTCCCCAGGACAAAGGAAAACTCTCATGATCATAGTCTTATCCTGGAGAAAGTTGTTGGTTTGGAGGATAATGAGGAGAAAGAGGGACAGAAAAAGATGTTAACCTGTTCTGCCCAGACTCCAGCAGTGTGGGAGCTGGGGAGTGTGGACCTCCGGGGCTGTCTGTCCCCAGCCAGGGAGGTTTGATCTGAACCTCCTCCCTTATGCTGGTGGGGATTTGGGGCAAGGGTTTTCCTTGTGTCTTCCCACCGGGGTCTTGCTCCATCCCTATCACTGCAGTCATCAAGCCCAGGTCTCGTCCTGTCCCAGGTCACTCTCCTTTCTGTCCTCAGGGCTTCAGAATGAGGTGGCAGAGCCATGCAAACATTTTGGGCGCTCGGGGCTCCACGCCCCTTCTCACCTTTCTCTCTCCAGCTCCCCACCATCACCCAGAGACCCCCGGGAAGATGCCAGGGCTGATTAACCGGGTGACCCTCTCCCGGCTGCCCCTCATTGCGTCCGAGGTGACATCCTGCGTCAGCGGCTATGCCTTTGGGATGACAGCCCTGCTCACCTACCACAACCCAGACCCCCAGGCTTTGGAAGGCAAGTTTCAAGGAGTGAAGCTGGGAATGGGAACTTTAGAGCCAGGATATGGCAGTGCTGGGTTTCTGTGCATGCCTTAAACCTTTAGATGCTGGTGGGAAGCACAACCAAGTGTATTGTGTCCAAGTCTCCAACCTTTTAGGTGTGAAAAATCCCACTTGTGGGATTTTTTTCCCACTTGGGAAGTGCCAAGAGGGACCTGGCTGGTGGGTCTGGGGAAGTGGTGGGCGTTGCTGACACCCCTCCTGGCTGGCAGGTCTCTTTGTGTACCCCTTGGACGAGGGCACGACTGTCGTGGGCTTCGAGGCGGCCGTGTGCCGGCGCACAGTGACGGTGCAGATCAAAGACAAAGCCAAGATAGATGACACCTGCTTTGACAGCTGCAGCCTCCCCCCTGGAAGAGCTGGTGATGGAAGTGGTGAGGGGATTGAGGGTGTTTCAGGGAATGTGGGGAGAAGAGGAGGGGAAGGGGAGTGGGGAGGTGGCAGGGGGTGGCTGGCTGGTGTGTGCTGTGGCAGCAAGGGGGCTTCTTTTGGGAGGCTGAGGGGTTGTGGTGCTCATGTCCCTGCCAAAAGTATCAGTCTTACCCCTCTTGGAAAGCACTGCTGCTTCTGGGCAGCCAAAGGAGTGATGCAGGAGCTGAGGCTGTTCAAAGAAAGCTGATGTGCGCAGCAGGGGTGGCTTTGGGTGTTTGATCCAGGGCTGGGGGTTGTGGGAGGGCCTGGAAAGGAGCATTTTCCATGGTTGCGATACCTGGCGTGGTCCTCTCTCTGTGCAGGCAGGATCATGATGGATGAGGACCTGGAGAGGATTGTTTTTGTGGCCAACCTGGGCATGATTCCTCCCCTGGAGAGTGTCTCCATCTTCATCAGCACCTCCTCTGAGCTACAGACACTGCCCAGCGGGGCAGTGAGGGTCCTCCTGCCAGCTGTGTGTGTCCCCAGGGTCCCCCAGCCCAGCCTGGAGAATGCCAGCAGCCTTTCCAGCCACCAGCTCCGAACGTACGGAAAACCACGGGGTGGGATTGATCCTGGGGAATGCAGGGCTGGCTGAGCAGGAGCTGCAGGAGGCTGGAGAGTGGCTGCAGGCTTTACCTCCTGCAGCCCTGCAGTTCCTGGGGGGATAGAACATGTTCACAGGGTTTTTTGGGATTGATCTCACCGGCAGGGACAAGCACCTCTGCGGATCGGGGAGCCTGGAGCAAGGGAGCAAGTTCTGCCTGGCTCAGCTGCTGGACAGTGAGGCCACCAACCCCTTTGAGTATGAGTTCAGCTTCCACCTGGAGATCCGGGGGCCGTGTTTGCTGGCAGGTAGGAGCACTGGGGCTGTCCTGCTGCTCAAGGCTGATTTGTCACCTCCCCAAGGCAATGTCCACACTCCTCCTCAATGCAAATCTGTGTTGGCAACTTAACTGTGCTGGGGTGGATTTACCAGTACAGGGCTCATGCTAGCGTGGGCTCCTGTCCTCTGCCACCTTGTCATCTCTTCTCCCTGGTCTCCCCTACCCTCAATCCCTACTGACACCCCGGTTTCCCCGGGCAGGAGTTGAGAGCCCCACACACGAGATCCGAGCAGACGCTGACCCCTCGGCTCGCTCCGCCAAGAGCATCGTCATCACGCTGGCCAACAAACACTCCTTTGACAGACCCGTGGAGATCCTGATCCATCCAAGTGGTAGGTGGGCTCTGCTTCTCCTCTGCTGGTCTTGCCCCTTCCTGGGATCCTCATCTGTAGCTCTGGGGACAGCTGGGTTAGCGCTGGTTTTGCAAATATTGTCAAGGTTAGGCTTCCCGGGAGGTAATCCTGGCCCCTCTCAGGGTTTTCTGAGCTCCCCAAGCTCACAGATACTGCTGTTTTCCCAGCCAAGGGTGCCTGCATCTCTGCCAGACCCCAAGTGTAACCACAGCCATTCTTCACACAATTCTCTGCATTTCCAGAGCCCCACATGCCCCACATCTTAATGGAAGAGGGTGACATGACCCCTGCAGAGTACGAACGACACCTGAAGGGGAAGAATGATTTCATTAAAGGCACTAAGAAAGACCCCAGTGCCAAGAAAAAGGTGAGAAACACAAGCTGCAGGTGTTAGCTGAGGCTTTCCATGGACTGGAGCTGAGCTAGAAGATGATTCCTTGTTTCCAGCGTCACTGTCCCAATGACACCTTCAACATCCTCCCTCAGAGAGGGGCTTGTGTGGAGGAAGAGGGGAAAATTCAGCAGTGCTGCTGATAAACTGAGAGTGGAAGGAGCTCTGAGATGGTTATTGTGTGTATAATTAGTGCTAGTCTAGCATAGCATAATTAGAGAGGTGCATTGTGATAGCATTAAGGGTATTATAATTATTGCGATGACATAGAATAAAATATTATTTTAATTGCTCAGTAAATGTTTACTGTTTCTGGGTAGCTGTCAGAGAGAAAGAAGTGATTTTCCTTGGTATAATGAGCTGAACTGAAGACAAGGTAGGAGAGACTTCTCTTTGTTCTGCTGAGCAGCAAAGAGAAAAATATCTGCGCTGGGATTTGTGCCTCGTCTTCCAGCAGTTCTGAAGGAATGAGTGACAGCCCCGCGCTTCGGTGCGTCTGGGAGCAGCGCAGAGGAGCGGACAGCTCCGAGCCCTCTGCATTTCCAGGGTGGGCGTCTTCCCCCAAGGGACAGCTTGTGCTTGTGTGGCCACAGCCGGGGCTGATGGTGCCAGCTCCTGTTTTACACAGCCTGGGCTCTCCCGTGTGCCCAGGGATGCTCATTTCCCCCTAAACTCCTTCTCCGCGTGTCTGATCCCGGGTCCCTCTTGGCAGACATCCCAGACCTGTGCAGGGCTGCCTCACCGTGCTGCTAAGATTTCTCCTTTCACCAGAGACTTGTCAACTCTCCTCTCCTTCCTTCCCTTTGCCCTCGGCTCTCTCTCGCAGGGCTGGGACTCCGCAGGCGTCTCCTCTAATTGTGTTCAGCATGTGGCAGGTGGAATGAGATGAAACTCCCACGCTACGCCTCGGATGGCTCCCTAATTATTTCTGCGTCTTTAGCACGTCAAATTGTCTAAGGGGGGATCATTCTGGAGACATTTCCCTGCAGGAAAGCCACCTGTGCCCCAGGAGGACTGGGAAACAGCTGCAGGGAGCAGAGAAAATGCCTGGAATATCTGGGGTAGATGATGGGCTGGAATTGCTGCTGCTCAGAGCAGGACACTGGCCACTTCTCGGCTTAAATTAAATTAGCCCAGAAATTTCAGCAGCAAATGATAATTAATTCTCCTCCCTCAGTTTGTTATGCAAAAGGTTTGGATGCTGTCAGCTGCAGGTTGGTGGGGATGGATGCACACTGGAATCAACTTTCCTCGACAAAATCTGATTAGTTTGCGGTAATTGGATAATGAGTGAAGGGGAACGGAAGGGAGGTGAGGAGATGTTTTCTTTTCTGGCTGACCTGTAGCAGCACCTCTGAAGCTGTTTACTGAAGATTTGCCTGTAAAATTCCCTCCAGAGTCAGTGAGAAATCCCAAAATGTGGGCTCATCCTGATCCCACAGGAAATTGATGTTGTGGATACCCAAGAGCATTCCAGGGAGTTCTGTGGATAGGTCGAGGGCCACGATTCAGTCTTTGGACAGAGGCAGCAAGGAACACTCTAGTCTGGAATGTGATAAACTGGAAAAGCTGTTAAACAAGATAATGTCATACGGCTGGAGGGAAATGGAACTGGAAAAAGCCCTTTGATTTCTCAGCAGCTAATTAATTTATACCCCATAGCATGGAAGGGAAAGGCAGGAGGATGAGTGGGAGCTTGGCTCGTTCCTGTGAGTGGGACCTGTCTTTTCACTGGGTCAGAGAAGCAGCACTCAGGCAGAGGAGCTGAAAGCAGAGCCCGTGTGTGTTTGTTGAGCCACAGGGAGTTATTGAGTTATAGAAAACAAAGGTTGGTCATCAGCTCATAGACTGAGGAATGTGACTCATGGCCGGAGAAAACAAGCGCAGTTATCTGGGGTCTGGTTTACTCCCGGTGAAACCAATGAGAAAAGCAGCCAGAAAGAGGAGAAAAAGGCAAACAAAGCCCCTGAGGATCGAGCTGCTGTTGTGGAGTTGTTTCCACACTCAGACCCAGGGATGAAAGGCCACAGCCGGGCTGATGTGGGGTCCTGGAGCTCCCTCCAAAGCAGCTGAGGCCGTGAACCCGTTACTGCTCGATACGCACGTAACAGCACTTTATAAACCCATCACAGGAGATTTTTACCAGTTTAATTTTATCCCATTTGTAATGAATACCTGAAATAGAAGGAGAGAAAATGCGGGGAGCCAATGGAGCTGTGTGCAGTGCAGAGACAGATCATGCAGGTTCCTATTGAACCATGGGCCGGAGCAGCTCTCCAAAGCCTTTCAATCCCTACAAAGAAAAGTGATAAAAGAAATGGGCAGAAAAAGCAGCAAACCAGAGGTGGCAGGAATGAATTGGAGCGGCGAATGCAGCACATCAAGGGCTGCATCTCACACTTCATTAGTGAGTGACCATGGAAAAAACCTCTGGAGTGCCTCGCTGGGATGCTAAGCTGTGCTAATGAAATGAACCAGGTTTTCGGGAAGGTTCTAATGAAATGTTTGGAAAATCAGTTTTGCAAGGTGCTGGATAGGGCCAGGTCTTTTGATTTCTTCTCCAGGCTTTTATCTGAGTGTGCAGTTGCTCCATACAATCCCAGAAGGATAGGACCTTAAAGCTTTTCTTGACCCACCTCCCGCCATGGGCAGGAACACCTTTCACTACCCTGGGCTGCTCCAAGCCCCATCCAACCTGGCCTTGAACACTTCCAGGGATGGGGAACACTGTGGGTATGGACACAACAGACACCTGGACATTGGCCCACCCTGGTGTTGTCACCTCTGAGGCCAGAACAAGCAGATTCTAGCCCACAAAAGGCCACGCACTCACATTTTTACCCCTGCTCTGATTCCCCTCGAATTGAAATGGGGTGGGAAAACGAACCTCTCGAGCTCTCTCCTGCTTTCTTTCAGACGGAAATCATCAGGAAGCGGCTGAACAAGGACATCCCCCACCACCCTGTCATCATGCTCAACTTCTGCCCTGACTTGAGGACTGTGCAGCCAGGCCTGCGGAAAGCCCAGGGAGAGTTTATCTTCCTGGTAGACCGCAGCAGGAGCATGAGCGGTGTGAACATCAACCGTGCCAAGGTACCTGCAGGAGGGGAAGCACCTGCCTGGCAACAGGGATGAATGAGAGAGAGCAGTGGGGGTGCTGAGAGCAGAAGTGTTCATTATCAGGGGATGGGGGGTAATTATGGGCTGCATTTCAGTCATCTCAACCATGGCGCTTGTTCGGTACCTGTAATGAAGGTGACTCTCCCCTGTTCCCTTCCCCTTCTTCCTATCAGCACATAAAATGCCAAATTATTTTCTTTCCCTCTCTTGCTGGCATGTTTTGTGCATCCCTTTTCCAGTTCTCCCTGTCTCCAGGAGAGCTTTGGGTGATGGCTGCCTAGGGGAAAACCTCCAGGGAGCTCCGAGGGGAGCGACGTGCTGACCATGCATTAGGAGAGGTTTTGCTGATGGGCCCATCTGTGCACCCACAGAAATGGTTTAAACAGGAGACATCCCTTTTCCAAACACAAATGAACACCAGCAGCCTGGTGGATGGTTATGGGAGTCGTGTCGAGACCTCTGGATAAAAAATGGCATTGTCGGGGTATTTTGTGGGTCTGAGGTTCCCCCGTCAGATGTGGCTCTCACCCAGCGCCAGCCCCGGTGCAGGACCCTGCACTTGGTCTGTTGAACCTCGTGAGGTTCCCAGGGACCTGATGGACTCCTGAGCCTGTCCATCTTCCAGCACATCTCCTTTCCCATCTGTCTCCAGTTTCCATGGGAACTGCCGAAGGACAGACACCTTCAGCAACAAGGATTGGGATGCTGGGGAGCCTGTGCTGCAGCACATCCCCTGGGAGAGGGAGGCTGTTCCCAAGGGGAACAGGATATCTCTGGGGTTGTACCCCTTTCCCCCAGCACCTTTAGGAGCCTGGGAATCTTGTCCCGGGGTGGATTTTCGCTTTGCAACTCACAGCAAGGCTGGTTTTGGGCACCACAGTCTCTGCAGCCTCTGTGGAGGCAGGATTGTTCCCTGGGGATGGGGATCTGAAGGATCAGAGCCCTTCTCTGAGAGGTCCTGAAATGGAAACCCCATGACAGTGATGCCACGATGATTTTTTGCCTTTTCTTTTAAACCCCTTTTATACCTTTTTACAACTTCTGTATTCTTAGTGCTTTTTTTAGCCTACATTCTTGGACTTGTTTGTTAAGCTGGGAGACCAAACATTTTAGAGGTTCCGTAGTTAGGGATCAGAGTGCCCCAGACCCCAGTGTCCTCTCCAGAACACATTTTGTAAACTAAGATAGAACCATCCAGGGGAAGGTTCCCTGGGGAGGGGGGCTCATGTCAGCCTCTCACTGGGGAATTTATGATAGATATGCTAATTAGTAACACCTATAATGTTATATCAGATCTTTTGGGAGGTGCACTGCGATGTGCACTGGGGTGCCTTCCACCTGGACGTGGTGCACCTAAGGATCCTTAAAATAAATACAGAGGTAAAATCCCTTTTTCCCTTCTAACTGTGTTTGATTCTTGATTTTAAAGACCAGGAAAAGGCATCAGCAGGAGGACTGTAGAAACAGGAAGAAGGCTGTTCCCCTTCAAGAAAAAATATTTTGAGGGAGATAGAGGAGATTTTGGAGGAGATACCTCAAGGGAGAAACCCACTGTCCCTCTTTTGAGTGTCGCATCCTTGTTTGTCACTCACAGACACCAGGGACCTCACAGCAGGGGCTGTTCTGAGAGGGTTTGGGTGGGGTTTGCTTGGTGGAACCCTCTGCATCATCCTCAGCTGGCTGGATGCCTGGCACGACAGGGCTCGGAGCTGTGCAGCCTCAGGATGCACTCAGGGATGGGATGGAAGGGCCCGTGTGGAGCAGGAGGGCACCCGTCCAAAGCAGCTGGAGTGGAAAATCCAGGGATTTAAATTTCCTGCAGCCAGTTCCTTTTCCACCCTGATGCAGCCAGGGAGAAGAGCCAGGCTGTGATGGTGCTTGCTGGAAAAACTACGCTAATAACTGGGAATTGACTTTTCTGGAAGCAAGCATCCCTCCTTATTGGGTTGCCATATAGCTATTGAGTGCAACAGGATCAAGATCAATATTTACCATAAGAAGCAATAAATCTTTCTGCTTGCTGAAACAGCAAGCAGGCATCAGTTGCACATTTTGGGAAGTGCTTGAAGAGAAATATTTGGAAATTTGTATTTTTTCCCTTGTAATGAGTTCCAAGATGGGATGTCAGCATTGAGATCTGGAAGAGCCAGCATCCCAGGAGCCATCTGGGAGCAGTGGTATAAATATATCCTCGTAGGTTTGAGATAACAGCTTGGATTCAAGTACTCCAGAGCCTGTTAAAGGGCAGCCCTGTTCTTGTACATTATTCCACTGATTTT
Source organism: Dicrurus megarhynchus (assembly GCA_013399195.1). Taxonomy (NCBI): domain Eukaryota; kingdom Metazoa; phylum Chordata; class Aves; order Passeriformes; family Dicruridae; genus Dicrurus; species Dicrurus megarhynchus. Next base: position 314,467 of record VXAD01000863.1, on the reverse strand, counting down.
CAGTGCTCCAGCTCTGCGTTGTTGCTGAGTCTTACAGGCTTTGGGAGCTGGATTGACCTGGGGCCTCATCCCTGCTGGTCCCAGACAGGGGATTCGCTGTGTCCCTCTGTGGTCACTTGCTCTTTGCCACTGGTAGGACAACTCAAGGAGGTTGTTCTTGCTCATTTGACCTTGGCAGCTCCTCCAGGGGCTGGCTCGAGGGTTTCTGCTGCCCTCGGCAGACTGGCAGGAGTCTGCCTTGATCAGCATTTAAATAGAGCTGAGCTGCTCCTGAACACTTTGCTTTACATTTTGCTTTAAATAAACACTTTGCTTTAAATGGGCTTCCTCTCCTGCCACATAATTGCTCTTACAAGCTCAAGAGCTCCTTGGGCAGCTCTTGCCTGGTCGCTTCGATCACAAGCTCTGTCCTGGACTTGTCCACGACATCACTATGACAATTCAAGTTGCTCTTGCCTTATGTAAAGCCCAGGAATAGGCACGTTAGATAACCACCTCTGGTAAAGAAAATAGCTTCAAACTGTCGTCTCCCAGTTATTTTAATTGAAGGCAGCTATGAATACAAGAGAATTGGGAATGGGGGAGGCTTTTCCTTTTGTGTAACTTTAAGCTGTTTGTTTATTTTCTGCAAGTTTAGGCATTGGGATGCATTGCGTGTCGCACTTCTCAATTTCACACTCTGCTTCTCACCCACCAGCTCTGTGCTGCAGCACTGTGTTGCCAGCACAAATTGAATCCCTTAAAAACAAACAGAAAAATTTGTTCAGCTCTTTGTTGTCTTTTTTTTTTTTCCCAAAGACTCCCCATTTTCCTCGCTGCTTCAGGTCCCAAATAACATCAGGGGACTTTGAAAAGAGCAGGGTCATATGGAGGCATGGGAAAGAAGCAGTTGGTTTGTTGTCAGGTGAAGGTGGGATGGCTCTGGGCAGAGCTTTTACTGCTGACGTTGGGGCAGCCAGGGAGAGTCCAAGTGTGCTGATGTCTGTTTGCTTTCCACCCCTCAGGATGCCCTGTTGGTCATTCTCAAGAGCCTGATGCCAGCGTGTCTCTTCAACGTCATTGGGTTTGGATCCACCTTCAAGACCCTCTTTCCTGCCAGTCAGGCCTACTGTGAGGTGGGTGAGCCCTCAGTCCACAGAATCACAGACTGCTTTGTGTGGGGAGGGATCTCACATGCCACGGGCACGGACACCTTCCACTATCCCAAGGTGCTCCAAGCCTGGCCCAGCCTGGGATAGGGATGGGACAGCCACAGCTTTTCTGGGCAACCTGTGCCAGGGCCTCCCCACCCTCATAGTAAATAATTTCCTTCTATTACCAAATCTAAACCTGCCCTTTTTTAGCTTAAAGCTATTCCCCCTTGTCCTGTCACTCCAGGCCCTTGTCCAAAGTCCTTCTCCAGCTTTCTTGGAGCCCCTTTAGGCACTGGGAGTGGCTTTAAGTTCTCCCCAGAGCCTTCCCTTCTCCAGGATGAACAACCTCAACTCCCTCAGCCTCTCCTGTGGTGCTCCTTGGTGCTCGGAGGGTGCAGGTGCTGACGATTCCACTGCTCCTTTGGGCAGGAGAGCCTGGCCATCGCCTGCCAGAGCATCAGGAGGATCCGGGCTGATATGGGCACCATCAACCTCCTGTCCCCGCTGAAGTGGGTGATCCGCCAGCCCATCCACAGGGGCCACCCCCGGCTGCTCTTCCTGCTGACGGGCGGGGCCATCAGCAACCCCGGGAAGGTTCTGGAGCTGCTGCGGGACCACTCCTGCTCCACCAGGTACGGAAGGCAGCCGGGCCCACCCCTGCAGGGCCAGAAACCTGGCACAGGCTGGGATGTGCCTCTCCTTGAGCACAGCTCCATCTCACAGACGTCCCCACTTCAGAGACAGAGGCAGGAGAGATTGCTGCTATGAGCCATGGGAGGACCTCAAAGGGTTTGGAACGGATCCCAGAAGTTCAGATGCTTTTTAAACAATCAAAAGCAGGATAATTGAGCTGACAACTTCACAGCTCTCGGCTGATGCTTCCTGCTAGGAGAGATTGACACGCCAACAATCTTCCTTGCTTTTTTTTTAAATTTTTTTTAAAGCACATCTGGGGCTGGCCCCAGCTGCTTCCAGGATGGGGCTGTGCAGAATTGAATATGCTGAAAGGGAGCAATGTAAAAAGCAGCTAATTTGTGCACGAGCTCCCAGCCTGGCTCCCCAGCTCTGATCACAGGCTGTTCTGGTTTCTTCTCTGCCTCTTTAAGGGGCACAAAACATGAGAAAAATGTAAGAAATCCTGATTCCTCTTCCATCTCTCAGACTTTGGGGCTTACCAGGGAAGCTGCTCTGTGGGTTTGTAACTGCACAGAGGTCTGACTGCTTCCCAGTGTAGAGGACATCCCACCATCCCACCCCTCGCTCTTCCGGAGCTGTAGGGGAGGGTTAAATGCAGTCAGAGCTGGAGCGTGGTCTCGGGTGACCCTGGAAGGGAGAGTCCTGGGCATGGCCCATCTTAAAAGAAGATCAGAGCCTTATTTAAGAGGGGGGTGAGGCTGGCCTAGGATTTGCTGCCAGCTGAGGATTAAAACCCTACAAGAGAAAAGCCCCTTGTGCAGATGCAGTTTGCTGCTGAAGGTGCTTTCTCAGCAATCCACTGCCCTGCCCAAATGCTGTATCCCACCCATTCCCATCCTCCTGGCTTCCTGGCACATCCATCCCCACCTAGCACTGCCCTCCCTGCCTGGGCTCCAGCTCCACTTCCAGCCTTCAGCCCAAACCAAATCCTGATTCTCAGAGCTAGGAGCTGGGGGAGCAGCCTCGCCTGGCTTGATCCTCCTTCCTTGAGAAAACGTTTATTTTCATTGCAAGCAGAGATAATTACTGGATGTTTAATGCTATTGACCACAGCCAGCAGGGAAAAGAGCTGAACTGAGAGCAAAGCAGCTTGTTTGTGTTTGCAGAGGACAGGAAGGCTGGGAACCCCTGAGTGGCACTGCTGAAGGCTGGTCTTTGGGGCAGGGGTTTGGGGTCTGCTGAGAGGAGGGGGCTGGTGGTTCACAGAACCCCCAGATGGATTGGATTGGAAGGGACCTTAAAGCCCATCTCATTCCACCCCCTGCCATGGGCAGGGGCTCCTTCCACTATCCCAGGTTGCTCCAAGCCCCGTCCAACCTGGCCTTGGACGCTTCCAGCCATGGGGTGACCACAGCTTCTCTGGGCACCCTGTGCCAGGGCCTCCCCACCCTCATAGGGAAGAATTTCTTCCCAATATCCCATCCAACCCTGCCCCTGTCAGTGGGAAGCCATTCCCCCTTGTCTTGCCACTCCATGACCTTGTTCAAAGTCCTTCTCCAGCTCTCTTGGAGCCCCTTTAGGCACTGGGAGGTTCCCAACTCTCCTGCCAGCCACTCAAAAGAGGGGCTGCTTTATTCCTCTGGACACGGCAGTGGGATAAAGCCTGAGGGAGTTTCTGCCTGAGGGAGTGTGTGAGCTACATGGGGCTGGGGGGTGGCTTTTCCTCTGGATCCCGATTCTCTCCCTGTTCCTTTGCAGGTGCTACAGCTTCGGCATCGGGCCAAACGCCTGCAGGAGGCTGGTCCGGGGTCTGGCTGCCGTGTCCAGGGGCATCTCCGAGTTCCTGGCAGAGGGCGAGAGGCTGCAGCCCAAGGTACAGCCCCCACTGCCCCGGGGCCACCCCGTGGGGCTCTGACGATGCTCTGGTCCAGCGAGGGGGAGGCCACGGCTCCCAGCGGGTTCATTCCCCATCCTGGCCCTCCCTCTCGCAGGAGGTGGGCGAGCGGGAGGGGCTGAAAGAGCATCTCCGTGTCCGGCCGTGGGAGGGAGCGGGAGGGGCTGAAAGAGCATCTCCGTGTCCGGCCGTCGGAGGGAGCGGGAGGGGCTGAAAGAGCATCTCCGTGTCCGGCCGTCGGAGGGAGCGGGAGGGGCTGAAAGAGCATCTCCGTGTCCGGCCGTCGGAGGGAGCGGGAGGGTGCGCTGGCCTCCGCCCGGGGCTGGGGCCTCGCGATGCAGCAGCTCTGCCTTCAAAGGCAGCTCTGCCTCAGACACGGCGAGGGCAGAGGGACCGGCATCAAAGCAGCCAATTAGTTTTGAAGTCGGGCTCAGCCCTGGCATTGCTCAGGCGAGAAGGACTCGGGGTTGGAGCGGGAGGAATGCGCTGTGATGGCTTTGCTTATTAAGGCGACTTGAAAGCCTCTCCATTCCCTCTCTCCCCATGAAGAGTAAAACCGTGTGCTTCAAATCTGGCGTAGGGGTGCCTCTGTCCCCTGGTGAACGCACAGAGCCCAGCCTGTCACCTGCTGCATGACTAAACCTGGAGAGAATTGGGTCTTTAGCTCCTAAATATCTCCAAAAAAGCCAGCTCCTACCTTCTTGATCTCACAAGGAGGAGTTGGGCAACTCCCTCCTCTGCAGGAACCTGGAGCACACAAAAACCTCTCTAAGACAGAACAGCATCAACAGTTCTGATGTAAATTAAAAGCAAAGACAGTGAAGAGAGAGGTTTTTAATAAGAGCTATTAATAAGAGCTTTGCAGGCTGTGCAGCTCGGTGCCTTCAGCAGTCTGAGGCATCAATTAATGGCCTTATAAAACACAGCCTGGTGTGTCTTCCCCAGCCTGTGAAAAAGCAGGGAACAATAGGGAATATTTGAGCTGTTCTGCCTCTAAATCCGATGTTCAGTTCCCTTGGCGTGCAGGGAAGCTCGTGTAGATGGCTCCCTGGGAGGTTTGTCCGTGAGGTATTCACGGGTATTGGTCTTCTCCACGTGTGGAACTGGCAGAGCATTGCTGATCTCTGGCAGTGGCTTGTGCCAGCAATGAGCTGTTCCAAAATTATCAGTGTGAGAGTGCCGGGCTTGGGACAGGGGCTGGGGCTCAGGCCAGTGAAGGCTGACAGCGTTTCCTGGGTGCTGGAGGGGAGCAGGGGATGCTGCCTCACATCAGAGCAAGATCCCTCTGGCCACAACTCCCACCTTGCAGTGGGCTGGCAGTGTGTGTGAGATCAGCCCTGTGCTCCATCACTGTCTGCTCTTGGGAAAAAATCATGGAATCATGGAGTCATTTAGGTTGGAAAAGACCTATAGGATCGTCAAGTCCAGCCATCAACCCAGCTCTGCCAAGTATAAGTGTGCCAAGGAGATGGGAGTGCTGGGATGGGCATCAGAGTAGACTGAGAGGAAGCAGACTGCCAGGAGAGGGCAGGAATCAGTTGATGGGTTTGTTTGAGGGAATGTTCCCCTTCCCTGCGGCACACGGCACACGCACCATGGTTCACCCCATGGCCAGCTGGTGTTGAACCTCTCCCCCCTGCCCTTTGCAGATGATCAGGTCACTGAAGAAGGCAATGGCACCGGTCCTGAGCGACGTGTCCGTGGAGTGGGTCCTTCCTGAGAGCACCGAGGTCCTGGTGTCCCCTGTCAGCACCAGCTGCCTGTTCCCTGGTGACCGCCTGCTCAGCTACGGTGTCATCTGCGACACCTCCCCCTACCTCTCCAACCCCAGATCCGTGAGTGCGCGGGGCTGTCCCGGGGGGTTGGGGCGTCGGGGGTGTACACGAGGGTGTCTGCTCTGTGCGTGGGCAGGAGGTGTCTCCTGCAATCCAACTCTGTCCTTAAGGGAGATGATGGGCGGGAGTTTGGGGGGAAGTAGAGGATGAGGGTGCCGGTGCAGCCTGTCTCGGCTGGGAGCCGTGGACGGACACGGTGGTGGGACCTGTTCCCTCTCTGTGCTTCCCCCCAGGACAAGAGGCGGCGCTACAGCATGATGCATTCCCAGGAGTCGGGCAGCTCTGTTTTCTTTCACTCCCAGGAGGAGGGAGCAGGCCTGGAGAGCTGGAACCACTCCAGAGACTCGGAGGGCTCCTGCCCCAGCGAGCGCTGCCCCGACCACCTGGGCGTGGGCAGAGATCCCGGGGGAGAGTCGGACACGGACACGGGTCAGAGTTTCCTCTGTACATGGCGGGTGGTGATGCCCCTGTCTCTCTAATCAAGCTCCTGTCACTGCTCCCCCAATTTTTTTTTGCCTGATAAATACATGTCTTCAAGCTGCAAAGAGCTGGAAGAGTTTGCAGGAGAGATGACAGATCTCCTGAGGCTTGGGCAAGTCTGTTTGGTTTGGATGTTTTATCCAAACCTGTCAGGAAATCAAGGGAAGCCCTGGTGAGCTGGCTTCCCTGGAGATTTTCAAAGCAGCTTTAGCTTTGGCCACATAATTATTTACAAGCTTCCCAAGCGGTGTGAGGAGGAGTGGAGTGAGCAAATGGGTAGCTCTGCTAGACCATCCCTGTACCTGCAGAGCAGCTTCCCAGTCGGAAGAGGGGAGGAATGGATCCAAAGCCCTGTCCCCAGGGTGTCACTGCTCTCCACCGTGCCTTGGCTGGGTGTTTGTGTCAGCAGCATGTGGCATAAAGCAGCTGGTTGCACCCCGGAGCTGGGGAAACCTCTGTTACTCACAGGATGTTCTTCCCTTTTATTCCAAGAGGAGCTGTGCTGTGCATCCCCTCAAACTTGTCAAAAGCAATGAGAAATCATGTCTTTCCAAGGCAAATTTTTAGTCTTGTTCTGACAGGAGCGTGTCTGCACTAATTAAATTTCATTAGTAAACCCTTTGTCTTCTCCAGGGAGGTTTGGGGAAATGCAGTCAGGCTTTTTTTGGCTGAAAACTCCTCAGACAAAACCTTCCCAACCTGCTCTCTTGACATCCCCAGGAATTTTGAGTGTTCCTATTTCCTTTTGTGGTTTCGTTGCTTTGCTTAAAACTTTTCAGGGCTGAGTGTGGCCCCCTGAGCTTTGGCAGGACCCTGGGGAGGGCTCCCTGCCTCCCACCGTGAGCCAAGGGGGGTGGTGCTGGCTGATCCCACTCCGGAGTGGAGTCGATCCTCTCTCCCACCGTTCAGGAATGGACGTGAAGGCTCTGTCCAGGAGACGGGCGTACAGCACCACCCAAATCTCCGACCACGAGCCTCGCAGCAAGGTGCCCACAGCCAGCGATCCCGGCACAGCCCCGCTGAAAAACCCCCTCCGGAAAACCCAGCTGCAGGACCTGCAGCAGGTCAGCCCCGAGCCCTGGCAGGTGGATTTCCAGGTAGGTGATCCCCCCAGAGGCTTTGCCTGCAGGTGGAAGGCAGCAAGGAGAAGCAGGAAAATATCAGGTGGATAAGAGCCTGAGAGAAAAGGGCCTGACTCACACTAGTCCTAAAATATGGATACAGATAATAGATATAGATAATAGATTCAGATAATAGAGACAGATAACAGATGTAGCTCTGCAGCACATCACAAGCACTGGGGAAACGAGCCAAGCAGGGAGCAGAGTGCCATCCCGATACCCCATAGCAGTCCCTCCCCATGGCAGCCTGCTTTTCCCTGCTCTCCTTCCCCTTAGTGGCCTGTGCTTCACCCTTGATGCTCCTCTGGTCCTTCTTATCTCCCTACAATTTAGGATTCAAGCTCTCCCCGTGGCTGCGGCACTTCTGTGCCCAGCAGAGAAAAGGAATTCAGTGCCAAAGCAGATTCCCAGCTGGATCCACAGCCTTATGCAGCACTGGGATGAGACGTGAACCTGTGTGATGATACACCTGCTGAACAGGGCTATGTCCCCTGCCTGCAGCAGGTGGAATTGGGGCAGATTTTTTCAACTGATCCGTGGGAAGGGTAGGGATAGTTCTCTGCCATCCTTGGCACTGCTGGGATGCTCTGCTCTGCAATCAGCATCTGCAGGGCTGGGAGGACCAGCAGCACTTGTGTTCCCATGGAAACTCGGAGCAGGATGTCGGGGACTTTCATTTCCCCTCTGCTGTGGGTTAGAGATCGCTGGGTGAGGGGTGGGAGGGGAGATGAGGGGGCAAAGGGGAAGCAGGGCCAGGGCTCCACAGGGAGGCTACAGCACTGAGGATGATGAACAGCATCAATGACCAAGAACAAGCAGGTTTTAGGGGTAGTGGCAACATTCCCTGTATTGGGAAGGTCCCCAGAGCATCCTCCTGCCCTCGGCATGCGGGCAGGGGTGGAACTGCCTCCCTCCTGAGGGCAGTAAATGGTTAACAGCATGCATCCTGCTCTTAATTGAATGCAGCCTGGTTTTGCTATCCCTCCTGCTGCCAGGGCTCCCAGCAGCTCTCCCAGCTCCCAGTCCTGCTGCCAGGGCTTGACATTTTCGGGGGTGTGAAGCCGAGCCCTCAGCTCATCTCCACGCTTGCTGTGCTGGGAAGGAAAGGTCAGCGCCAGCCACGGGCAGCTTAAACCCCCGGCTCCATTCCCAGCTGGCTTCCTCTGGCTAGGAGGAGAGCTCGGGCAGGAGAAGGAGCAGGTTTGGAATGGAAAGGGTCTGGCAGGATATGTCAATATTAGCTTAGTAAATCGCTCCTGGAGCTGCCTGGTTCCCACTTTTGCTGGTGGTCTCAGAACAACAAAAATTAGGTATTGGTGGAGGTCATGTCCGTATCTCTCACCCAGAGAAAGTATCCTTCCATCTACCGCTTTCTACCACCTCTGTTCTTTGTTGGTGTTGTGCTAGGAATATAGAATCTATCTGTTTTAGATGGATCTTCCCACAGCCCTGGGGACAGGGATGAAACCCAGACCTTGCAGAGGGGAGCATCTGTGTGGGATGTGGCACCAGAGGTGCTGAAGTGGGGGATTCATGTCTCCTGAAAGTGGAGAAACAGTCTCATAAAAAAAAAGAAGAAAAGAAGACAAAAATTCCTTTCTCCCATCCCCTGCGCCTCTCTCCTTTCGTTACTAAGCAACTGGTCCTTGATCTTTCTGTCTCTCTTCTTTTCTTCGGTTCCCAAGTGAAGTCATTAAAATGTCTGGAGGGATGAAACTCATATTTCACCTTCTGCATGTCTGGGGAAGGAGCCCCTGGGGCCAGGGTCCCTTGGGGACATCCTGAGGTCTGTTGGAGGGCTTTATCTGGGCACGGATCCTGGCCGGGGATGGGCAGAGGGAAGGATCTGTGTGATTGCATCCCACGCTGGGGTCGGGCAGGGAGCAGGCGGGATCAGAGGGGACAAGGCAGGTCTGAGCAGAGAGTAGAACAGGATCAGAGGGGACAGAGCAGGTCCGTGCCGTTGGCTGCAGCCGGATCCAGCCCAAACATCTGCTCTGCTCACAGCCCCTCTCGGCCACCCGGCACGGCTCTGCCGCCAGGATCCGTGGTGCAGGCGCCCGGCGCCCGGCCCTGCTCCAGCGCAGCTGCGTGTCCTTCTGCCACGACGCCAACTCCCCGGCACTGCTGGACGGGCTGCAGGAAGCCCCGGCAACGGGTTTGGAAGCACCCGATGCCATCCCGAGCCTGCGCTCCTCGTCGGACAGCCGGAGCCCCGGGGATCTGGGTAACTGGGAGGGAGGGAGGCATGGCCAGCCTCAGCTGTCCGTGCCGGGGGTCGGTGGCATTGCGTCGCGCTCTGTGCCACCGTGTGAAAATTGGGGAAGATTAATTATGGTTCTGTGGTGGCAGTGGGGAATTCAGCTCCCAGGGAGGTGATTAATGATCCGCCTCTCCCCTCTCTGCAGAGTCTGCCCAGCATCCATCCCTCACCTTTGAGACCGAGACCTCCTCCGACTGGGAGCCCCAGGACCTGGATGTCGGCACTGCCTGCGGCTCCCCGCGCTCCCCCAGGACCCTCTGCAAGGCAGTGGTGAAGGGGCTGAGGAACAACGAGCCCGTGCAGTGGGAAGTCACCTTTGACATCCGCCCTCTGTTCCGGGAGCGGGAGAGCCAGGAGGATGGAGACACAGACCTGTGGAGTGAGACCTTCCACCACCTGGCAGCCAAGTCGCTCATCCAGGACTTGGAGCAGCTCGCCGAGAGGGAGTGTGAAATCGAGCATGGTAATGCACAGCTGGCTGCAGGCAGACCCTGCCCAGCCTCGGGAAGGCTTTCCAGCAGTCTCAGCAGCCTCTGGAGTGAAAACAAGAGCTGCTGGTGGTGAAATATTAGGGAATGTCTCACATAGCTGCCAAATAACAGCCCCCTTCAGCTGCCTTGTGCTCTTCTGCTTCTGCAGCCTTGCTGCACAGGAATGTTCCTGAGCTCATGCTCCTTCCCACTCCTCAGGAGCAGGAGGTGGACTTGATGATCCTTGAGAGTCCCTTCTGACTCAGCATGTTCCATGATTCTGTGATTCCTCTCCTTCATGCACCGAGTAACACGGTTATTTTTAAGGAGTTGGTCACCTGGAGCTGGGAAGTGGCATCAAACTCCAGCAGCAGCCACATCCCTGCCCTGGGCCACACGTGTCCCTGGGCCGTGTCAGCCCTCTCCCCATGAAGTGCATCTGGGCTTGTGAAATAAGAGCAGGAGTAGCAGAGTTTAGAGGGATACAGGGATACAGCCAAGCATGGAGGTGGGGCTGGGAGCTGGGTGCGAGGGGTGGGGGAGCCCAGGGGCCATGGCCTCCGACCCCGCTGTCCCTCCCGTGGCAGGGTCCGGCCGGCGGTTCCAGCTCAGCGCTGTCCACACCAGCAAGGCCTGCAACGTCATCAGCAAGTACACGGCCTTCGTGCCCGTGGACCTGAGCACCAACTCCTACCTGCCCACCCTGGTGCAGTACACACACACAGGTAACGTGGGGCTGGCACAGGGCTGGAACCTTGTCCTGGCAGGGAAGGTGCCACTGTCACTCTCTCAGGGCAAACCCTATGAAGCCACAGCCCGGTTCGGCACCAGACCCATACCCAAGGCCATGGCCAAGCTCTTGGTGGCAAGAACCTCTTCCCATGGCCAGGGAAAAGGTCTCCTCTGAGGTCTGGATGCCCAGAGATGACCATAGAATCACATAATGTTTTGGGTTGGAAGAGACCTTAAAGCTCATCCCTGCCAGGGGCAGGGACACCTTCCACTAGCCCAGGTTGCTCCAAGCCCCATCCAACCTGGCCTCGAACATTTCCAGGGATGGAGCAGCCACAGCTTCTCTGGGCAACCTGTGCCAGGGCTTCACCACCCTCAAATCAAAGAATTTCTTTTCAATATCCCATGGAAACCTACTCTCTTCCAGTTTGAAGCCATTCCCCTTGCCCTGTCACTCCAGTTCCTGACCAAGCTCATTCTGTGGTGTCGTGTGCCAGTCCCTCTCTAACACTGGCCATTCCCTTCTCTCGTGCCAAGGGGCAACATCCAAGCAAGGCAACCAGAGGAAACAGAAGAGCTCGGGAAACAGAAGGCATCGTGGCTGTTCCCCTGGACGTCCTCAGAACGGAGACCACGGATTTTACAGCATGAGTAAGATTCCTCGGGGTTTTATCTCCTTCCTGGTGTTAGAGATCTCAGTGGTTTGGGACATTTTCTCTGGTCTTTTTAAATTCTGCCTTCCCCTTTGCATACGGTGCTCACCAGACACGTGTCAGGCTGGGGCTCATCTCCTTAAATGGCGAGGAAGCTCCAATTTCCCCTGAAATCGCAGCTCGTGCTGCTGACAATGCTCGGGAGTTAATTGGCAGCCGTGCTGTGGGTAACACGAAGGATGAAACGGGTGTAATTAGAGGCAGGGGGGATGTGAGACACTCGCCTGTCACCAAATCCTCCGCTAATGAAGACGAGTTGGATCGGACCTTGTCTGGCACTGTCAGAGCTGCAGCTGAATTAACAGAGCCCCGAAGAGGCTCATTAACCCCATCGTGCCGTGGGAGGGGAGGTGCTGGTTTGGGCTGGGTGCTGCTGCTGATGTGGTTCCTCGGTTGCAGATGCTGAGGAGAGCAGCCCCTCACCCTCCAGCACCCCGTCCTCCTCTGCCTGGGAGCGCTGCCGTGTCCCCGAAGGTAGGGAGAGAGCCGCTGGCACTCGGTGCAGCTGCATCGAGTCTGTGGTTTGGGCTTCTGCTGAGTTTTGGGGAATTTAAAAAAAAATTTATGACCTAAAATTAGGCTTGTGAGCACAGGGCCTGACTCATTCTGAGGTGCAAGGGATGGAGCCTATGTGGCTGTTAGTATAAATCTCCCCCAGAGAAGTGTGGGAATGTTATTATCCATGTAGGAAAAACGAGGCAAGGGGAGAGGAAGGGTTTTGCCAGAGATTCAGCAGCCAAACAAACCACCTCGTGTCCCAGAACCTTGACTCTGCTCCCTTTTGCTCCCCTGTAGCACCTTGTTTTACCCCCAGCACTGTGTTTCTCCCCAGGGCCACTCCAGAGCCTGTCAGCTTCCTCTGCACAAGCCCAAAAATCCATCGAGAGGCTCTTTGCTGCCAGGTATGAGCCAGCTCCACCTTTCTCTGACCTCAGCACGTTTCACCTGCGTGGGTCTGATGTGAACACAAGCCAGGGGGAGAGGAGGGACCCCAGAGACAGCATCTGGAGCTGGGACCAAGCGTGGTGCCAGTGTCTGGGGAGCAGGGATGGTTTTGGAGGGAGGGTGGGTGTCAGGATGAGCACAGAGGTCACAGACACCTTTTCATCCTCTTACAGGCTGAGCCTCAATAAAACCAGGCTGCTGGTTCGAGCTGCCAAAGGCTTCATGAGTAAATCTCCAAGCAGAGGGAGTGAAGCTGGCTCCGAGGGCGACAATGAGAGCATGGACTACCTTCCCCTGGTGAGCAGCTCCTCCCTGGGTCCTCTTGGGGTTGCATGGTCACTGCAGGGGAGCAGAGGAGGATCCCCCCGAATCTTCCTCCTGCTGTCTCTGACAACCATGTCCAGTGACCTGCTCAGAGATGGAGAGCTGTTCCATCCATCCATGCCTTTTTCTTGAGCTACCCACAAGTGGTTGCTCAGAGCCTCCCTTTGTGCCTGCCATCCCTCGCAGGTGTCCCTGCAGCTGGCCTGCGGTGCCTTTCTCCTGAATTCAGCCTTCTGCGACGCCATCAACATCCCCATGGAGAAGCTGAAGTGGACGTCACCCTTCGCCTGCCACCGCCTGTCCCTCAGCCCCTCCGGCTCCTACAGCACCAAGAGGAGCAGTCCCTCCTCGGAGCACAAACTCCTGAACTCCAGCCAGCAGCCCCTGGTCCCCAGCGGGCAGGGGAAGGGTCCCAGCACCGGAGGCACCGCTCGGGGAGCGGCGCTGGAGGACGCCGGCCGCCTCCGGCACCTGTCGGGCAGCGCGGCCGAGAGCGTCTGCAGAGCCCTGCGAGCCGAGCAGGAGCTGTCCCCCCCGGCCATCACCATCCGCCGCTTCTCCTCCCCCGCCGAGTGCCGGGCCGACAGCGGCCGGGGCTGGGACAACGACGGCTCCGAGGTCCGGGCTTTGCTCTCCGACGTGGAGCTGCAGCAGCAGACGGAGCCCGAGGGCATGCTGTGGGCCACGGCCGTGGCCCTGGCCTGGCTGGAGCACAGCTCGGCTTCCTTCTTCATCGAGTGGGAGCTGGTGGCTGCCAAAGCCAGCCTGTGGCTGAGCGGGCAAGGCTTCCCGCAGGGATCCAGCCTGGCCGCGGTGAAAGCCGCAGCCCAGCAGCTCTTTGTGCTGCTCCGCCACTGGGATGAAAACCTGGAGTTCAACCTGCTGTGCTACAACCCAGGCAGTGTGTAGGGAGGAGGAGGAGGAGGGAGGCTTGGGCAGATTAGCGAGGGCACAGGAGCAGGGGTTCATCCTTAAGGAAATGCCTCCAAGGAGCTCAACTGCTCTGCTGCAGGGATGTGGGTGTTTACTAGAGCAAACCCTGCAAACAGAGCAGCCTGGGCAAAATCCTGCACTCAGCAGTCGGGATTTTGCCCTGGGAGGGAACCTTCCACTGCCTGCAGTAGATGCTTTTTATTTTCAACTGGAGCAGCACTTCCAGCTACAGCAGTTCCCTCTGATCTTGGTTTCTTCTGGTTCCCAGCCCAGTTTCCAGAGCAGATCTTGTGGCCTGCTCCACTTGCCCTGTCCTTGCTTAGATGCCTCTTCCCAGCCCCGAATCACTGCCAAGCCCCCGCTGCAGCCCCTCAGCCTCGAGTCCCTGCTTTCCTGCCTGGCTCCTGCCATCCCAGATGGCTTTCAGAGAAGACAAAGGTCTGACAACATGCTTGTCTCATGGATCAAAGGGAATGTGGGCCATGTGAATGGGAATGGCCATGTGAAGAGCAGCCCTGCTGTCACAGCCAGGAGGACCGAGCCCAGCCACGAACAAGCTGGAACGCTTGGAGGCTGGGACCAAACCCCATCACATCCACACGGTGCTGGGCTCCCTCAGCCCCTCTGCAATCCCAGAAGGAGTTTGTGAGACCCCTTGCAGCCAACGTGTGCCTTTGGAGCTTCACAGGCAGAGCCAGGGCGCCCGGGATTGAAGGATCAAGTGCCTACGGAGGGAGTTGTGCCACTGTCTCTGGCGTGGCTGCAATGCCCGTGGAGCCCATCTGGAACCCGCTGCCTTTCGCTCCCTCCCTTGGCATGTAGCAGCCTTGCCCTGTCCCAGCAGGCTTCTGTCTCGTGTCTGTGTGTCTGGGGCTGGGACAGGAGGGAAACCAGTGCTGGGCACCGTGAGCACCCCTCCGGTCTCTGCTCTGGTGTCACCTCTCCAAGGTCCCCAGGACCATGAGCATCCTTCTGGTCTCTGCTCTCAGTGTCAGCTTTCTGGGGTCCCTGGGATCATCCCTCTGGTCTCTGCTCTGGTTTCACCTCTCTCAGGTCTCCAGGAGCTTCCCTCTGGTCTCTGCTCTCAGTGTCAGCTCTCCGGGTTCTGCAGAACCTCAAGCGTCTCTCCAGTCTCTGCTTTGATGTCACCTCTCTGAGGTCCCCAGAACTGTGGGTCTCCCCTCTGGTCTTTGACCTGGTGCCACCTCTCCGGAGTCCCCAGGACCACAAAAATCCCTCTGGTCTCTGCTCTGGTGTCACCTCTCCGGGTCCCCAGCGTGGCAATGCTCGGTGGTGCTGCAGGTGCTGCAGGTTTGCCGGCCGGGTGCCTCGGCGCAGTCGTGTTCTCTGTTGTTGCAGAAGCGTTGTTGTCCCAGTAAATCACAGCCTGCTCTACTTCCCAGTGTCAGTCCTTTGTTTTGGGGTGGGTTCTTGGTGGGTTTCCCCAGGGCTGCCCCGGCTGGCTGGAGCTTTGTGTGGCTGTTCAGTAAAAAAAACCCCAAAAACCCCATCATGATTTAGTGCGTGAGTTTAGGTCTGGGTTTCAGAGGGGATAAGGAGCTTCCTTCAGGTTTTGGGGAGTTTTGTTTTGCAAAACCCTGGATTGCACAGCTGATGGATCCAGGATTTTAAAAACCAGGGGAAATTGGGTTTAACTGTTCTCTGAGGCAGAGATGGAGCTGAGAAATCCTTCTGCTGCCTTACTCTCAACAATTTAACCTGTCACCTTGGTCAGTGCAAGGAAGCAGAAATCCTGCCTTCAGCCCACACCTTCCTTAATTAGTGTTGTAATTACAGGTGTTAATAAAGCAGCCATTGTGTTTTCCAACCCAAAGCAGGACGTAGGAGCTCTGCCATCCCTTATTTTCCCCTCGGCAGGCAAGGACCCGCTCTGATGCCCTCCTGCTTTTGGTGACCTCTGTATATATACATCTATCACAAAAACCGGACACTTCTGGCCCAATTTCCTCCCTCTGGACTCCATCTCCGGGCATGGAGCGGGTCTCTAAGAAGGAGGGATGGTGTCTCCAGCCCCAGCATCTCCGGAGGCCCCCTCAGCACCCTCTTTGCATCCAAGGGCATTTTCACCCCATTAAATCATCTCCTAAGGGCGCTCCGGTGCTGTTGCCGGGGTGACCGCAAGTGCCTTATTAAGAGAAATTAGTTTGAATACAGTTGTCAGCTGTGGCTTAATAAATAACCCCCTTTATGCTGTGTAAATAAATATTTGCACGCAGCGTCTGCAACGGGGAGGGAGAGATTTCCCGGCCCGGGCAAGCCTCGTGCCAAGGGGCGTTTTGGGGAAAGAAGCGGCCAAATTGGGGTTATGGCAGAGACCCCTCCGTGTCCCCCCCTGCCCCATCACACCCGCGGTGGGGAGATGTTGCTGCCGAACTTCCCTCCTGCCAGGGCCGCGGCTCCTCCTCCGCAGGGGCTCATTAGCGGGGAGCCGGAGGAGCCTTTTCGTGCTTTGAAGGGTTATGAAACCTGAGGGAGAGGGGGAGGACGGGAGAG
Source organism: Dicrurus megarhynchus (assembly GCA_013399195.1). NCBI lineage: Eukaryota > Metazoa > Chordata > Aves > Passeriformes > Dicruridae > Dicrurus > Dicrurus megarhynchus. Next base: position 298,474 of record VXAD01000863.1, on the reverse strand, counting down.
CTTAAAAAAGAGCCGTCGTGTCCCCCCCCCGCCCCACAAGCCAGCCATCGCCTGCCGAAGGAAAAGGGCTGGCAGCCGTTCCCGCACAGATTGCGCCTCTGCCCCCGTCCCCCGCCAACCCGCCGCCGACGGGCGATGCCGCGGGGTGGAGAACTTTGCTAGAAAACGACATTTTTGACAGATTTTGCCGTGTTTGGTGTGTGCGCGTGTCCCAGTGCCGTGAGGAGACTGGGGGGCAGAGGCCACGCTGCAGCCGCAACCCCCCGGGAGCAGCCGCTGCGATCCGGGGGCTGCGATCCGGGGGCTGCGATCCAGGGGCCGCTCCAGGTGCTTTTAGCTCCTGCTCTCTCCAAACTGATGCAGCATCTGCCCGCGACTCTGGGGAGGGGGGTCTGAGCCCACCAAACAAACCCTCACCCCCAAAACCTGAACCAGGGAGCAGCGCGGGGCCGTCTTGTGTTAACGACAAAATACTTTTGCTTCGGGCGTGTTTTTCCCTTTGGTTTTCCCCATCCCAGGACCCCGGGCATGCCGGCGGGGGATGCAGCCGGTTGGTGCCGTGGGCTCCATCACTCCTGAAATAGAGCTCAGGGGCAGCTTTTGGGTGTCGGAGGCATCTGAGTGAAGTCATGTGGATGTTATGCAAGACTTGATGATAGGTTGTAAACAGCTATTAAAGTGACTGACAGCCCCAGGATGAAGTTTTGAGGGGAGGGAAGAAAGGGGAAAGATGAGTAATAATGATTAAAATAATTATCAAATCGAGACGTTCCTTAAATTAGGGGAAAGTTTGGTGAGGAGGGAGGAAGATGAAGAAATCACGTTTGAGCGCTTCCCTGAGCTGGGGGTTGGGAGGATGGGGCAGATACTGAGCACATAAAGTTTGGAAAGGAGGGTTTTGCTTCCTCCAAACCAGCTAAAAAAGCAATTTCAGCAGAAATCTAGCAGATTTGGGTTCACTGAGCGCCACAGGGTGCTGGCACCCCCAAAACCCAAGGGTTGAGCAGCCCAAGGAGAGTTAATTAGGAGAAACAAGCAGATTATGGGGAAGACAGCTTCTATTTATATATAAATACTCCAGTAATCAGCAGTGAAGGGCAAGGGAAATCCAATAGAAATATGTGACTGTTTAAGAAGATTTTTGAGCAAAATGTTACACAATCAGTTGCATTTGCCTGAGTCTCGCTCCAAGTCCCAAGAAATTAAGGGGAAAAAATAGTGACCCTGAGCAGAAGGAAGGAGAAAGGATTTGTGGAAGCCTCTGCCCACCAGATAAGAGGGAATCTCGGGAGCCTAAATGGAGATCCCAGGGGTGCCAGCAGCTCCCCAAACCCCCAGCTTTGCACCCGGGCGCAGCGAGCCGCGCACCTCACGGTGCTGGGCGCTAACGTGGGAGCACAGCCATGCACAGGTGGATTTCTCTGGGAAAAAGGATGCCTGGAGCTTCGCTGTGTTCCCAGGGTGGTGCTGTCAGTGGGTGCTGACACGGAGCAGAAATAGCTGCCGGCCGCCCCACGATTTCACACATCGCCCTCGCTGCCTCCCGCAGCTCTGCTTCACCCCAGCACAACGCAGCCTCTGGGGGGTTTCGGGGGCCCCACACGTGCCCTCTGCTGAGAGCCACCTTAAGAACAGTTTTTAGTGGCAATGGGATGGTTGGATGTTCACCTTGGGGCTGGGAGCTCTTTAAGCACCTCAGGTTCGTGTCCTTTCGGGTTGTTTCCCCTCCCGGGGCAGCTGCACTGAGATTTTGTGGTTTGTTTATCCTGAAGGCAATATAAGGCCTGAGGCTGAGGTTTGGGGGTGTCTCAGAGGAGAGATGGGTGCAGATCCAGGGTGTCTGACCCTGCCATGAGCTGGTTGTCCCAGTGCTCTGCCTTCGGGATGGCTGCTGTTCCTACAGAATCATTCCCTACACAAAGAAGGAGGATGGAAACTTTTCCCCTTGTCTGCAAGGAAGCCCAGGAGTCACTGGTGAACGTTTGCTCCAGCTCTGGGTGTGCCTGTGGCTTTGCAGTGTGGGTTTTGGGGGTTGTATTTCAATCAGGCTGTATTTAAATCATCCCCCCCTCTTGTGCAATGACCTTTTCTGGTTTTCTCTTTTCTGTGCCACCTGTAAAGTCACCTTTGCCATGGGAAGTTTGTGCTGGGCTGGGACGCACATGAGTCCTGCAGGTGCTTGTCCCCTCTGTGTGCTGCCTCTTCGGGGTGCCTTTTAATTGTTAAAATCATTAAATCTCCTCAAGACACAGATGTGATATTGCTCGTGTTTAAAAAGCCAAGCCAGAGGTCTGTGGGCTTCTCTGCTCGTTAAATTAGAGGATTTCTCAGCTTTTTGTTGTGGTTTTTAATCCTTTCTTTGCACAAGGCAGGAAAACAAGGGGTGTGGGTAGTGAGAGAATGTGGGTTTGTGGGGTGGGAAGGAGCTGGGGTCAAAACATCAGCCCCAGTGCAGCAGGCACAGCACCTGGAAATCCTGGAAAGAAACCCTGTAAAGGGTGTAAATCCCTTGGGAAAGGTGACCTGGTTGGGCTTGCAGGTTCTTACAACCCTCTCTGGCCACGTGCTCATCGACAGCCGTGGGGCTGAGCCAGATCCAAAGCACCACAGTGGGCAAGAGCAACGTGGTTCAGGGCAAGAACAACGTGGTTCAGGGCAAGAACAATGTGGTTTAGGGCATAAACAACGTGGTTTAGGGCAAGAACAACGTGGTTTAGGCATGAACAATGTGATTTAGGGCAAGAGCAATGTGTTCGAGGGCAAGAACAACGTGGTTTAGGGCAAGAACCACGTGGTTTAGGGCAAGAACAACGTGTTTGAGAGCAAAAACAATGTGTTTCAGGGCATCAGCAACGTGGTTTAGGGCATCAGCAACGTGGTTTAGGGCATCAACAACGTGGTTTAGGGCAAGAACAACGTGGTTTAGGGCGAGCTGCCCTGTGCCAAACTACCAGGGAGTTGGTCAAAGGCACCCCTGGGTGCTGAGGTGGTGCTGGTTAAAGGCAGTGCTTATTCCCCTGGGATGAGGATTGGGAGCCGGTGCCGATGCTCACCCGCCTGTCCCGCTCTGCAGAGGCTCCCTGGGAGCCCAAGCCCTGCAGGAAGCTTCCCCAGCACCTGCTTGGTTAAAAGCCTTTTAAAAATGGTCTTCCCCTGGGACTAACCCCAGTTCCAGGTCTGGAAGTGGCAGCAGGCGAGTGTTGGATGCCAAAGGCATCCTGGATGTGCAGGCTGCTCGCTGGCTTTGGGGGGTCTGGCAGCCTTTCTCCAGCTGTTAAGGGTTGAATTCCTGCTATTTTCGATCTCTCCAACGAGGATGGTGAAGGGATGGGGTCAGTCCTGCTGCAGGGCGTTGTGTCACCTCGTTTAGGGGTGGCTGCACGATTGTCCTGCTCCAGACCCCACGGGACTCCTGTGGGATGTGGACTCTGGCCACGGATCCCATCCCGAGGCGTGGCTTGGGGGCCGTGGTTCCTGCTCGCTTTTCCCCTCTCCTTGAGGCTGCACACGCTGCTGCCGCTTACGCAAGCGCCGGGAGCCTTGTGTAACAGTGCCGCGGGCGGGGCACGGCCGCGGGGCGGGGGCGAGGGGCCCGCCGGCATCCGCACGCCCGGAGCATCCCTATCCGGGCTCTCCCTCCGGATCATCCCCCAGCTGTGCGCGGTCCCGGCGCTCAGGACCGTAGGATGGACGCTCTGGGGTCTCGTGGCGCTTTGCTCCCGGCCGGAGCCAGGGGAGGGTGTAGCAGAGCTCCTGGCTTCCCCGCCGGGAATTAAACTGGGAATGCTGATACACCTGGACTGGGTTGATGGGATCTGTGCCGGGCAGGGGTGATGGGATGGGGGGCAGCTCCCCAGTCTCCCTGGAAGGGCTGTCCTGGAGGGTTTGTGTCGGGTCTCAGCTCCCAGAGCCCGGCCTCGGCCTCCCCTCGCTCCCCAGGCAGCGAGGTGCAAAGTGATTTTCTGTAGCAAACGCTGCTTTTTGCTGCTCGTGGGGTCCCCCCGAGCTCCCTCCTCGTTCCTGCTTCCCAGCACCCGCTGCCGATCTGGGGCCGGACCTGTTGCTATGGAAACTGGTTATGGATGCTGAGGATGCTGCCAGGGTCTCATCCTGATCCCGCCTTTTGCCTTTCCCTGCCCTGCGGCGCAGGGATGGTGCAACAACCTGGGATGAGGCCGGGATCGACCCCACCCGGAGAATCCCGGGGGGTTAAACACGGTGCGGGGTTAAACCCAGCTCTAAGGTGCTCCACCCCCGTGTATTTGTCCAGATCCTGTGGGAATAACCCCAGGGCAGCTTTCCTAAGGCACCTCCTCCAAAATCAGCCATCTCTTGTGGTTTTCCGTCCCTCTGAGGACGTTTCAGGATGCTGTGGCTCGGCAAGGGCTGGGGCTGGATTGCACCCAGGTGGGAACTGAGTCTCATCCCAGCTCCACCAGCAGCCACCGCCCCTCCAGCGTGGTGTCCTGGAAGGAGGCTTCACCCCGCCCTGGGCAGGGTCTCTGCTCTGTGCCGGCTTCCCTTGTCTGTGACCGATGGGAATTGGTGCTTCTAAGCTGAGAAAATACTAATTAATTAGAGATGGCTGGAAAATCCCAAGTGCTTCCTTGCCGTGGCATCAGCAAGAGCCTCCTGTGTGTGTGTGTGTTTCCCCCTCCAAAAATACATCTTTTAAAAAACATTTTAAATACTCCAAAGGTTCCCAGGCCTGGCTTTTGCGGGATACCGGTGTGTCCAGCCCCTGTGGCACCATCAGGAATTCGGGGGGCTTGAAGGGGCTGCTGCGGGCTGAGCCCCACCACGTGTCTCTTAGTCACCGAGTATTTATTTATATTTGAGCAGGTTTGGAGCAAAAATGGGAAACAGGAGTTGGGGGGGGAACACAAACAGGCTGCACCGGCTGCCCGGGCTGAGTCAGAGCTGGATCAGCCCCATCTCCACACCCGTGACTCACCGCCGGGTATTTCGGAGTGTTGTGTCACATGGCCGGTTCGGGGATTTATTTCTGTGGTTTGGTTATTTTCCTTTATTTTCTTTTATTCCCCCCCACCCCGGGAAGGGGCCGATGCTTCGAGCCGTGCACACAAAGCTCCGGGGACTCTGAGATGTTCCCGGCAGCCACTTTGCTCCCTTTTTCCCATGGGAAAGGGTGAGCAGGGTGGGACATCTGCAAAGGAAAGGGCTTGTGGGGTGTCGCATTTATTTACCTCTGCAAAAATGATATATATAAAATATCGTATGTATTACATAATACCAGATCTATTATATAATATTATATGACATTATATAATGTAATACTATATATATTAATAATGGAGATGCTGTAGCATGGAGGGGAGCCCAAATTCCTCCGGTTTCCTTCATATTCCTTCGTGTTCCTGGCATTGCATCACCAGCACGGATTTAAGAGGGCAATTGCTATCACAGGCACATCCTGCTGAAACTCAGGGGAGGAATTGTCTTGGAAAAATCTGTGGCAGGGAATCTTCTTCCAAAGCCAGTGAGGCTGGGAACTGGGGCAGCCCTGAGGAGGCAGTGGCCATTCTCACCTACCCACCGAGGGTCTGAAAACACCCAAATGTGAGGCACAGGCATCCTAACCTCCCGGAAAAATATAATCCCCACCCCCCAAACACCGATTTTTTCTCTGGGAAGGCTTTGGCCGGGTTGCAGAGCCTGGTGCTGTTCTCAGGTTTGGGTTTTATCTGAGCATCTGCTGCTGCATTTGGCTCCGGCTGGAACTTCTCCCGTTTTTTGGGTGAGGTGTCTCCCACTTGTTATTGTCATGCAACAGTTTGACACCTGGAGCGGTGTGTAAATGAAGATGTCTGATGTTTCCCTCTTAAGTGGGAACGGCTGTTTAGAATATCCTAGAAAATTTTAACTCCAGGCAAAACGAAAATGAGGAGCCTGGGGAGGCAGGCAGCTCCACTCCCAGGCTCCCCGAGGCAGCAGCAGCAGGGATTTAGGGAATTTCTTGCAGAATATTCCCCAGGTAAGGAATGCCACATCATGGGAGTGTCTTCTTGACCCCTCCATAAAATTCCTGGGGAGCCCAGGAAGGTTGCTGCATGTGGGGCAGCATTTCCCTGTCCTCTGGAGATGTTTGGCTTGGGACAGGACACCCAAAATTCCTGCTGGTGCTCAGCACAGGTCTGGGCAGCTGAGCGGCTCAACCAGGTTTGGGAAAAGTGCCCGTGTTCCCTGTGGGGTCCCGGGGTGGGGATGCCCCTGGAGACACCAACAGAGCTCAGGGACAGCCCTTCCCTGTGCTGCCTTTCCCCAGTTTTGCTGCCTCTGTGGATTTCAGGCATCGTTTTCTCCCTGTTTTAGGGTTTTGGGTGCCAGTGCGTGTGTCCAAATGTCCTGCCTGAACAAATCAGCCGGGATCACAGAGCCTCAGTGGCCTCTAGTGGCTGTGGGACAAAGATCCCAGGGAAGGGGGACCCGCAGCCCCCCAGAGAAGCAACACTTGGGGTCCATCCCGCCAGAAACCACTCTTCCCACGGGGAGACCCAAAGGCAAAGGTAAAGCCCCCCAAAAACCTGCAAGGCCGCGACTGATGGGGGAGCATCCAGCAGGATGGTGCTGCATCCCAAATCCCGCTTGGCCAGCCCCATTCCCTGGCAGGGATGGGTGCAGAGATTTCGGGCAGCCACTGGGTTTTTCTCATTCCTGTGTTAAAAAGCAGGGAAAAAAACCTGAGTTTTAAAGGAGGGTGAAATTGCTTTCCCGTCTTTTTCCGTTTTTCGTTTTTCTAAAGCGTATTTTCTGTCTAATGCCACAATACAAAACACGAACCCCACGCGGTGAAAACAGTCGAGAGAACGGATCAGAAAGGGTCTGATACCGTTAAAATGACCATTTTTATGTCTTCTCCACCAATGGTCACTAAAGCTGCTTCCTCCTGAGCAATTGTGACTTTTCAGCAAGGGAAGAGGGGAGAACTGACCCATTTTATTCCCCAAACCCACGGCATTTGGGGGCAGGATGGAGCATCCCCTCCTGCAGCCCCTGCTGTCCCTCCTTGCTCCCCCCATGATAAATAAATTACTTTAGGAGTGCTGGCCTAGTTTAACATGCCCTAGTTTTGATGGAGGAGGGGAAAAAAAAAAAAAAAAAGAGAGAATATTTATTTTGGGCAGTTGCTCCATGGGCTTCCTTTTGGGAAGAGCTTTGGGGGACTCACCCGCTGCCCCTGCTCTGCTTTGCCCTGGCTGCAACACACTGCCCTCAATTTTGGGGTTTTTTTCTGTGACTTATTGCCTGGGTGACATGGGAATGAGTGGTGGGGACACTGATCCAGCCCCAAAATCGTTGTCCATTGCTCTGAGCCCCCCCAGGACTGGTGTCACCCCGGGGGGCTCCCGGGCGCTGATGCCTTAAAGCCTTCGGAAAAGGAGCAGCTTTGGAGGTGAATAAAAATACAGCCTGGTTCTGGGTGTAAGCGGTCAGGCTTGGCTTTGCTGCAGGAGCAACGGTGTTAGCACCTTCTCCCAAGGCCAAAATCCCCGGGAAAACGGGATGAAAGCGTGTGTTTGGGCATGGGAGTGGGATTTCACAAGTGCTCTGGGTGTCACCGGGACCTTTGCACCTCGCTCGTCCCTCCCGCACCCCGCTCTTCCCAAGGTGCCAAGTTTCCTCCGGTAAATAAACCTGCAAATGGTTCTTTTCTATACATTTTCTTTTCTCCTCCTTTTTTTTTTTTCCCACCCCTGCCAAAACAGGCAGCCCATATGGGCAGGGTTGGGTGGGGATTTTTGCAGTTTCCATGGGGATTTGGCTCTGGAGCTGCTGGGTGCTGGCTCCTGGGGTTTGATTCGGTGGTTTTTTTTGGTGTGTTTTTTTTTTTTCCCTCTGATCCCTGTAACCGGAGCGTGGTGATGGCACCAGGCTCCCTTCCCGGCTCCGGCATCTCCCAGCCAAGGTCACCGGGGAGACCGTAGGCAGCCGCCGCCTGCGTTGGGCCATCTGTTAAATAATGGATGCAATAAACTCCTGCCCCGGGGCCAGCTTAATCCTTAAATCCTCCTTCAGAATATCATCTCCCGGCCGCGCGGGATGCCCGGCTCGGTCTCTTGGGTGCATCTTTCCCCACCCTCCCTGGTGAATCCCTCTCTCCTCGGCCCTCCACCCCGCATCCTCCTCCCGTACGCGAGCCAGCCGGGCTCTCCTGCTCCATTATTTATGTGCCGTGCATGAAAGATGCATATAAAAGAGCGCTTGATAATTTAGCAGAATCTCCTCTTCTTTCAGCCTCCCTTCCCCCTCTGGCTTTCTCTGGTTCATTCCCGGCTTCTCCCGGGCATCCAGGTGTTTCTGGGGGGGGGCTCCCGGGGCTGTGCCAGGGCCCCATCCTGGGAGCACCCACGCAAGGGTCTGGGTTTCGGGGTGGCTTAAGCGCTCAGAGGTCTTTTGATGGATGGAAGGAAGTGGGAAATCGGGTTTGGCAGACACACAGATCAGGTTTTTTTACATTAAAAAAGGGCTTTTTGGTAAACTTAATTAACCCAGTGCTGCATCCAGCCCATGGTTTTGTGTCTAAGGAGCTCCCAGGCGCTGCCTCCTCGGCATGTGTGGGATGTTTGCTCCTCTCTGGCTGTGTCTGCTCTCCCAAAGCCCTGGGCTCACCCCCAGATGCTGGCTGGGACAAAAAACATTAGTTTGGGGGGAAAAAAATCCCTTCTGGGGGCCATCTCGTGCTTTGGAAGTGCAGAAGGTCCCCCAGCACAGAAAATCCTGGGGCCGAAACCGCGTGCGCCGAGTCCGACCCGCACAGCCGCGACCTCGGAGCTGAACTCGCTGGGGAAAAAATGAAAATACTGGGGATTTTTCAAGGGACCAATTTAGCAAAGCTCCTCATCCTACCCCGGATGTGGGAGAGCCTGTGTGGGTTAAAAATGGAGCAATAAGTAGCAAAGGTGGTGGGGAGGGGAGGGTGGTGCAGCCTTGGCGCCCCAAAAATGGGGTACCAGCTCCCTGTGCCACCCCAAACTAATCCATCTGCCCCCCAGGTCACCCTGTCCAAATCCCAGCTCAGCAGCATCCTGCTTCCAGTGCAATATATGATTTTCTTCGCAGTAAAATCCCACCCCTGGACCTGTTTCCCATCTGTGATTACATTCCTACTCCCTGGGCACAAAGGTTGGCTCGTGGCGTGGGCAGAAGAGGATAATGGCCTTTTTTAACACCAGGATTTGGGGTTTTGGGGGAAGGGAGGCAACACCGGAATGAAAGTGCCCATTTTCCACAGTTTTTCCCACCAGTGAAGGGGAAGCCACCTTTTTTTCCCCATCCCCAACAGCCGCTTTCAGGACCCAACACTGAATTTTTCCATTAAATTTGTGCCCCTGAAGCGTTTTCCCATCAAACAGAAAAATCCCACAAATAAATATGAATTACAATGAACTATTCAGCATGAACAGGGGTCCATGCTGGAGGGTGGTGAGGTTTTCCTTGGTTATTTTGGGATTATTTGGGCGGACGGGGAGGGATGCTCACGGCGCTGGGCCCCGGCAGCCCACGGGAAAACACGGCAGATCCGCATTTAGAATTTTTTTTTTTCCGTTTTGTTTCATTTTCCTTTTTATTCGGACATTGCAGAAATAGCCCTGTGTAGTGGATAAAAGTGCAACATACACAATATTTAAGAAAAGGAGGAAAGAAAAACCTGCCTTGAGGTCTGTCAGTCAATCGCAAACAGAAACAAGAACCAAGCCCGGGCGCCAGAGGCGCTTTTTGTTCCCCCCCCCTTTTTTTTTTCCCCTTTTGATTTTATGCACGTCATGCAAAATAGTTAAAAAGAAAGATTAGAAAAGAGAAGTCAGAGAAAACCCCACGAGAGATCGACCGAGCCCTAGAAAGAGCAGAAAGCTCCGAGTGCTGCTCGTCTCGGGGAGGGAATCGCTGCCCTCCAGCATCTCCAAGTGTTTGGCACTCTTGTGATTACATTAAATAATTTCTTTATATATATATTTTAATACAGTCTATTAAAGAGAGGAAACTGCCACAATATAAGAAAAAAAAAACCAAGATCACCCACACTACAGACTGCATGGTAGTTAGAAAAGCTGAGCGTCCCCCCCCCCCCCCCGACCTCTCA
>VXAD01000863.1:246543-272540 GCA_013399195.1 Dicrurus megarhynchus | reverse complement strand
GCCCGCCGCCTCTTCCTGCGCGGCCCGGCCGGCGGGCTGGCGGCCGTTGCGCGGCGGGGCCGCGGCGGCGTCTGCCTGGCGCTGGCCATGGCGCTGGGCCTGGTGGAGCCGCGCCTGGAGGAGCAGCGCCGGGCCGAGGCGGCGTGTCGCCACATCCAGGTGGGAAGCGAGCCGCGGGCCCGGGGATCCCGCTGGGCAGCGCCTGGGGCGCTCTCCGTGACGGGGGTGGGAGGGGAGGGAACATTGCTGGGGCGGAGACCCTCAGTTACCCCCCAAGAAGGGCACAGGGGGTCGTGGCTCTGCGTAGCCCTCCAGACATCCTTCATGAAAGGGAGGGGGGTCCTTGATGTGAGGCGTCCCTTGACCCCCACCCCCCATGTAGGTCACAGAGAGTCAGCGCTGTGGGGAGCCACTTAGGCACGACCCCCGTGAAGGGAAGGGGGGTCCTTGCTTTGGGGAGTCCCTCAGACACCCCTCATTAAGGGTAGTGGGGGGTCATTGCTTTGGAGAACCCGTTAGACATCATCCATAAAGGGGAAGGGGGATTCTTGCTGTGGGGAGCCCCCCAAACACCCTTGGTGAAGGGGAGGGGAGAGCCTTGTTTATGGATCCCCTCAGACACCCCTCATGAAGGGGAGGGGGATCACTACTGTGGGGAGCCCCCCTGACAACCCCTGTGAAGGGCACCCTGTGGGGAGCCCCCCCAGACACCTCCCCATCTCTCCCCGAGGAAGGTGGGGGTGCTGCGATGAGCATCCCTCAGGCACATCCCCAAAGCTGGGCACTGCTGGGAGCAGCCCCACAGACACCTCTTCCTCTCCAAAAATAGGATCCTGGGGAGGCCTCTCACTCGGCAGCCCCTCATTACCCTAAAGCAGGTACTGGGGGACCCTTGCTCCCTGTCCCCCCACAGAGGGAGGGGGTCAGGGCCCTGGTGGTGGGGGTCTCGTCCCAGGACACTGACGTTGATCCCCAGGTCCATCCCCTCTGCCTGAGACAGATGGGGACCCTGCGGTGCTGGGCCAGGCTGTGCTGGCAGGGCGTGGGGGACGGATGGTGCTGAACATATTTCCTGGGTAAAAATAGACCTTTGGTGCTCAGAGCCAGCTGTCACCTGCTCCACCGACCAGCAGACACATTCCCTGAAGTTTCTCAGGATGCTTTCTCTCCTCTGCCCTCGCCGGGTAGTTCCATTTGCTGTCCCTGGGCCTGTGTCCCGTTGTCCCCTGACACATCCCTCGGGTGGTCACTGGTGCTTTGCGGCTGCAGCTCACAGAGGAGGCCACTGGTTTATATCAGTCCAGGTGACAGCTGGGGCACCACCAGACCTGTAGGATCATGAACTGTGATGAAACTCCAGAACAGCCTCCTGTGTGTTGTTTTCCCACATCTCTTGATTTCCTCCCCCAGCTCCCTCCCATCATGGATTCACTCTTCCTCAAACTAACCAGCCCTCATGGTCGACTGCCACAGAAGGGCAGGAAATACTGTTTTTCCTGTTGCTGCTTTTAATTGTATTTTCTTGTAAATGCTGCTAACCTGATTTATTTATGGAGGGGGAGAAAAGTGTAGTAATGCATCTGTTTTTAGAAGTGTTCAGTTAAACTTTTCTTTACACAACCAGAGAATCATGGAATGGTTTGGGCTGGAAGGGACTTTAAGGCCCATCTCATTCCACCCCCAGCTATGCGTAGGGACACCTTCCACCGTCCCAGGTTGCTCCAAGCCCTGTCCAGCCTGGCCTTGGACACTGCCAGGGATCCAGGGGCAGCCACAGCTTCTCTGGGCAAAATATATTTATATTCTAGATGAGCAAATTACTCCCCCTCCTGGTTCTTCTTCCCTGGAAAAGGGCACCTTTAGGAAGGACTGATTTAGGGGTAGATTGTATCAGGCAGAAATATATGGCCTGCAGATTATCTTCCATGTGGTTACAGTGATTTGAGCCCAATGGTTAGAGTCTGATAGAGGCTTTCAGGTTGGACCAACCCACCGGGACGTGTAGTACCACTGAAACACCAAGTTCTCCTCTGCTGGGAAGTCTGGGATAACCGAGCGGGTTTTGCTCTTCGTCTTCCTTTCAGACCGTGTTTGTCGGGAAGAACAAGCCGCAGAAAGATCCCTTGAGCTCCTTTCGCTGGCAGGGCTTCAAGCTGGAGGAATATCTCATCGGCCAGCCCATCGGGAAGGGCTGCAGTGCCGCCGTGTACGAAGCAGCCATTCCCTTCTGTCCCAGTCCTCGGGATCGCGCGGAGAGCGGCCGTCTCCCGGCCGTGCGGCAGGACCGTGGCTCGGCTGCCCAGGGGGCTGGAGAGGAGCCTGTAGTGGAACACCAACCCAAAGGGGCTTTTCCCTTAGCTATCAAAATGATGTGGAACATTTCGGTAAGGAGTCGGCGCTGAATCCCCGTGTCTGTTGCTGGGGAATTCTGGCTGGAATGTTTGATACCTGAGTGTTGAAAGCGCTAATTATGGAGCGCAGGATGAGTGTGTCACAACAAAGCTGTTGGTAGGTGACACTGGAGACGTTGAGTGTTAGTGAAGAGTCCCAGAGCAAGGCAATTAGCATTCATCATCTCCTGGAATCGGCACTGAGAGCTGCTGCTGGAGCTGTTGGGTGTGGAGGTGATGCTTTGGGAAGAAAAGGTTTTCTGAGGCTGGCTCTGACAGAAAGGTCTAAGAATGGGAAAGCCACTGCTGCCAGTGATTTAGGAATTGGCGTCCTGTCAGTGTCAGGGCAGAGGTGGGTGTTCTTCCTGAAGAGTCAGTGGTCTCAGGGTGGGCAGTAACCTGCCTGCTGGGTCCCCTTGCTGTGAGGTGACTGTCCAAGATCTGCTCCAGTGTTTCCCAGCCCAGGTGACTGGTGATCCAGTCCCTCAGTGTGGCTCTTCCATGTTTAAAAAAATCCATGTGGCTTTCCCCATTGATGTGACAAGTGAATATTTCAAGAGAATCTTCCAAAATGCCAACATCTGGAATCCCTTGGGCTCCAGGAGTACTCTGGCATTTAGCTGTGGGCTCTTCCACTTGGATTTGAAAGTTGAAAGTGAGTGTTAGGGTGTAGTTTGGATTGCTGACAGTCAAGGATGCATTTGAAGTGACAAATGGATTTCTTTCTGCAAATAAAGGCCTTGCCACCTCCCTTGGTGAACCCTCTAAGTAGTTAATTGCCTTCCTTCATTTTCAAGGGAGGGAAGTCCTGGAATCTAGTCTCGGTCAATCCAGCTCCAGCCACAGTGCCAGCAGCAGGATTATCTGCTTTCAGCTTGTGTTGGGGCTGGGTGATTTCGGAGCTGAAAGCAGCGTGGGGTGTGATTGTTTTTGCAGGCTGGTTCCTCGAGTGAAGCCATCCTCGATGCCATGGGCCGAGAGCTCGTCCCAGCCACAGGCGTCGCGTTATCCGGGGAATACGGAGCTGTCTCTGGCCGCAGGTACGGACACTACCGAGATGGCGAGGTGCTAATTTCACCCCTTGATCAATTCTGCAGCAATCTGCGCTGTTAAGAAGGTGGACAGAGCTTTCTAGAACAGCTGCTGAAAGCAGATAAACCTGGGGATTGTTAAGTTTGTTGGCATGCAGGGAATTGCATCGCTAAGCTCTCTGGTCCGGAGGGGATTGCAAGGGTGTGCCAGTAATTTGGGAGCATTTGGGGTCCTGCCAGGGTCTGGTGGGTGGCTGTGGCTGTGTCAGCTTCCCTGTGAGTGAAATGTGTTGGCATTTGCTGAGGTAAAGGCTGGAGGAGCCACTGCTCAAATACCATGTTAGTTTGCATCGTGATGCTTTTTAATTGCACTTTAATAGCACCTTACTGCAATCAGGAACAGTTTGAGTGTTTTAAACATCAAATGATTTCTCTGTAATACAATTTGACTGTGAGGTTTGAGAACTGGTTTGGTGTAAAATGGGTGCTGGATAGGGAGGTTGAAACTGTTTTAGTGCAGGAAAACTGGTGAGAAGGAAAATGGAAATGACTCAGTTCCCACTCTTTCACCTGAGTGGGAAGTGAGCAAATGGCAGGAAGGTGGAAGATCGCATGGAAACTTAAATTACCTCAAGTTAGCTATCTTTTTGTTCAGAAATGCATCTTTTTGTTCCATTTGAAACAATGGAGTCCACGGCCCAGATTGTCTGATTTAAATTTCAAATCCATCCTGGCTGCCAGTACAAATGAATAATGAATGCTGTGACCTACGTGGCTGGCTGGGAATGCAATAGAGCAGCCAAAGGGATATTTGACATTCAGGGGATGAGAGATCTGTGTTGCAGACAGATAGGTAACCTGCTTTTCAGGGTAGTGAGAGCTTCCTGCCTGTGCCATAAAATAGGAGGTCTAAATTGATACTCCCAGTGTGAAGTTGACCTTTATTATATGTCTAACAAAGTAATTGCATTTGGGTGTTATTCTCTAGAGCTGCTGTAGCTCTTTTTGAATGGAGAAGCAGCCTGTGCGTGGCTCTGCCTTTGTTAGCAGCACGGAAGGGTTAGTGGGGCTTGAGTAAAATGAAAAGCAGCACGTTACGTGTGAGGGTTTTTATCAGAGCTTTGTTTGTAGTGCAGGTGAAGCACCTGATTTCCTGTTTGGCCATTGTGAATAGGGAAATCCAGTTACAGCAGAGCCCCTGTGAGGCCTTGGTTGGCTCAGTTTGCTCTGGGAAGCTCCGGGGTGGATTCTGAGCTCTGGAGAAGCTGCTGGGATGTGCCTGTTGCTGCAGGTGCTCTGCAGCCGCCTGGGAAACGCTGGGCTGAGATGCTGGTTGGGAAATGGGCCATGAAACTGCTGCCCATGTTCTTCCCCAGTGAGTGGATTCCAGGATGTGAGTGTCTGACTATTTGCTTAACGTGCAGTCCTGTAATCCACCCTGTGCAGCTTTAATCTCCCTCTGATGAGGCTTCCCATGCAGAACAAACGTGTTTGCTCTCTGCTTCGGTGTGGAGGACGGGCCCTAATAATGAAAAGTAATTCCAGCAGTAGCAGCAATGTGTCTGTGATCCATCAGAACCGATCTGTGGTGTCTCTCCTCTGCACAGAAAACCTGTCCTTGGGAGGAAGAAGCTGCAACCTCATCCGAATATAATCCAGGTGATCCGAGCGTTCACATCCTCCGTCCCTTTGCTGCCCGGAGCCTTTGCTGAGTATCCCGACGTCCTCCCGTTGAGCCTGAACCCCAGAGGGATCGGTCACAGCCGCACGCTCTTCTTGGTGATGAAGAAGTAGGTGGAGAGAAGCTGGTTAACGTGACTTGGGTACTCTGTCCCTGCAAAGCTTGGGCCTGGGCTGCTGCCAAAGAGCAGAGTATGCTCTTGGAAACGCCTCCCAGGACGTGTTCCAAGTCCTTGACGTTCTAACTGTGCTTCCACAATGAAGACAAACCGTTCTTTTTAATAATTACCCCAAATTAAAGTGAGAAGTGTGGAGTTTGTCCCCATTTGTCTGCCCTTCTAAGCCTGAACTTCACCCCTAGTCTGAGCACGCTGCTAGAGATGGAGTAGAATCAGTAATGAGATGAGCCAACACTGAGGCTGAACCGCCAGTGATAAGCCTCCAGGATGCTAATTCCCATTTTTCCCTTGTTCTGCCTAGTTACCCCTGCACGCTGCGCCAGTATCTGCAGGAGAACGCTCCGGGTGTTCGCCTCTCCACAGTGATGATTCTACAGCTCTTGGAAGGCGTGGACCATCTTGTTCGACATGGAATAGCACACAGAGACCTAAAGTCTGACAACATCCTGGTTGAATTTGATTCTGGTACGTAGATCCCCGAGGATAAATGCCAGTAAATTCACAGAAGTGATTTGGTCACGTAGGTATTCGGGGAAGTCCCGCCCAGCTGCGTGTTTGGGGAAAGAAGCATCAAACCTTTTGAGTAATCTCAGGTTTAGTTTTTAGCTTAGTGTTTGCTGTCACTGCAGCAAGTCATTGATCCTGTCTGTGCCTGAGGTTTTG
Organism: Dicrurus megarhynchus; assembly: GCA_013399195.1. Classification (NCBI taxonomy): domain Eukaryota; kingdom Metazoa; phylum Chordata; class Aves; order Passeriformes; family Dicruridae; genus Dicrurus; species Dicrurus megarhynchus. Next base: position 266,597 of record VXAD01000863.1, on the reverse strand, counting down.
GATCATTAACATGGACATGGTGTATTGCTGAGGTGATGGATTGCATGGGCACAGCCAGCATTGACCGGAGCATCCGGGAACACATTTGGGATGCTGCAGGAGCCTTTGCTTCAGGCTCTTGGCTCTGTCATCTCTCCCAAGCCAAAGAGCACAGGGAACCTCTTAAAATCCCACCCCGTGGCCAGGTTAATAGTGCTGCACCCTGGGCTGGTGGAACATGGGCTGGGAGGGAAGGGAACCGACGCAGCGTTTTCATCGGCAGGTTCTCCTGTCAGCCTCTAACGGAGATTTTAATTGCCCGAGCTCTTTTTGGGTGTGATTGAGATTCAAATGGGCAGGAAGCCATAGCAGGCAGGCAGGTCTGTGTAATTAGGAGTGGAAGAATTTGATTGAAGAGTATCAGGGAGAGAGACAGAGAGACCACTGGAATGCACCTGCCTTCCCAGAGACAGGCCCAAGAGGCAGACGATGCGGGGGATTCTCTGTTCCCCAGGGCTCAGGATGCAGAATCACAAAATCATGGAATAGCCTGGGTTGGAAGGGACCTTAAAGCTCTTCTCTTTCCAATCCCCTGCCATGGGCAGGGACACCTCCCACTAGACCAGGTTACTCTACTGAGTATCTTTACCCACAATCTTGGTGAGGGGATCAGATGCCCCCTCAGTGAGTTTGCAGAGGACACCAAGCTGGGTGTTGGTGTGATGTGGTGTTTGGTGCAGCCGGGTCCTCCCAAACCGAACCCTGACTCTGGCAATCCTGTGTTGTTGACAGCTGGCTGCCCCTGGCTGGTCATCACCGACTTCGGCTGCTGTTTGGCAGATGAAAACATTGGCCTGAGGCTGCCCTTCACCAGCTCCTACGTGGATCGGGGTGGCAACGGCTGCCTTATGGCACCTGAGGTAAATCCCTCTGTTGCAGTGCTTTGTGGTGCTGGTTTTCTGCTTGTCCTGCTGTCGGGACTAGAAGTTTTGGTGGCATAGAAGGTTTGTGTCCTACCTTGAGTTAGGCTTGGTGAACATCTGTGCTGAGCTGTGTTGAACAGGCACCTTGAGCTCTAACAGGTGAAACCTAATCACTTGATGTTAAGAGGCAGAATCAACCTTTCCCCCCTCCAAATTTACTCTTTAGTCTTTATTCAGGCCCCTTTCCATGTAACTATTAAGGATTTATGCGGCAGTCCTTGTGTTGCAACAGCGGCTTTTGGCTGAAGTGCAAGGCGGTTGTGAAATTATTTACAGTTCCTTTTTATTTCTCTGATGATAAGCCTAATAAAAGCCAAGGCACCCTTAACTGGCTGCTGGACCTGGAGCACCTTGCTGTGGTGTTGGTTGTTCATCTGCAGGTCTCCTGTCTCCGTAATTCCAGCAGGAGACAGCCCTTGGGACTCTGGGAATGCTGGTCAGGGGCAATGGCTAAAGCCTCGGTGCAATGTCCAAACTCCTCCCAGCATCCCAGTGGGCTGAGCAGTGCCAGAGGCTTAGAGCATGCCAACAGGGAATATTTACAGCACAGATTCAGATGCAACCCACCTTTGGTTTCAGTCTCTTAAGTTTATTATGGGGAAAATGCCGATTTGAGCATTAAAAATCGAATTTCAGCACGGAGGCCGCACTCGAGCTGTTTATTTGAGTAGCCCCCTCTCCGTGGCAGGTGATCACAGCGTCACCTGGTCCAGGCACGGTGATCAACTACAGCAAAGCCGATGCTTGGGCTGTTGGAGCGATCGCCTACGAAATCCTGGGCCTGGCCAATCCCTTCTACGGCCACGGGGACTCGGCTCTGGAAAGCAGAAGTTACCGGGAGGAGCAGCTGCCGAGCCTGCCCGACCACGTGCCCCTCGAGGTGAAGCAGGTGGTAAAGATGCTGCTGCAGAGGGATCCCAACAAGGTAAGAAGCTGTTGCCCTCAAGGTACCCTCTTTGGGAGTATCCCTGGGGGATCGTTTTGCCGTGGAGGGCTGCGGGCGCAGGAGTTAATCCAGATCTCACTGCAGGATCAAAGGACAACAAAAGGATCGAAGCAAAAAAAAAAAATCTTTGCTGGGTGGTGCTGAATCATTTCAGGGATTTCAGGAGACCTTTGTGTCGGGACTGGACCTCACATTGGAGGGTTGCACACAACATTATATATGTGCAGTAACAGTCTCAAAGAGCTTTCTAATTCACAGGGTGGTGCCTCAGGGGAGGCCCAGGGAGTTTTCACCGTGCTGGTGCTGTGGCTGAGTGCAGCAGGATCAGCTAATCTCCCCTCCCCTTCCTCTTGCAGAGGTTGTCTGCGAGAGTTGCTGCGAACGTGCTGCACCTGAGCCTCTGGGGTGACAGTGTTGTAGCATCCAGGACCCTGAAACCAGACCAGATGATCGCCTGGCTGCTCTGCCAGTCTGCAGCCACCCTGCTCACCAACAGGCTGGTGGCGAAGAGCCAGGTAGAAACCAAAATGAGGATGTGCTTCTTGGCAAACCTGGAGTTTGAAGACCTCTGGGCAGCAATATTCCTGTTGCTGGCCTGGAGAAGCCACTCTGGGTGAAGGAACCACCTGGAACACGAGCATCCCACATAAATGGCACTTTCTAAAGGCACATAGGAACCTGTCCTTTCTGTCTGTCCGGAGTCCTGTAGTGCTTTAGGGAACAAGCTGCAGGCTTGTGTTTAGGAGCTTGAGTTTCTCTCTAGCAAGTGTTAACCACGCCCCTGCTAATTTCTGCCCCTGCTAGAGGAGATGCCCTTGCTTCCTTACCCTCTGGGGGAGGGTGTGTGGACCTTGCAGGTGTCCAGAGGTACGTGGTTGGTTTTGCTCCTGTTTGGGAATTAATTGACTTGTAAGTTGTGTGTTGAGTGAAGCAGGTTCCTTTCAGAGGGGTGGCTGGGAGGAGGCACTGCCTGCATTTTACATGGAAACATCACAATTTAAACAACACACAGAAATCCAAGCTGACAAAGGGACCTGCAGTCTCTGTTCTTGGGGTAACCAGGGTGGTTTGAAACTCCTATTCCTCAGAGCTGTGAAATGACAGCCTGGGAACTTCCTGGTGAGGGGCTGCCTGGTAACGTGAGCGTCAGCAGCACGGAAACCTCGCAGCTGTACGCAGGAGAGTGGAAGCACATCGTCCTCAAATCCCGCTTATCTTTGTTCTTGGCTGTTGTAGCTCTGTGCTGGTGGCTGCCCCAGGGTCCAAGGCTGAGTCAGACTCTCCAGTTAGGGATAATGCTCCAAACAAAGCGAGCTTAAAGAGCTTAGTGTGATGCTCTGCTCTTCTACCTGCCTGTGTTTCCTTCAATGAAATAATATCCTTTGGTGGGGAGGACGGGAGACATCAATCTTCAAACAACAACAGCCACGTTTGTGAAACATCATTCGATTTCATGGCTATAATTGTGTTTTAGAGGAACTTGGGGAGAAAGTTATTTATGCTTGTTGCACAATAAATTGAAGATTAAGCTCTGTGGCTGTGTGGGTTCTCTCAATCCAATTTGGGCTGTGGAACGTTGGTTCCGGGGTGCCTTAAATGCGAATTCAGCTCTTTCCAGTGCTCACTGTGGAACACGGTGTTTTATTCCAAGTGGAATTCCCCAAGGAGGAGGAACAGACCTTGCCTTGGGGATGTTTCGTACTCTCCTGCATGGTCCATCGCTGCCTGCTCCTGCAGTTTCCAGGTAGATGACAATGGCTGATAGCCCTGATCATCACAGGATAACCTGCTCTCAGGGTTCTGCACATTGCTCTGCTGCAGCAAAGAGCACAGAGCCTGGGGAATCGGGGAAAATGAGCTCCTGGGGGGGAAAAAAGTTGCAAAAAAAGACCTTTGTAACATTGATCTGACTCAACCAAAGTGTGTGCTGCTGTTTCTCACATTACTGAGTTCTCTCAGTGTGTTTCTGCTGCCTTTGCTCTGTGTGTGCCCGGGTCTGGCAGTGAGTCCCATGCCCTGGACACTCTCTGGAGCCTTTTGAGGAGTAAATGCTGCTGCTGTGTGGTGGATCTCTACTCTGAGCCCTCTTTCTGCCATGAGCATCATTCCTGTGCCTTTACCTCTCTCTCCCAGGTCCAGTCTCTATACAAGTAGGGAGCAGAATTAGATTAGAATCCAGTATCGAGTGTGTTTGTATTTGCCCAACCAAGGTTTTATCTGCGCTGGAGAACTCCACTCGTTGGAAACTTGCTTCCCCTGGAAACCATTTCAATTCTGACCTCAAAAATGGCTTAAAATGCTTGTCCTGCAGCTTGTCCCTCTGGTCCTTAAAGCCCTGTTAATGCTTCCCCTGTGCTTGCATTTTGTTCCCCCGTGGTTCTGCTGAGGCCAGGCTTTCCTTTTGTTTTCTTTCCCTTCTGCCTTCCGCTAGCGAGACGTTTTTATGATTCTTCAGCATTCCGGGTGCTTTTGTGAAGTGCACGTTAAAAGTACAAGCTGTTAATGCAGCAAATGCTGCCGTGCTGTCTGTCTGCAAATGCCCGAGGGGAGCAAACTGGGGCAGCTCCCAGCACGTCCCTCCTGCCCTGCCCCGCTAAGCCCTGCCTGGGCTCTCGCCCCTCGCTGCCGTGTTTGTTCCCAGTGTTTGCCAGGACTATGCCATTGGGAAAGGGGGTGGCTGGGAGGGGGAACGTGGAGGCAGCGCTGGATTTCTGCCCTTCCCCGGGCAGTGGAGTGTCCGGCTGCACTTTGATCCCTGGAGCGAGGCTTGGCAGAGGCAGCTGGCGCTCTGCCCGAGCTGGGAACGGGCTCCGCAGCACCCCTCGCTGCGTTCCCTGTGGGACAGAGGGTGGGAGAGTGGGGGTCAGGATGAGGCCTCTGCTCCGGGCTGCCTGCAGCCAGCTGCTGCCCAGGGGAGCTGGGCTCTGCCCTCCCAAGCCAGCTGTGACCACTGTGGTGACCACCTCACACCGCAGCCTGCGGCCCCAGGCCCCTCTGGCCACCTCCAGCTCCTCACGCAGTGCGTCCGCAGCGTTCCTCCGGCCCCCGGTTCCGGGGAGCAGAGCCCCCAGGCGCTGGAGCTCGCGGTTCAACGTGCCCCCCAGTGCCCTGCTCGTGGCCAGGCCCGTGGGGGTCTGCTCCATGATGAGGCTTCCCACGCAGGCATCGGCGGAGGGACTGGACGCGGCGTTCGTCGGCGTTCCGCTGGACACGGGCACGTCCAACCGGCCGGGAGCCAGGTAAGGGCCAGCCAGGGAAGCTGGTGCTTCCCTCCTTCCGTCGCCTTCCCGTGGCGAGAGGAGCGCTGGGAGCAATGCCTGGTGGCGTTTCCCAGCCGTGCCATCGCCCAGGTTCGGCCCGCGCCAGATCCGCGCCGAGTCCGCGATGCTGAGGAGGTACAACGGCGGCACCGGGGCGGCACCGTTCGACTCCCTGCGGGTGGCCGACATCGGGGACGTGAACGTGAACCTCTACAGCCTGCCCGACAGCTGCCGCCTCATCCGGGAGTCCTACCGGGACATCGCGGCCTCCGGCTGCGTGCCCCTCACCTTGGGTAAGGAGCCCGTGTCTCCCTGTCCTGCCACTGCGTCCTGGCTCTGTCAAGCTCCCTCTCCTCCTCCTCCCATCATTCAATCCAGACTTGGCAGAAGGCGAGTGATGAGTCCCTCTCCTGCACGGGCTGTTGTGCTGTATCGAGGGTAAATTCAGAGGCTCCCCGCTGAACAGGATGTTCTGTGATGCCTCTTGCTTTGGGTCGGAAATGAGGAGGATGGGTCAGTCTGTAAATACAACCAGTGACGTGTTTTTGGTGTCCTGTTGAGCAGGACCCAAAGCAAGAGCAGGTTTTGTCCCTTGTGTCCCTCCAGCTGAGCGAGCACCAGGCTTTGCACGAGGCCCGATTTGGGTGCACGTTCAAGTTTGCAGCTGTTACAGCTTGGAATTGCTGAAGGAAGCGAGTGTGTGGAGTAACGAGGGACAAGTCACCGGTTACAGTGTCCTCAGAAGCTGATCAAATGTCTATTTATAAGCCCAATCAAGGCTCCTGCTCCACAGGCTGTCCCTGCTGGCAGTCCTGCAGATCTGGTCCTCCCTAGAAGGAAGGCCAGGAGAAGAGAGGACCCAGGAGAGGAGAAAGGAAGCAACCTGCACCTGGGAGTGTTAGTTTTCCTTTGGCAATGAAGCCCTGCATAAATAAGCGCAGGATAAATGCAAAGAGGGAAAAAATGGCTTGGGAACAAAAGTAATGAGCGCTGAGCAGCTCTTGTAGTGGTGTGTTCCTTCTTCCCCGTGTCCTCTTGCAGGTGGAGATCACACCATAACGTACCCAATCCTGCAGGCCCTGGCAGCAAAGTAAGTTTCTAACCTGGGGACGGAGATAAAGGACCTGGGAAAGAGTCTCAGGAGGGCTCCTGGTTTGCTGTCCCTGCTGTATTGGCAGGGCCACCATGCTCGGGACAGGAGTAACGGGGCCACCCTGTCTGGAGCAGGCACGGTCCCGTGGGACTGGTGCACGTGGATGCTCACACCGACACCGGAGACACGGCTCTGGGGGAGAGGATCTACCACGGGAGCCCGTTCCGGCGCTGTGTGGAGGAAGGGCTGCTGGACCGCGGCCGCGTGGTCCAGATCGGCATCCGAGGCTCCTCCTATGACCCCGATCCCAACAAGTACTGCCGGGAACAGGTAACCTGATCCGCAGCCGAGCGCTGGGTGCTCTCCCTGCCATAAATACCACGTCAGTCATTTTTACTTGGCTTCAGCAGGGAAATTAAGGCATTTTTTTGCCTCTCGTTCCATGACAGCGGCTTGTCCTGGAGGACAAGCACTACCGGCTCACTGAGTATCAGCTGAGCGGAGAGTAAAAAAGTGTGTGTGGGGAGTGGAAGGTGTTTCCAGGTGCACTTCTGCAGCTTCGCCTTAGAATGAGGGTTGTTCCCGGTAGATATTCCCCAGCAGGGCCGGGGATGCTGCTCATCTCCCCGCTGTCCCTAAGCAGGTGCCTGTGTGTCTGTGTTCCCGCAGGGTTTTCGGGTGGTCCCGGCTGAGGAGTGCTGGATGAAGTCCCTGGAGCCGCTGATGAGGGAGGTGAGGGCACAGATGGGCGACAAGCCCATGTACATCAGCTTCGATATCGATGGGCTGGACCCCGCCTACGCCCCGGGCACCGGCACCCCGGAGATAGCCGGGCTCACACCCGCGCAGGTGAGGGGGACACCGCTGCCCTTCCCAGGGGAAGGGGATGGTTTGCTCCCTTGAAAGGAGCTCGTTTCACCAGCACAGCAAAGTGGAAGTTTAGGGAGGCCAGGAAGCGTTTCCTCGTGGTGATGAGGATGTCGCTGCGGAACGGAGAAACGACACGGAGTCCGAGCTCAGGGTAAAAGGAGGCCAAAGCGATTTATTAGCTTCTTAGAGGGTTTTTATAGGTTAGTTCGCAAAAATGGTGTTAAATGGCATAAGGTAATTGGTTCTTTCGGCCATCCACCCTTAGGGTGATTGGCCAAGTTCTAAGGCACCCATCTCTAAATGTTTTTCTAGTTGGAGCCATAACAATGGTGGACAACAACCTGCAGGTGCAGAAGTTTACAGAACTGTAACGTTGTTTTGAATGACTTGCATGGGAAAAGACAGAGCTCTCACAAAATGCTGCTGAGAGCTGAAGGAATTCCTTGCTGAAGCTTTTTCAGCATCCATAATGAGGAAGGGAAATGTGGAGCAGAGGTCGGGTTTCCTTATTGGAGTACGGGGAAAGCAGAGCCCTGACGGGTCTGCTAGGTCAGATGTGTTTCTTGATCCCAAATCCATTTTTCCTTAGGCTTTGGAGATTATTCGCGGCTGCAGAGGCCTGAACATAGTGGGGTGTGACCTTGTGGAAGTCGCGCCGATGTACGACGCCTCTGGTGAGTCTGAGATGCCTGAGGACAAGACAAGTGCCTGGCACAGGCGGCTGTGGGTGAAAGCCGTTGGATATACACAGAGTTTTTCCTTTTTTTTTGTCTTTTTTTAGGTAACACAGCCCTCCTGGGGGCAAACCTACTGTTTGAGATGCTGTGTGTCCTCCCAGGAGTGAAGACACTCTGAGGGCAGTTCCCGGCTGCCCTGGGGCGATGCTGCTCCGTGTCCCCTTCCCTTCAGCCAGCTGCAGCCAGCATGGGCTTTGCAGCACGAAATAAATGCCATTTACCGCTAGAAAAGGTACTTTTAAGCTGAGAAACTGTAGGGAACAGGCTAGACACCCCATTTAATTGGGGTCTGGAGCTTTGGAGTTGGCCTGGGAAAGGGATAGCTAATGCCATTTTGCCTCTGGAATGACTCACCCAGCTCACAGGGCTCCTGGAAAAACTGTCACTGGGAAAAGGTTTGTCCCATTAGGATGTGGCAGCAGGACAATGAATGCAGAAGAGAGGAGGGCATGAAGGGGGCCTGGGCCTCCTGCTGAGAGTAGGGAGATACTTGACTAGATTTCCTGCTGGTGGAATAACCAGGAGTTTCCTGTGGCAGGAGCAGTTTAATGCTCCTGGAACTTCTGAGAGGACACGGAGGCGAGGTTAGTTTCTACATGGAGACACAGAGCCACCTCATCACACATTAAAATAGTTTATTTTGGTTGCGAACCTGTAATCGTCTTAAAACAAAATGACATCAGTGCCTGTTCACAAATACAAAAACAAAACAAAAAAAACCAAACCAAACAAAAAACCCCAAAAATAAAAAAGACAAGTTTGCCAAATAAGTTAATTCCCCCCCTCCCAGTATCAAAAGTGCAAAATAGGTACCTAGTTTTCAGTCCTACTTGTCAGGCTGCGCTCGTGTCCTGGCTCCTGGTTGCTGTGGGTGAAGGGCAGAGACAGGGACAGGGAGGAGTTTGGGAACAAGCTCCACTCTGGGGCCTGTATCCCTTCGCCTCAGCTGCGAGCACTGTGCCATCGCTCAGATCTCACTAGGAAAGTGCACTAGGACCGAACTTCCTCAATCTTTGGATTACGAACCACCACGCACGGAACAGAATCGCAAATGCTCAGGAAATGATGGGGGGTGACGGCTCACGGCTGCTGGGACAGGGCAGATCCTGGGATAAGCAGCTCTGACCGCGGTCTCAGGGCAGAAAACACCCGGAGTGCCACGCTGGCACTACAGCCAACTAACCCAGGGGTCAGAGCAGCTTGGCTTTTGCTTCTACCCAGGCAAAAGCTTCCATAAAAATCCAGGAGCTGTGCTCCCGTCCAGCTGCAGCCGGCACGGGTGGACTGATGCAAGCGCTCCCTCAGCTCAACTCCAGCTGAAAGGGGAGGCTACCTGTGCTAAAAAGAAAATAAACCCAAGGATTCTGGCAGCGTGCAACACACACAAGGGGTGTGAAGGCCGTAAAGCCTTCTCCCCTTCCGCAGGGCCGGGCTGAATTCCCTCGCTGTAGCATAACTAGGCACTTTTTTTCACGAGTCGAGGGTTTTCTCCTTGTTTCTGCCCAGCTGAAGAGACAGCAGAGACAGAGAGAGCATTCTTCTGCTTTTGCAAACGTGTAAGATGTTATGTGGAGCCTTCTGCTGGGCTAAAACCTATTCCAGCCACATCCTGCACAGCAAGCTGTGGGAAAAGTGCAGGAGTGCCGTGGTGATTGCTCCAGCCAGGTGGAAATAAAGTCCAGAAGCATCAGGCTGGTGTTTCATTCCCCCTCTGCTCTCTGTCAGCGCTGCCTGTGCGCCTTCACAGGAGCTCCTGGGCAGGAGAAGACTTCACCTTCCTTCCTTCCCTCTGCTTTAGTGCCTCATTCCGCAGCCCAGAGTCCACTGGGCTGGAATTAATTAACCTCACGTAGGGTTGGTTTGTAGCATGGCAGCCTTTATTTGAAGCACGTTTCACAGGGGTCTGAGGTACCTGTGGAGGTCGGAGCACGCCAGGCTGCTCGCAGGATGGGGAAATGCGGTGAGGCAAGGCTTTGGGAGCAACTAGGGCATGTGGGGAGTGCAGTGACTGGAGCATTCCCGGCTTCTGTGCGGGATCAGCAGCTAGCCCAGGGGTTATTCCTACTGACTGGCTGCTCTGCTGAGGTGGTAACTAAAGTGGCAAGGGCTGAGTCTGCCATTAACACCACGTGCTCACTCAGTGCTCTGTGTTCCAAGCCCTGTGGCGAAGGCCGCTGGCCCCCATCCCTGTGCTTTGGCAGTGCCGGAGCCTGGCGGTGCCGCGGGGCTCCAGATCCATGGAAGGCGCCAGTGTCAGCCCCGGAACAGCGAAAAGGAAGAACAAACCTCACGGGATTTCAGTCCTGGGCACAAAGAGAAGCCCTGCTGCCTCGCTTGATCACTCGAGGAGTGTTCAGCAGCCACCAGGCTGCTGCTTGTCCTCCCTCTGCCGTACCCAGGGCCACCCTTTCCCTGCGGTGTTGGAAGCGGCCGTTGGGGCACTGCTACAGCAAAGCATCATCCAAGCCCTGGGCTGTGCAGCCGTTCTAACCTCGCACACCCCCACCGCTTCCAAAAGACAAAAGAAATACCCAAGCAAGCAAACACAAAGCCACGGGAGCAGCCTGAGTGTGGAGAAATGGAGGTGTGGGGCAAGAAGGAAATGGGCGAGAGGCTGAAACCCAACGTCTCCACCCCCCGACTAAACCAAAGGAGCTTCACACGCACGCAACGGTCTGATGATACAGCACTTCTGGGGCAACATTTCAAGAATACAATCGTTGAAGGATGAGGTTCCTCGATACAAAGGAAGGTTGGTTTGTACTACAGCTGGAAGGGTGTTTGCAAGGAGCTCCAGTGACTCCCTGGCAGCTACGTAGAGTTTTTTTACACATCTACTGGCTAATAGCAGCTCACGCCTACAATCTGAGGACGCAGGTATAGTTATGGCTCTAGGATACATCGTCTAAAATCGACAGAGGCAGAAAAGGCATCTGAAAAATCAACGTGACATTTAAATGGCTCAACACTTTGACAGTATTTTACGGCCGTGCCCTTTCCCTCCCGGTTACGGTTCAGCCGGTGAAGCTGCAGGTGGAACCATGACACGAGGAGCATGAAACATGCAGATCGCCCACGAGCCCGCACCACGGGGGAGTCCCAGCTAAGGTTTGCTACAAGGGAGATGGTCCTGACCGGATTCTGCATCACTTACCATGGGGAAAGCCGAGACAGTACGACTGCCTGGTGGGAGGAGGCCTTTTGGAAGGACAGGGCCTGGAGGGTCTGCAGGGTCTTGCCAGAGTTACACCATGCAGCATGGGCTAAGCACACGGGGACGGGGAGGGAGAACCGCGACCCGGCCTGCATCACCGGCCGCGGCTGGTCCGGACCCAGGGAAGTCACGGCCTTCTTCAGCCCAGGTACAACAAGAGATGGGACAGGGGCGACTCGGGAAGCAGATGTGGCAGGACGAGAAGGGCAAAACAGACTTCTTGGCTCTTCGGTTGTACGGCGTCCAAACGCACGGCGGGGCGCTGGAGGGCACGTGGGTGCCCTTGGCTGCGCTCCTGGGCTCCGGAGGCGGGAGGTGTGTTCTAACTGCCGGCCCCAGGAGAGTTCATCTAAAACCTAAGGTCCATTCATCGCGCTTGTTTGAGTATTCCTGGAAAGAGCTGTCCCTTGTCATCTTCATAAAAAGTTTGTCCCTTAGAATCTCTGTAAAATCCCTCAGTCTAGCGCGGGCCACGAGGGGATATAGAACCTCTGTAAGGAACCCTCTAGAAGGCGTTCCATCCAAAAGGACAATTTGTGTAATTTGTTTTTAATGGATCTAGATCCCGGGCTGCAGGAGGGTTTCCCTCTGGCTTCCGCGTGTTGTAAAGCATCGTAATCCTCGCACGATCCCAGGGTTCCCCCCTCGTCCCCTGACCTGTGAGGCTTAAAGAGGCAGAAGTATTTCTTGTGGCCGTTCAGAGCCAGGACGTAGCCCGTGTAGTCACGCTCGAGGAAATGCTTGTCATACTGGTTTGGGATGGGGGCCGCATCCTGCGCAAACTCCAGCAGATACTCCAGCCACTCTCGGTGCTTGTCCAGGCTGAGGAAGGAGAAGTGAAGAGAGCTGCTCCTGGGGGAAGAGCAGAGAGGACAGTGGGATCAGCACGTGTCCGGAGCCCGGCTGGATTCCTACTGGACAGGTAAGGAATTGTCAACAAGCGCAGGGCAGTGCTGTGTTGCTGCAGCTCCTTTCTCAGCTCAGTGTACGCAGCACTGTCGTGCTTTCTATTTGTCAAAACACAGGTACACCAAAGCGGCACCAGCACCTGACCCCTCTGGCCACCAGCACCAAATCTGGCTGGGAACAGCCTCTCGGTTTTCGGTAGCTCATTGCCACTGATGAGGGCAGAGGCTGCTTCGCTCGCCAGCAGCGTTCACTCCTGGCAAGGGAGCCGACCCCGCTCCTCACGTGTCAGCAGAGCAGCATCACACAAGTGGTTAACACAGCAACAGAAGCCCAGGAGAGGGCCCAGCCTACCCTGTGAACGTGTAGACTTCCAGGGCGAACTTCTGGAGCAGGGGGGTTTTGGTGGAGTTGGACAGGATCAAGACGACGTTCATGTGCCCCGGCCTCAGGCGCACCAAGTTACTGGTGTAGTTGATGTCCGTGAGCTCAGTCACCTCAACAAAGCCCTTTTTGGGAATCCTGCTGCAACAAAAAGACCGAGTGAAAGGGGAGCAAGGGACTGGGAGCAACTGAGGATGGAGAAACTGGGAGTGTGTTCACCAGCCCATTATGCCGAGCCATCCCCGTGCCCTGTAGCCAAAGCCAGTGTAACTGGTGAAATGGCTTGGTTTGGAACTCCCTCAACAAGTGGGTCAGACCTTTACCTATCTCCTGAGGATGCTGTCTTGGGCAAACTTGGTGGGAATTGTTTAATAAGCAGATTAGTGTCCCCCTGTCCTTGCTGGCTGGGTCCTGGCTGTGCACTGGTCCTCCTTCCTTGCTGTGCCTGCACCACCCCACACGACAACTGCACTCTGTCTGTGCAACTTCAGCACTTCTCTGCTCGTCACTAACCCTCCCTGCACAGGCGCTCCCCGAGCAACGCTTCCGCAGAGAACATTCTGGAGAAGTTAGAGAGGGAACCTGTTGCTCTCTTTGCTGAAGCTCGCGTCGTTCTTCTCCGTCTTTGCGGCAGTTTCTTCTTTCCCCGAGGGTGGAGAGTCCCTTGTGTCGCTCGAATCACTGCAGAGGAAGGTGATTTCGTGTGTGTTTAAGGCCTTGGGTTGGACTGAGGAGCTATCCCTGAGGGCATTTTGGTGTGCACTCACCTGAAGGCCTGAACAATAACGGTGCCAAAGAGAATGAAGAGCGCGGAGAAGAGCAAGGACAGGAGTGGCATCATTTCTCGCCTGAGGGCAAGACGTGCAAGCAGCAGTCAGGTCTGGGAGTTCACATTTTCTGCCTCAATTTCAGTTCCTGCCTACCTCAGATTACACTGTGTGCCTTCCCCAGAAACTCAGCCTGTTTCTTGGGTCTTAAAGACCATCAAGTTTTTGAGTGCTGTCCTGCTCCCACCCAAAAGGAGGCTAAAATTGAATCTGTTTTAAAATGAGGTGACAGGGAAGCAGTGAAAACCAACAATGGATGCCCAATCCATACCAGTTACTGTGAAACAAACTGTCCCAGCAGTCTGAGATGTAGTCCAGCGTGGAGTAGAACCATCGGACAAGGAACATCTGTTCGAAAAGAATGAAAAGCAAAAAACAAATGACAAAACTGCTATAAAGAGCCCCAGCAGGTTCAGAGCACGCCACGAGCTTCCTTCCATAAGCAAGAAATCTTTTAAGAGTCTTGCCTTGGTACTTTAAAAGATAAATAATGCCTTTGAACAACCTTAATGGGACTGTCCACAAAGGTAACACGGATGTCAGGCATCTGGAAAGGCCGTGCACTTACGGGAGCGAGCTCGTCATTCAGGTCTGCCACGACAGTCTCTGACGAGAGAAGGCCGGGGTCTGTCCTCAGCTGGTCCAGGAGATCCAGGAGGATGAAGTTGTCCTCTTTGCTGCCCTGCCAGGCCTCCTCCAAGGCTTTGTAGGCAATCTTCCCTGCATTATTGCGCCTCTCCAGAATGACCACCTGGATGAGCCAAGAGCATGGCAGATGTCAGAAAGGAAGGGGCTTTTTTTTTTTTCTAGACAAGATGATTCATTTCAAAGCACTGCCCAGAATTAGGTGTCAGATCAAGGTACAGCATCAATTAAATGACAGGCTAAAAGAAGAAATTAAAAACATAAAAGGAAACCCTCACAGCTGATCTTCCACGATACTTCTCCTCATCCATCAGCAAGGCATCTGCAAACTCCGGCTGCCGATCGCTGTAGATGTGCACAAACTTCAGCGTGTCTTTAGTGTTGGCCACAGCAAAAGTCAAAAAGGCCTCATAAGCCTCGGCAAACTTCTCTCCTTCCCCGGTAAGCAAGACCACGCAGTGCCTGGGTGACACAACGAGATGGGGGATTAAGAGCCAGTCTGGAGGTGAGAGGGAATGACCAACCCCTTTCCTCTTGCCAGAACAATCCTGATGAGCCAGAAACCTCTCTGACAGTGTGGATATTGGGCATGATCCAATGCAGTCATTGCTCTTTTCCCTCAGAATCAAACCAAAAGTGACTCTAGGAGCAGCCCCAGAGCCTTGGGAAACAAAACAGGAGGACGTGTCACTTACTGCCGCTGACGGTGAGACTTCTTCACAGGACACAGCTCCTGGAACAGCCTCTGGCTGGTGAGCCTGGCCACCATGAGGAACTTATTCTGGGAAAGGAAGTCATCAATGAGCTGCTTCTTCATTTCTCGTGCCTGGCGAGGACAAAGAGAGCAGAAGTCAGAACTGAGCAGGAAGAGGAGGGGAAAGCTGTTGGATGGATGTTCCTGGGGAAGGCTGCCAGCCCTTGTGGTCCTCGGTACAATCACCCAAGATGTTTAGAGGCCCCAAGACTGGGAAGTTACATGTGTCCCCCCTCCCCAACAGGCTGGAGTCCCCCAAGCTTCCCCCGTTCTAACACTCACTCTGCTTCTCCTCCAAAGCCTGAGCTTAAGCTGAGAACAAACACTCTTCCTCCAAACTGCACCACTGACCAACCTCTCATCGCCAGCTCTGCCAGAAAAGCTCCGTGCCTGCTCTCCCGAAGCTCTTGGAGAGGGCTCTGAGCAATACCTGCACAACGTCAGCGGGCCGGTCGATGTGCTCCTTGAAGATCATCATGGTGGGAGTGTAGACGTTGATGTTGTACTGGCTGGACAACTCTTCGGTGCCTCGGAGTCCGACGTACACGTAGCCAAAGGACAGGTAATCGCGGTAGGCAAAGGCCGTCAGCTGGGAGGGAGGGAGGGAGGGAGGAAATCCCCAGCACGTGTTCATGGTACTGAGTGAGCATTTTCTCCCCCCAGTGCCCGTGGTGTACTCTGCTCCAAGAACACAGCTCGCTGTTTGAATGCCATCGGATGTGCTGTGAGAGGTACAAGCCCTTCCTCTCCCTCACTGAACCACATCTTGTGTCCTTTTAGTCGTTGTACCAGGAGCCTGCACGGATCCACAGCTTTATTTACAGCCTGGCATGCTGTAGGGTAGCAGGGGCTTCTTAGGAAATGGGATTTTCAGTAACCCAAATTAGATATGCCACAAACATCTCTCATTCCCAACAAAGGCTGTGCACCTGTGTCGCTGCTACCTCTGAAGCACACCTGCACCTTCACACCCATGAAGGGTGACGGTGTCAGGACAAAGAAACAGACTCCTAACAAAGCTGGTCACCTGGCCGTGCCATTTCCAACCAGCACAAATCACCTGCCTCGCCTAGAACCAGTCAGTGGTGTCTGGAGGCAGCAGTCCACCTCTGCTCACAGCAGGGGCGTGTTTTCTTTTGGAACATCTGGATTTATAAAAGCAAGTCAAGAACGCAGTGAGAGAAATGACATTACCTTGTATAACAAGGGCACAACTGGCATGTGATCGAACAGCAGCACGTGGGGCTTGTTGTCCTTCTTCCAGTCGGACAGGAAGCGGATGTAGTTTTTATCTGTAATCTTCAGACAGAACCGGAATGTTATTTTAACCTCTGAGCTGTCAGACACCGGCAATGCTCTGCAATGAGGTGTCTGAACGAGGACTGAGCCTGAAAGGGCTGTCCAGGTGTTGCAGGAAGCAGACTGTGGGCTGGTCTTTCCACCAGGTATTCCTGATTAATGAATGAATTAAAACCATCACTCTTGACCTCTCTCAGCCCTCTTAGTTATTGCAGCCTCTGTCGATGCCATTCCAAGTCAATGCCAATTCTCCTGTTTGTTGGGACCATATTCTTTATATATATATATATAATGTGGGAAGCCAAGGGTTAAAAGGCACCTGTGACCTCCATTAAACCTCCTCTGTTTCAGGTGTGATACCTCTCAGAAAGGACATAAATGGCTGCATTTACTGTAGAAGGCAAACAGACCCTATTTTTGGGGTGAAGAGTCCAATAACAGAGTACAAGTCAAGAGTCTGCTGGGGAAAGTGGCCCATGGTGAAGATCCCAAGGGAAAATGGGGTGAGGTGAACAAGGCCAAAGCAGAGGCCAGGCAGCTGAGAGTGCTGTGGGAGCTGACCCAGCCACATTGCACTGAAAGGGGGTGGTGGGCATTTCAGGACTCTGCCAAAAATCACTGGAAGGCTGAAATACAGGAATATTTTATCAGTTAGGAGGTTTACTTATGACTGTGAAAGGGTTCATGCTGCCAGCTCCAGTTTCAAAGGTCTGAAAGAAAACTGGACAAAACAAACCAGACTCTGTGTCAGTGAATTTTAGCAGATATGACCTATGACGTAGTGAGTGGTCCCTAATTTGCTGGATGAAATGCTGAGAAAGGAGGAGGGAAGTGAAACCCAGCAGGTTCCTGTCCTAGGGGTAGCTTGGGTAGAGCCCTGGCAGCTGTGGGGTGTCACAGCTGGGGGCAGCTGGCACTAGCATCACTGGTGTGACCACGTGGTAGCAGGATCAGCCCTTTTCAAGGAGAAGTGTTACGGAGCTGCGGGGTGGGAAGGCTTCTGATAGCTCCAGGCTTTGGAGCTACGTGACACAGATCAGCTTGGAGCCCGAATTAAACAGATTAGCAACCACAACAGCCAAGGAGAGATGCATCTCCAGGCAGAGAGGAGAAGCAGCATCTGACACCCCTGCTAGAACCTACCTTTTCAACAAGATTCCCTGGCAGAAGGTTCTCCACGAATTGCCGCAGGTTCTCCCGAACGACGGCGTTGTGGAAGAAGGTTATTTTCCCGTTAATGAGCCCCAGCAGGGTCGGAGTGCTGTGGGCACCCAGATGATGGGCGAGGCGCCGTTCGTACCCCGCGTGAACGACGCCGATTCCTGCTCCTGGAAAAGGAGAGCGCCGGGTTCACCTGAAAGATCCCCAGCAAGCCAAACGCCCCGTGGAAAACTGATGACCTGCTGCTGACTCCCAGCACCCTGCTTTGGAGTTAGGAATGTTTGGGAAACCATTAGGATAAATCCCTGAGGAAATCCACAGGGTTTAAACTGGGTCACACAAACCTGAAGGCAACCGCTGCAGCCTCACCGGGCGAGGGACGTGCACCCAACCTCAACAACCTCATCCTTACCCAGCGCCTCCAATTCCTGAGCAACTTCCTTCCACACGGGCTCGATGTGGATGCAGCTGAAGCACCAGTCTGAGGTGATTTTAATGAGGTAAGGTTTCTTGAAACTATCCGGCACGATTTCATTGATGTAGTGGGAAAAGTGGAGCAAATACTTCTCGTCGGAGGTGTCGCGCCTCTCCGAATTGAAAGGGAAATGGAAGAAGGACTCGTCAAAATAGAAGCCGTCGTGGAAGCGGTGGAACTGGCGATGCTGCTGCTGAGCAAAGCCCTGGCTTTCCCCGGCATCTCCGTAGCGATCAAAGTTTGCCCTCTTTTCCTCGTTGGAGAGAATCTGGAAAGCAAATGATAGAAAAATGATTGCCTGAAACCATGAGGGGGAACTGCCTTTGCTGCACGTCGGAGGGGTAAATATTTTGGAAGAGGGAAGCATCGCATCCTTCTAGGCTCACTGTGGTTCCTTCTAGGCTCACTGTGGTAAATGAGGGTAAAAAAACCCTCAAAGCCCAAAGAAAAGGAGCCCCTAAATCCAGACTGCTGTACCCTCTTCTGTCACCAACAGCTCCCTGGGTCTGAACATCCTGTGTTCTGAGCACTCTTTTCTAGAGTGGCTTTTGCTGGTCTCTCTTTGAATGTGGAGGGTTCAGAAAGTGCCAAAAGTTTCACTGAGCAGCCAGAAGCCCTGCAGAGAAACTGCATTTTTTAGCAGGGAAATAAGGATTTATTTTGA
Organism: Dicrurus megarhynchus; assembly: GCA_013399195.1. Taxonomy (NCBI): domain Eukaryota; kingdom Metazoa; phylum Chordata; class Aves; order Passeriformes; family Dicruridae; genus Dicrurus; species Dicrurus megarhynchus. Next base: position 248,400 of record VXAD01000863.1, on the reverse strand, counting down.
TTTCCATGGGCTTGGCTGCCACAAACTGGGGCAACCAATTTCCAGAACAACATGCAAATAACTACTGCTAAGAATAATTTGAGGTGACCAAAGCCCTGTGATCATTAACATTGCTTACATCACCCCAAAATGCTTTTATGTATGTGTGACACAGTCAAGACGCTGCCCAGCTGGGCAGGGCTTGGGGAATATCCACTCCTTCCTCCTTTGAGGCTTTTTAGCAAAAACAGGGCAGAGCCATAGCAAAGTATTTGCAGCAGAAACCATGCTGGTGACTCCAGTGGCGTTGTCAACAAAGCTGAGCAAACTTTTTGGGTGGGTAATGTCCACCTCCCCAGGGTAAAGCACCTTTCCCGCACAGAAATACACAGGAAAAGCACAAAGCCATGTATGGAAGAATAACATCACTGAATGTTAACGATAGCAGGAGTTTGCAGGAAGCATGTGTTACCTCGTAGGCCTTGCTGATCTGGATGAATTTGTCCTCTGCTCCCGGGTCCTTGTTTTTGTCAGGGTGCCTAAGGGGCAGAACCAGAGGAAAAGGGGTCAGTGGGGGGCACGGGGAGCTGTCGGCCTCTGCTTTGAGCTGAGGAGGACATGGGCAGTGAGGGCGTGCAGTGACATCCCTGAGGCTGAGATCAGATTTATACCCAGCACGTGCTGTCCCTGCCCAAACCCCATCCCAAAATGCAGCTGGGATGTGTGCTGTGTGTCTGTGGACCCGTCCCTCCGCCTGCTCCATCCCCAGCAGCCTGAGCCCAGGACACGGAGCGAGTCTGCTTCATAGCAATGCCTCCCTTGGCTGCTGCCCTACATAACTACCGGGTTCTTCCTTAAATCACCTCCTGCCGCGGCCTCGGGGATGTCTCACACAGAACAACACGGGCTCTAAAAGCTCCAGGTAATTTTATTCATTTTATTTCTACGCCTTAAGCCTGCCCCTCACCACACACCACCTGCATGAGGGGCGTGACATTTGCGCATCCAACACATTTCCCTTCCACAACTCTCCCGGCGCGGCCGCTTCCAGCGCGGGCAGCTGGGAACTGCCCTTGGACACGGAGGTATCAAGCTGAGACTTCAACCCTCGTGTATTAGAAGTTCCCAGGGAGCAGTTTTTCTCCCCACAGCCAGACTCCAGGAGACCTTTCACCCCCATCGCTTGACTCTGGAGAGCTTTTCCCTTTGCAGCCAGACTCCAGGAGAACTCTCCCCCCACAGCCAGACTCCAGGAGAACTTTTCTCCCTGTAGCCTGATTCTGGGAGAACTTTTCCCCTTTGTAACCAGACTCTGGAAGAACTTTTTTCCTGTAGCCAGACTCTGGGAGAATTTTCCCCCTACAGCCACACTCCAGGAGAACTTTTCCCTCCGTAGCCAGATCCCAGGAGAACTTTTCCCCCATAGGCAGACTCTGGGAGAATTTTCCCACCCCAGCCAGACTCTGGGAGAACTTTTCTCCCTGTAGACCGATTCTGGGAGAACTTTTCCCCCTCGTAAGCAGACTCTGAGCGAACTTCTCGCCCCGCAGCCAGACTCCCGAGGGTTTTACAGCACGGATCGCTGGCACGGAGCATCTACGTGTTCCAGGCTGCCTCCCGGCCTGCGAGGAAGCCGGGGCACACAGCCAGGCGAGGCGNCCCGGCTCCATGGTCCGGCGCGGCCCGCGGGCGGAGGGAGCGGACGGGCCGCCCTCCCGCACCCAGCGCCGCCGCTTCCGGCGCGCCCGCCCGCCGTCCCCATGGAGACCGAGCGCTTCCGGGAGAGCGGGGCTGCCGCGGGAGGCGGCTCCGAGGTGAGGCCCTGCTGGAGGGTTCGTGCCGGCTCGGAAAGCTGTGGCGGTGGCGGGGGGTGGGGTC
>VXAD01000863.1:223224-243221 GCA_013399195.1 Dicrurus megarhynchus | reverse complement strand
GCCGCTCTGGGACCCGCTGGAGCAGCGCGGGCTCTTCACCCGGCCCATGCTGGAGGAGCTGCAGGTGGGCCAGGGAGCGGGACACTGAGCGCCGGGGGTGGCCCGGGGAGGGTCCGTGTTCCCTGAGAGCCGGGGACGGGCATGGCGGGGGAGCTCCTGCATCCTCTGAACCCAGGTGACGGGCCCAAGGGAGGGTCCCATGTCCCCTGAGCCCTGGTGACAGGCCCGAGAGGTGGCCCCCATGTCCTCTTGGGCCCAAAGAGGGAACCCATGTCCCCTGAGCCCCGGTGATAGGTCTGGGGGGTGGCCCCCAAGTCCTCTCACTCTGGTGACAGAGGTAGGAGGGATTGTCCTGTGTCCTCTCAAGTCCAAGGGAGACCCCAGGTCCCCTCATCCTGGTGACAAGCTCATAGGGGAGCTCCATGTCCCTTTAGCCCTGGTGACAGGCCCGAAGTGTGTCCCCTCACTCTGATGACAAAGCCTGGGGTTGGTCTTTGTGCAGATAAGGTGTTTGAGAACCCCCCACACTTGTCCCTTCTTGTCCCCAGCCCCAGGCAGTGCTAGGTGTAGGGTTTTCTCTTTGTGTCCCTAGCCCAATCTGGTGACACCCTTAAGGTGTTCCCATTTCCCCCCTTGGTTACAAGTGCCAGGCCTGAGGCTGTGTTACCCCATCTTATACACTGGTGATAGCCCAGGGGTGCCTGTTTGTCCCCAGGGGCCAGGCCAGGGGTGCTCCCTCTCCCCCTTTCCCTCTAGACCCCGCAGTGGGCTGGGTGTCCCAGTGGTGACCATTATTGGAGGGAGGTCAGGGCTGGGGGTCTGGTGGCTGCTGGGGGTCTCTGTGACTATTTCCACTGGGTTTTGCTGTTGTTTACCCCGTGTCCATGTCCTGGGTGCAGATCCCGCATTCCCCTGCTCAGATTCATCAGAGGGGCTGCCCAGGCACTGCATGAACACTTCTTCTGGGTTTTTCTCCTCTGCAGAGCGCTGGCAGCCGAGGAGAGCAAGCCCGGCAGCTGATCATCGACCTGGAGACTCGAGGGAAGCAGGCTTTCCCTGCTTTCCTCTCCATCCTGAGGGACACCGGGCAGGGCGACCTCGCCGAGATGCTGATCCAGGAGTGCGAATCCCAGCCAGTGCTGCCGCAGCTGCCAGACCTGCGGCCCGTGGAGCTGGAGCTGCGGGAAGAAAAACAGCGTAAAAGTCAGTGTTGAGGGTGTGGGGTGTTTTTGGCAAACAGCAGCACAGGGGGTGGCAGCTGTGGGCAAGAGTCTGGGAAGTCATGATTTTTATTATCCTGGTAGAGGTGACTGTTGGGAGAATCATGGAATCCCATAATGGTTTGGGTTGGAAGGGACCTTAAAACTCATCTCATTCCATCCCCTGCCATGGGCAGGGACACGTTCCACTGTTCCAGGTTGCTCCAAGCCCCGTCCAACCTGGCCTTAGACACTGCCAGGGATGGGGCCTCCACAGCTTGTCGGGGCAGCCTGTATGTCCTGCTTTCCAGCAGTGGAAGCTTTTGAGCTCAGACTCACCCTCTGTGTTTTTGTCCCCTGTCATTACAGATGTGACCCCACACGAACGTTTGTCTATCCCAGTCCAAGCTGAGAGCGAAAGACCTCGAATACCTCCTGTGCCAGCCCGGGGTAAGCCACATTCCAGGCTCTCCTAGAGACACAGCATGCCAAAGGCTCATTTCCAGTGTGATGGGAAGGGGAAATTCATATGTGTTGGGAAAGATGTGAGCTCTAGGAGTGCGGTCTCGTGGAGTGTGGTGAGCTAAATCCTGTGCCTGTTGTATGTTGTAGGTTCAGCTGTTGACAAGAGGAGCCGTGACCCGGTTAGTATTTGAGTAGGCTGAAAGTGTTCCCTACTGGGCAAAAGCTCTGTGCCTCATGGGTGACTCCAGAAAACATCTCTGGAAGAGCTGGTTCTCATTTTGTGTTAGCCGAGCAGTTGCTCCGAGGCTGTAGCAGGGCCGATGGTCTTGGGGTGGGTCAGTCATTAGCTAGATCCTCCTTAAGGTTACCACAGCGATAACACAAATTCTTGGCTCCTTGTGGTGAGGTTTCATGATGATGCCTAAAAAAGATTCCCAGAAATTTTGGCTTGCTGTCAGAGATGCTACAGATAAAGCAGCAGCCAGTTTCTCACAAAGGTTTTGCCCAATTTACTGGGTTGTTTCGTGTTTCTGGCTGCTGATGAGAACATGTGTGTGGAGAATGGATGTTCCTACCTGTCCCTAGGTGTAGAGAAATGAAAAAGCCGTGAAACGAGCCACTTTAAGGACTCCCATTCCTCACTGGCATTGTATCCTGTTGGGTTAGCCAGCAAGCACTTGGAATAAGAGGAAGTTTTAATTGTGACGTGTCCCTGCCAGGTTTATGAGATGAAGGCGGATCCCTGCGGACACTGCCTGATCCTCAATAACGTCAATTTCTCCAGAGACTCGGGTCTGTCGACTCGGGAAGGCTCCGACATCGACTGTGAGAAGCTGGAGAGGCGCTTCAAGGCCTTGCACTTCACCGTCCTGACCCGGCGGGATCTGAAAGCTCAGGTGAGCCTGGTTGTGTTCTGCTGACACGAGGGATGAGAGGTGAGCCCCTGGAAATGATGGGAGTACTTTAGGGGATGTGTCTTGTGTTGGCAGCGTGCTGAAACCCCCCCCAAAGAAACAGTGAACCACTTGGATCCTCTTATTTTATTGTTGTGCTGCAATTGCAGAAGGAGAGAGGACCTTGCACAGTTTCACCCCTCTGCCTGAATGTTGAATCCTGGTTGTGATTTGTAGAGAATTGGTGAGGCTGTGTTTTTGGGATAGCTTGGACAGCTGTGTGATGTCTGTCTGTGCCATCCTTGGCTGTTACTGGAAGCGCTGGGGGAACTTGATCATCTGAAAGTAAAACGTGGTTCTCTGCTCACCCACCAGCTCCCAGTCAGAAGCAGCAGATTTCAGCAGATAAATCATGTGGAAACGTGTTTTGGTTTGTGGTGCTGTGTTGTAAGGAGTGCAGAGAGGTGAGAAATCTGTGTGATTAAAGCAGCCAGTGTTCAGTAAGGGCAGAGACACAGAAATACTCACTCTCTGCCGTGGCTTTTGCCATGCTGTACTCAGGGCTCATGTTATCCTGTGGCAGAGATTGACCAGTTACTTCCACATGGCAGCACAATTAGAGCAGGGCCTGGCAGTAACCTGTGGCTGAGATATGGTTCAAAAAACTCTCATTGCGACATTTTCCACACAGGAAATGGTTTTGGAGCTGCAGAAGCTGTCACGGCAGGACCACAGAGCTTTGGACTGCTGCATCGTGGTCATCCTTTCCCATGGCTGTCAGGTGGGTTTGTCCCATCTCTCCCTTTGTTCCTTAGGCGTGGGAAGGGGTTAATTCCCTGTCCTGTGGTCTCACACAGGGTGAGAGGGAAGTGGTCTGTCAAAACCTTGTTCTGCCATCGCAGTACATTTCAAAGAGTTACACCCTTATTCTGGGATAAAGAAAACAGGAGCTTCTCCGGTGTAGTCTGATCCAGTGGTGCCAGTGGACAAGTGTTGTCCATTTTCCAAGTTGGGGTTAATAATTTGAACTGAAGAGAGGTCCCACATAGCCTCACTCTGTGGTCATTCAGTCCTTCCTGCTCTCCAGGAACAGGAGATGCTGTTAGCAGTAAAGCCTGTTTATTCCAAGTCAGTTCTTGAAGGATGAGGAGAGGCATTCTTAGGAAAATGGTGTATGGTATGAGCCCATTGTCCCGGAGGATGAAGAACTCCTTTGCTGGAGGAAGTTGGATTGCTGGGTTTTAGTGCATTTCAAATGACTGCTGGGTATCCCCTTGCCCTGACTTGGCCACAGGGATTCCCACAAACGCCAGGATTTGTTCTGGTGCCTTTAGGCCATGAAGCACCTGATGGGAAAGGGGCTCCCTTGGAACTGGCCTCGCCTTCCGTGTCACTAGCTCCTGCATTTTCCTCTTGCAGACGAGCCATATTCAGTTTCCCGGAGGCGTTTACGGAACGGATGGAAAACCCATTCCCATAGAAAAGATTGTGAACTGTTTCAATGGGTCCAATTGCCCGAGTTTGAGAGGAAAACCCAAACTGTTCTTCATCCAGGCCTGTGGTGGAGGTGAATCTTTGTGTTGGCTCCGGTAGCGTTGGGCTGCAGAGATGTGGTCAGGCTGTGGCTTTGGCTCCCTTTCTGTTTGTCACCTGCCCCTCTCTACAGCTGCCTTCTCACTCCAGCTGCCTCTTCTCTTCCCATGTGCTGCTCCAGCTCTTCGCACAGAGTGAGGAATTTTGTATAAACCACTGATGACTTCAACTCAACCAGCACAGCCGAACGGCCAAAGAGCCGTATTTTGTTCTAGGGCCTTTGTCCTTTTCTTTCCCCGTCTTTTCTTAATGTTGGATGTACAACTTGGGTGGGATGAACATCAGGAGCTGTCTTGTTGCTGCTTTTTTCAGAACAAAGAGATCAGGGCTTTGTAGTGGATTGTGATTCGCCCGAAGACGGAGCTCCTGGGGGTTCTTTGGAATCAGACGCGACCCCGTTTCGGGTTCCATCGGGTAACGTGGATGAGCCCGATGCCATCGCCTGTTTGCCCACACCCAGCGACATCTTGGTTTCCTACTCAACTTTTCCAGGTGAAGCAGCCTGTGCAAATCCTTTGCTGGGCATGGGGGAATTAGCAAAACAGTTGGAGCTTCATGGGCAAAATCAGGGGCGCTTCAGGACAACGTGGCTCTGTTGGAGCGGCAGGAACTCGTTGGGATGAGAACAGCAGATGGGTTTTGGCATAACATTCTCCTCCTTTCTCTGAAGGTTATGTCTCCTGGAGGGAGAAGTTGAGTGGCTCGTGGTATGTGGAAGTGCTGGACAGTGTGCTGGAGGAATATGCCCGTTCAGAAGACCTGCTGGGCATGTTAGTGAGGGTAAATGTCTTTTTTTTTTCTGCTTTTTGTGGATGAAGGAATTAGTCAGGGGTGTGAGCAGTTGGGGCACGGAGGCCTACACTCAAAAAAGGAGTGCGGATATTGAGCGTTGAGTTTAGGGATGGGCTAATTGGAGGTCCTGCAGAGAGGTTTAATCACAGACAAAGTGTCTGGCCTCAATCTCCCAAAAATCACTGGAGGTTCCTCCAGTGAGGAGTAGTCCTGGCAATACAGGCTTTAATCCTTCTGAGGAAATTGCTAAAAAATGTCATGGCTTGTCCCATCCAAGCTGATGGGGTTTGGGTGCTGCTGTAAGCTTGTCCTGGGGGTGGAGGAGCACAATGCACAGGGCTGTGGAACTAGTCTGGCTGATCAATACCTTCCTTTGTGTGCCTCGTTGACTCGATATTGCCAAAGTTGGGTACAAGTGTAGGTGCCCCAGACGCTTTTTCTGTTCTCCGTGGGTAGGAGAAAAGTCCAATGTGGAGGAAGGCAGGACTTGCAGAGTCACCTCGTTATTGTTTCCCGGTAGTTGCGGTGCTTCTTTGGCCGCCTCGGCGTGGCAGCCGTTGATTTCAAGGGGTGGGGAGAGAATCCCGTTCCTCAGCCTCTCTCCTGTTCCCAGGTGGCAGATGCTGTCTCTGCCAAGGGGAAGGCCAAGCAGATGCCGGGATATTTCAATTTCCTCCGTAAAAAATTCTTCTTTGTGTGTGACTGACACGTGGGCTCCGAGCCCCCTGCCAAGCGCTGGAGATGCTTCCTGTGGCTGAATGAAATCTGTGCCCACCGCCACCCGGTGTCAGGGCTCCCTGGGGATTTTGTCTGTGTGTCCAGATGTTTGTCTGGAGAAATGTGATCTGCGAGCGCTGTCTTTGCCGTGGAGTAGAGACGAGATGGAGACTGTGCTGTGCCGATGGGAAATGTGGATGGAGCGGGAAGTCCCTTTCCTGGAGAACAGAGCCAGAGGAGAGCACTCCTGGCTTATCCTGACACGGCCACGCTCGGCCTCAGAGTGTTTTTCTTTGCTGATCATGGTGTTTGTGTCCTGTGCTGCCTGGATAACTGATTGATGGGATCAGAGTCTGATGTTCAAGATAAATGGGATGAGTTTTGCAGTCAGTGTTTCTAATAAATGCAATTAAAAAGCAAATCTTTAGCTGTATTCCCTTGTCTGTTCCATCTCCTCATTGCCATTTCAGCGCCTCCTGAAGGCTCCTCTGAAGTGGGAAGAGTAGGAACCTTCACTCGTGTCTGCTGTTACTGGGTCATTTCTAATGGGGCTGTGCCAGCCCATGGAACAGGCATCCTGCTCCTTTTGAGTTACAGCAGGAAACTGATGAGGATTCATTGGAATATCAGAGCTGAGGTAAAGTACTGGAGGAGCTGCTGTGGTGATGGCCTTGGGTCAGAGATCCTGCATCTCTGTTGGATTTTGAGGGGGGAAAGCATCCTTGGAGCCACCCTTGGGAAGTGCAGGGGCCTTAGGGTAGGTCTGTGCTGAGGGGTGCTTGGGGATTCCCAGGGAACCTGGGAATATCCAATCTGCTTTTGCAGTCACTGAGTATTTCCATGCTCCTTTGGGAGCATTTCAGGTGCTTTGAAGGTGCTGCAGGAGGGAGCCAGGGCTGCCCTGAGCATCCCAAGGAGGGTGCAGCTGGAGCTGGATTGTGGCTGTGATGGCCTTGCCTGTGCTCAGGGGTTTGTGAGAGCTCATGGTTGTTTCCTTCCTCATTCCCCTTCCCCATCCCCTGGCGGGGGTGGGGTTCTGGGTTGCCCTGTCCTGTCTTGGCCAGTTTTGTACAGAGCACCTGGATGTGCAGGTGATCCCAGGGCTGATCCCATCTCCCCTGGACCTGTTCTCCTTTGGGAAAGGTGACCCTGCACTCTTCCCCTTGCTTATTTCCCCAGTTCTCTCACTAAAGGGAGCATTGGGACTGGGCTGTTCCATGGACACCCTGGCTGGGGTGGGGGTGACTTTGGGCAGAGATGGCTCAGCCTTGTCCCTTTCCTTCTTTCCATGACATGGACTGAAGGTCCCATCCCCAGGGCATCCCTGGCAGAGGTGAGAGCAGAGTGGGAGCACTCTGGCAGCACAGGTGGTGGAGGGAAAGTGGTGGGGCTGCAGGATGACCCCCCCAGGACCAACCCAGTTCCCTCACAACCCGCATTGTAAATCTGCTGCCATCAAGTAGCCCAGTACCAGCAAGATCCCCTGATCCATCCCAGGGCCAACCAAGACACCTAAAACCTCCTGGGGTCAGCCAGGGGCCCTAGAGCCTCCCCCCAAGTTCCCCAGAGCCCCCCAGAACCACCAGGCCAGATTCCAGCCACTCTCCTATCAAACCACCAGCCAAGCCTTGCACCCTTTGGCTTGGCGATGGCCATGGCTCTACTCCCAGCTGGGAGCACCTTGCGGGATCTCTGCCCACCTCGGGCTCCCCAGGACCCTGCCCAGCCTCACTGCACGATGTGGGGGCTCTCCCCAGCACCCAGGCAGAAGCCCAGGACCACAAGAACACAGCCCCCCGTTTCTGCTCCACGGCATCCCCCCAAAAGAACCACATGAGACCAGCTCAGCACTATTGCCTTTATCACACTCAGTACTTGTGCTCCATGCCGTGTCCTCAGTTCGCGCTCATTTTCTGCCAAAGACAAGACACGGGAGGCTCACGGTGAGAGCCCTGGCAGGGCAGGGGCAGCGTGGCCAACCCCCTGCGTAGGGGCAGAGGAAGGGGCACCCACCTCGTTGATCCAGTCGATGTAGGCGGACACCCGGGTGAAGACCGTGGGCTTCTTGATCATGTTGCAGCTCAGGCCGGAGCCGAAGCTGACGATGCCCTCCACCTCCCAGATGCCATCGTCGCGCTGGCAGTTCAGGGGGCCGCCGGAATCGCCCTGCGTGGAGAGACAGTGCGGGCCATTGTTCTGGGCACCCCGACGACAACCCCACATCCCACCCGGCTCCCGCCACCACGGCTCCATCCTGCCCCTCCTGTGCTTCCCCTGGGACCTGTGGCCCTGCACTGCTCCAGCACCGCTCTCTACCCCACCCTGGGCTGGGGGCAGGTACCACGCCGCGGTGCCGACACTCACGTTGCACCCAGAGACGACGCCGTCACCGCCGGCGCACACCATGGTGGTGCGCACAAGGGCGCCCCACCAGTCCCACTTGGAGCAGGTCTCGTGATCCACCACGGGCAGCAGAGCCTGCTGCAGGGCGTCGGCCAGGGGCCCGTTGGCTGCAAGGAGAGTCACAGCTCATACCCCACACCCTGTGCCTGCATCCCCTTCCCAGGGACCCTCCTGGGGACCCTCCGCTTACTCTTGAGGCGTCCCCAGCCGGTGACGTAGCAGGGGTAATCGTTGGGCAGGATCTTGCCGGCGTCCGGCAGGCAGGAGGCACGGATGGTGTCACTCTCCTGCACCTCCTCTGCCAGCTTGATCAGGGCAATGTCGTTGCTACAGGGGGACATGAACCATGAGGATGTGGTCCCCAGCTTTGTTGCCCCCCCCACCCACTCCTGGACACATCCCATCCCTACAGGACGAGGAAGGAGTTCCATTTCTCATGGACGATCGTCTTCTCCACACCCACGGCCACGGAACCGGGCTCATCATCTGTCAACAGGTCCTGCTTGCCCAGCACCACACGGTAGGTCATGGAATTGCTGCCGGGGGAGAGAGGGGGGGTGTCAGTCCCCACAGATATCTTACCTCCATGGCACAGATCCCCCCCCAGCACCCCAACACCGACCTGATGCAGTGGGCGGCCGTCAGCACCCACTGGGGGGCAATCAGGGTCCCGCCGCAAGTGTGGTGCCAAGATCCAAAGCGGCTGTACTGCAGCGAGATCTGCGAGGGCAGAGGCACAGGGTCAGAGCAGGAATGTCCCCCTCCCTGTCCCCCTCCCTGTCCCCATGCCCGTCCCCGTGCCCCCTTACCTGCCATGGCCAGCTGTGGGCTACGGCGTCTTCACCGCCCACCACGCGGGAGCCCAGCTGTGGCGGCACGGCCGGCTGGCCGCATCCGTAGGCTGGGTGGCACCGGGCAAAGGGACATCAGAGGCTGCCTGTGCCCGTGGCCAGGGCCACGGCAGGCCCCACGGTCCTGCCCCCCCTGCCCCGAGCCCTCCCCATGCCCTGCACCCACCGTAGCCCAGCAGCACGACGAGACAGACGGCTCCCAGCATGGTTGCGCTGACCAAAGGCGCCGCAGTGGGGCCGCTCACCCCTCTTATGGTGTCCGGACTGCCGGGGACCTTGGAGTGGCCCCGCCTGCCGCTGACATGTGGGGACTGTCCCACGCTGGGGGCACAGGGGCTCCTCAGCCCCGTTGCCCCATCTTATCGCGCTCACCGTCCCACCTGGGAACGGCCACATCTGCCCGTCGTGTGCCGGCACCGTGCTGGGACACGGCGGGGACACCTGGCCCTGCTCTGGGAACGGGCAGGGTCCCTCCTGGGGCACAGCTGGTGGGCAGCCCCCCACCCACGATGCTGTCAGTGAGGTGCTGGGCAGCTCTGCTGCCCCCAGCTCTGAGCACCAAGTGCCTCAGGGTCCTGCCCCCTGCCCCCTGCCCCAGCTCATCAGTCCCCCAGGGACAAGGTGCTCTCTTCCCTGAAATGCTCATCACTGGGTGTCTGTGAGTCCCTATCAGTGTTTGTTCACCTTGTGGACCCATCCTTGGCACGTTTGGGTGCGTGTTCCTGGCTGCTGCCTTGGCTGTGGCATCATCTTGGATGCTGGTGGTACCTTCTGTGCTCAGGAAAGCCTGGGGGCGTGTATGGCTGTGCTGTGTAAGACTACAAGGTGCACGTGTGAGGATTTGGGGGCTTTTGCTTTGCCTTATGTTGTCACTTTAGGTTGTTGTGGTTTTGATTTGAAGCTGCAGAAGTTTATTTTAGTGGGTTTTTTTGTATCTTTGTATCTTTGGCTGGTGGTGTGTGCCCCAGGGCAGCGGTGGGGGCCAATGCCCATATGCGGCTGGAGAGGAGCACCTGGACATGTGTGGCTACTTCTGCCAGAGGGAGCCAGGACCACCCAAGCACCCCAAAGGGGGTCCAGCAGGAGCCGGGATGTGGCTGGAATGGCCTTGCCTCTGCCCAGGGTTTTGCAAGAGCTCAGTGGCCCATGTGGCCCCTTCCCCATCCCCCTGCGGTGTGAGGTTCTGGGTTGCCCTGTCCTGTGCTGGCTACTTTTGCACAGAGCACCTGGGTGTACACGTGATCCTGGGGCTGATCCCGTCTCTCCTTGACCTATTCTTCTTTGGGAATAGTGACCCTGCACTCTTCCCCTTGTTTATTTCCCCAGTTCTCTCACCAAGGGAGCATTGGGACTGGAGTGTCCCATGGGCACCCTGGCTGGGATGGGGGTGTAGGGAGCTGGTGCTTGCCTTTGTGCAGAGATGGCTCAGTCTTGTCCTTTTCCTTCTTCCATGACATGGACTGCAGTGGCTTGTCCCTTCCTGGGACATCCCTGGTGGAGGCCAGAGCGGAGCTGTGGCACAGGTGTGGTGTTGGGGTGGGTGGCGGAGCTGGACGACAGTGGGGGCTCAGGGAGAGATGGAGGAATGCTCTTTTGAGGTTACTCCATGGGCCCCACTGCTCATCTCCCTCCTCCTTGTGTTTCAGTGCTGGATGTCCCTGAGGAGAGCCCGGGATGTGGGCTGGCACCATGTGCCACGGCTGTGCATGGCCCTGTGCCATCAGCATCAGGATGCTGCTCAGTGTCAGGGGAGTTTGTTCATGTCTCTCAGGTGCCCCAAGCTCTCATTTCCAGGAGTGGGTAAGGACCACTTTTAAGATGTAATTTTTATGTAAGTGATTGTATGAGTACTTGTATTTCAACAGGGAAGTAAAAGTGATGAACTTCACAAAGTTTTGCTGTATTCTTCTAAACTTCCCCTTATTCTCCCTTATTGTGAAATACTTAATAATGGCCACATCCTATAAAGGTGTTACACATTTAACAAAAATAAAGCTTAAACTTCTTTAGGTTAACTTGTAGATTTAATGTGTCAGTTATAAATTGTATGAACAGAATATAACAGTAATTGACAATTAACATGTAAGTATAACAAATACTCGTTAAGCTCTACGCAGCCTGTGAGATTAAAAGTCGAGGCTGAGGTCACTTGGTTTGTTCAGCTGGAGGAGGCTGAGGTCAGACCTCACTGGAGGCTGCAGCTCCTCCCGAGGGCAGCTCCGACCTCTGCTCTCTGTGACAGGGACAGGACCTGGGAGAACGGCTGGAGCTGTGTCCAAGGAAAGACTGGATGTTAGAAAAAATGTTCTCCCCCCAGAGGGACCACAGCTCTCACCACCTCCTGGGCAAGGGGACCCTGGTTATTGGGGTGACACGCACTGCGCGGTGGTGCCCACGGCTGGCTGGGTGGGGCAGGGCTGATGCCCCAGCACAGAGGCTTGTGGCACTCTGGGCCCTTGCCCAGGGCTCCTGTGTCCACCAAACCCCCTCTGAGGATGGGACACAATGCACAGGCACACATACAACATGCTGTGACACCAGGGTCCCGCACTCCCAGCCCCAACAACCGTCCCCACGGGACATGTGTGTACACGCAGAGGGGACAGGACTCTGGGAGGCCCCCAGACCAGCTACCAGCCTCATCACCAGGGCTCGTGCTGGCATTCCCAGGCCCGGTGCAGGTGCCAGTGTTGCCCTCAGGGCTGGTGACGGTGCTGCTCAGCGCTCCAGTGGCACCACGGCTCCTAAACCAGGCCCCGTCCATCACATCCCCTGCCAAGCTTGAGGTGCTGCCGTCCATTCCTGCTCCTTTTCCTCCTCCTCGCTCCGTGAGGATGCTGGCTGGGCTCCAGCAGCCATGATGGGATGATGGTGTGGGGGATGGTTCTGCTCGGGGGCTCACGGTGCAGCACCCACCCCCACCTCCTGGCCAGCCCCTTCACACCTGCTCCCACCAACACGCTGCCTTTTTCCTGAAAAATTTCCCTGTCTCCCCCAGGGCAGCCCTGGCTCCTCCTGGGAACCCCACAGCCGGGGGTCCTGTCAGCTGCCCACCGCCCACCTTGTTCCTCCAGCCACCACAGAAGGAGAGCTGTGGTAAGATGCTCCACTCCTGGACCACGTCACAGGTCCTGGAGATGGAGCTGGCAGTGCTGTACAGCTCCCAAGGGCTCCGTCTCCAACAGGCACCCCTGACCCTTCCCAAACCAGTCAGACTCTCTCAAGCCCCCCAAAGCCAACCTGGTTCCCTCAAGACCCCCACTGAAAGTCAGCTGCCCTCATCTAGGCAGTGCCAGTGAGGTTCCCTAAAGCACCAAGGAGCTACCAAGTGTTCCAGATCATCCCCAAGGGCCAGCTGGGTTCCCTGCAGCTCCCCTGAACAACCTGGGCAGACCCCAGCCCCTCTCCCATCAAACCTCGAGCCCCTTGGCTCAGCCATGGCAAGAGGACCGGAAGCATCTTGCAGGATGTGCCTGACAGCCTCCCCAGAGCCCTGCCCAGCCCCACTGCACAACAGGGACACCTTCCCCAGCCCACAAGCAGGACCTCGGCATCACCAGACCCAGCCCTGGATGTGCATCCCCAGCTCCACCACATCTCCCCAAAGGAACCAGCGAGACCAGCTCAGCGCTTTCTCTTTTATCTTGCTCAACAGTTGTATCTCCATGTGCCGCCTCCTCAGTTCGCGCTCATTTTCTGCCAACGAGACACGGGGGGGGGTCATGGTAAGGCCCTCAGTGGGGCAAGAACAGCCCCTGCGTGGGGGCAGAGGAAGGGGCACCCACCTCGTTGATCCAGTCGATGTAGGCGGACACCCGGGTGAAGACCGTGGGCTTCTTGATCATGTTGCAGCTCAGGCCGGAGCCGAAGCTGACGATGCCCTCCACCTCCCAGATGCCATCGTCGCGCTGGCAGTTCAGGGGGCCGCCGGAATCGCCCTGCGTGGAGAGACGCTCTGCACCACTGCTCCTGGGCCAGCCCAGCCCTCATCCCTCCCGGCCCTCCGCCACCACGGCTCCCTCCCCTCTCCTCGCAGCGCCCACGGTTCCGCACCACTTGGACACCCNCAGTTCGCGCTCATTTTCTGCCAAAGACAAGACACGGGAGGCTCACGGTGAGAGCCCTGGCAGGGCAGGGGCAGCGTGGCCAACCCCCTGCGTAGGGGCAGAGGAAGGGGCACCCACCTCGTTGATCCAGTCGATGTAGGCGGACACCCGGGTGAAGACCGTGGGCTTCTTGATCATGTTGCAGCTCAGGCCGGAGCCGAAGCTGACGATGCCCTCCACCTCCCAGATGCCATCGTCGCGCTGGCAGTTCAGGGGGCCGCCGGAATCGCCCTGCGTGGAGAGACAGTGCGGGCCATTGTTCTGGGCACCCCGACGACAACCCCACATCCCACCCGGCTCCCGCCACCACGGCTCCATCCTGCCCCTCCTGTGCTTCCCCTGGGACCTGTGGCCCTGCACTGCTCCAGCACCGCTCTCTACCCCACCCTGGGCTGGGGGCAGGTACCACGCCGCGGTGCCGACACTCACGTTGCACCCAGAGACGACGCCGTCACCGCCGGCGCACACCATGGTGGTGCGCACAAGGGCGCCCCACCAGTCCCACTTGGAGCAGGTCTCGTGATCCACCACGGGCAGCAGAGCCTGCTGCAGGGCGTCGGCCAGGGGCCCGTTGGCTGCAAGGAGAGTCACAGCTCATACCCCACACCCTGTGCCTGCATCCCCTTCCCAGGGACCCTCCTGGGGACCCTCCGCTTACTCCTGATGCGTCCCCAGCCGGTGACGTAGCAGGGGTAGTCGTTGGGCAGGATCTTGCCGGCGTCCGGCAGGCAGGAGGCACGGATGGTGTCACTCTCCTGCACCTCCTCTGCCAGCTTGATCAGGGCAATGTCGTTGCTACAGGGGGACATGAACCATGAGGATGTGGTCCCCAGCTTTGTTGCCCCCCCCACCCACTCCTGGACACATCCCATCCCTACAGGACGAGGAAGGAGTTCCATTTCTCATGGACGATCGTCTTCTCCACACCCACGGCCACGGAACCGGGCTCATCATCCTCACTCAGGTCCTGCTTGCCCAGCACCACACGGTAGGTCATGGAATTGCTGCCGGGGGAGAGAGGGGGGGTGTCAGTCCCCACAGATATCTTACCTCCATGGCACAGATCCCCCCCCAGCACCCCAACACCCACCTGATGCAGTGGGCGGCCGTCAGCACCCACTGGGGGGCAATCAGGGTCCCGCCGCAAGTGTGGTGCCAGGACCCAGAGCGGCTGTACTGCAGCGAGATCTGCGAGGGCAGAGGCACAGGGTCAGAGCAGGAATGTCCCCCTCCCTGTCCCCCTCCCTGTCCCCCTCCCTGTCCCCATGCCCGTCCCCGTGCCCCCTTACCTGCCATGGCCAGCTGTGGGCTACGGCGTCTTCACCGCCCACCACGCGGGAGCCCAGCTGTGGCGGCACGGCCGGCTGGCCGCATCCGTAGGCTGGGTGGCACCGGGCAAAGGGACATCAGAGGCTGCCTGTGCCCGTGGCCAGGGCCACGGCAGGCCCCACGGTCCTGCCCCCCCTGCCCCGAGCCCTCCCCATGCCCTGCACCCACCGTAGCCCAGCAGCACGACGAGACAGACGGCTCCCAGCATGGTTGCGCTGACCAAAGGCGCCGCAGTGGGGCCGCTCACCCCTCTTATGGTGTCCGGACTGCCGGGGACCTTGGAGTGGCCCCGCCTGCCGCTGACATGTGGGGACTGTCCCACGCTGGGGGCACAGGGGCTCCTCAGCCCCGTTGCCCCATCTTATCGCGCTCACCGTCCCACCTGGGAACGGCCACATCTGCCCGTCGTGTGCCGGCACCGTGCTGGGACACGGCGGGGACACCTGGCCCTGCTCTGGGAACGGGCAGGGTCCCTCCTGGGGCACAGCTGGTGGGCAGCCCCCCACCCACGATGCTGTCAGTGAGGTGCTGGGCAGCTCTGCTGCCCCCAACTCTGAGCACCAAGTGCCCCAGGGCACTGCCCCCCTCACACCGCCACCCCCTCCAGACACAAGGTCCCGTTATCTCACTCCTGACGTGGTCAAGACCAGCCAGAACCCCACAGGTGCCACAGGGTGGGACAGGCGCAGGTGTCAGCAGCACTGCTGACAGCTTTCGATAGCCCCAAGTCCCCACACTTCCATTGGGCCCCTGCTGCTTCCCACACCAAAGAGCCACGGCTCACCCCTGTTCTGTGCCACCATCTGTGGTGGCAACCAGGTGCCCGCGGTCACACCCCGCTCCCCAGATTCCTTCCCCCCACCCAAACCCCTGCCACAGACGTGCCCATCCCACAGCTGCACCCCAGCAACCAGCACTTAAGAAATATAATATTTATTTGGGATTAAATTAAAAAAAACATAACACACACCCCCTATACCGGCACTCGGGGGACACCGTGGGACAGACGTGGGTCTTTACAGCCACCCACAAACACGAGAGCCTCAGTGACCAACAGCAACCACTCGTGGCCACCACGCTCATCCTGCCAGGCTGAACACAACATGACGAAACACAATACAGCCCCATGAGCCAGCAGCTGCCTTTCTGTACGTCTCTGACCAAAATAAAGAGAGACACAGCTCCTGGGGGGCTCCTTGCCAGCAGGGTGGGTGAGTGGGCACCCACCCCCAGCACCACACACACACACACACACACAGAGCCCCTCCACCACCAGCACCTGGTCCTTGCCATGGCTTTTGTCACTGGTGTCACACACAGCAATACAAACAGACACCGAGCCAGCACGGCTACCACAACACCCACCACGGCCACCTGGGCAAGCCCCCATCCTGCAAACCTCCCCGTGCACTCACAGCACACAACAGTCCGGGCACAGGTGTCCCAGGGACAGGCGTTCTGGACGTGGCTCCCCTGGGACTCAGCAGCAGCAAGCCCCGGTGCAGCTGCGGGCAGGGAACAGGGTGCTGTTCAGGGTGGGGGGCACGCTGGGGAGGTGGGGGGCACGAACAACACCTACAGACACCACAGCGAGAGGGGAGGGGGGAGCCGGGGCTGACCGGGCTGTGCCGGCCGAGCCCGCGCCGGGATCCTGCCGGCAGCCCAGGCGGCACGCGGCTCGGGCATCGCTCCCGGCGTGGCTGGCACGTGGCACGGGCAGCGCTGCCAGCCTGGGCACCGCTGACCAGTCCTGCCCGGCCCCGTCACTGCGTGAAGGTGGACTGCAGCTCCTTGAAGGCTGCCTTCCTCTGCTTCAGCTCCTCCGCCTGCTTCTTCTTCTCCTCCTGCTCTGCCTTGATCTCCTCCTCGAACCTGCTGGCTTCGTTGATGGCTTGTGCCTGAGCATGGAAATGTCCAGCTGTGACCTCCGCCAAGCTCTCCTGCCCACCCCAACATCTCCACCT
This sequence comes from Dicrurus megarhynchus, assembly GCA_013399195.1. Classification (NCBI taxonomy): domain Eukaryota; kingdom Metazoa; phylum Chordata; class Aves; order Passeriformes; family Dicruridae; genus Dicrurus; species Dicrurus megarhynchus. Next base: position 226,909 of record VXAD01000863.1, on the reverse strand, counting down.
CCTGCCCACCCTGCACCGAACTGCCCTCGTGCATCGCCATGCTGCAGTGGAACCTCCTGAGCCCTGCCTCACCTTGGCCTCGAAGAAGTTCTTGGCGCCTTTCACTCCCTCTGTGGAGACATCGATCTCGGAGAGCCGGGCCAGGGCGTGCAGCCCACTGTCCTCCTGCAGCTCACCCGCTGCTGCCTTCCGGAAAATCAGCAGGAACTGCGAGGGGAGGTGGTAGCATTGGCTCCCTGAAGGCCCTAAAGCCCCCACAGCCACTGCCCACCTTCTCACCAGCACGAACAGCGGCTGGGGACATCTCCCTGCCAGCAGGAAGCCTCCTAGCCCCTCAACCCTCACCTCTCGAAAGCTGAGCTTGCTGTCCAGGTCTTCATCCACCTCCTTGATCATGTTCTTCAGCCCCAGGTGGGTCTGCGGGGCTCCCAGCTTTTCCATCATCAGCTTCAGCTCCATCAGGTCAATGAAGCCGTCTTTCCCTGCGTCGTACCTGCAGGATGGAGGCACGATCCCGACACATCACCGTGGGGTGCAGAGCCCACGCAGCCCCCTACGCTGACCCCCAGCAGCAGACCTGAGTGCCCTCACACTGGCTGAGAAGCAAAGAGGGATCAGCAAGGCCTTGGGCACTGATGGTGTCCGGCAGCTTTCCAGACCACAGGGAAGCTGCCGCTGAACCGCTAACAACCCCCCGGAGCATTCTCCAGGGCCGTGCCCGTTTCCATGCGGTGCTTGGCAGGAGAACCTGCCAGGATGCTGCCAAGCCTGCTGCCAGCTCCCCGTGCCAGGAGCCGGAGCACATGCTGCCCTTGGCTGCGGCACGGGATAACAGGCCACGGGGCTAAGCCCACCGGGCACTGCTCCCCATGTCACCACCTCCTCCTCACTCCTCACCTCCAGGCGACCCGCCCTCACTGCCCAGAGCCTGTGCCACCCATGCTCCACCCCTGGCCAGGTGCCTGGGCTTGGCTGAGAGCTCTGGGCACAGCTCTGCTCACCGATGCTACCTATGGACCTGTCAGGAATGCCCCTCCTCAGACTCCTGCCTGTGGCTGTGCCCCAGTCCCCTCCAGCTTCCCCGCAGCCACCCCGCTGTCTGCTCCCCTGCCCGCGCACCGTGGGCTGTGCTGGTGGCACGCTGGCGTGGCACAGCGGGATCTCTGCGGGGAGCCAGCACGGAGCCACGCTTTGTACAGCTCCACAGGCTGTAGGTGGGCAGCTCCACGCTGCACCCCTTGTGACAGAGGTTTTTTTTTTTGTATCCTGTCGCTGCAGCAGCCGCGCAGAGCCCCGGCTCCCCATGCCGCAGGTCCGTGACTCATCTGTACCTTCTGTGCTGCTCTCTGCTCTGTCTGTGTCTCCAGCAGCAACTTCCTGATCTGCCAGGGACCCCAAAATGGTCCTGCTCACCCCTGCCTACTGCTGCCATCACCCTCAGAGTGGGGCTGTGGGCACAGACCCCACATGATTTTTGCCTCCAATACCCCTCTTGGAGCATAGGATCGTAGAATCATGGAATGGTTTGGGTTAGAAGAGACTTTAAAGTCTCTTCTTCATCTTGTTCCACACCCTGCCGTGGGCAGGGACACCTTCCAGTATCCCAGGTTACTCCAAGCCCTGTCCAACCTGGCCTGGAACACTTCCAGGGATGTGGCAGCCACAGCTTCTCTGGGCACCCTGTGCCAGGGCCTTGCCACTCTCACAGGGATGAACTTCCTCCCAGCCTCCAAACTAACCCTGCCCTCTGTCACTTTTGAAGACGTTCCCCCTTGTCCTGTGACTCCATGCCCTTGTCCAAAGTCCTTCCCCATCCTGCATCACACAGACTTTCTCTGCGAGGGGCGAGTTGCCCAGCCTGGCATCGCCACTTCATCCCATGCAAGCCACCTCCCCAGACGCAGGGCACTTCCTTGCTCTCAATTCCCTCCTCTGTTTCTTTGGGATACCAGCATCCTGCATCTCCCAAAGGGCACCATCTCCCCAGTGCAGAGCCAAAACCCTTCCACGCATCGCTTCGTCCTCTACAGCCGGATTGTCACATCCCGAGGACAGCAGCAGCGGCGAGGACAGTGTGGCAGGGCTCTGCTCCAGAGCACCCTTCCCTTGGGAGACCCCCCGGCTCCCAAACCTCCCCAGCGCGCCTCGCAGCCCCGGCGCTGCTCCTTTCGCTGCAGCGAGACGCCGCAGCTGCCAGGGCAAACACGTCTGCTCCGCACGCCGCTCCCTCGCCTGCGCGGCGCCGACACCCGCCCGGCCATCTGCGCCCGGAGCACCCGCGGCACGGCCACCCATCGCCTCCGGCACCGGGACCGGCCCCTGCCCCCCCGCGGACCCCGAGCACGCTGCCCCCGCCGCAGGCTCCCTTCTGCTGCAGTGCCCGGCTCGCCGCCGCGTGCCGGCGGTGGGGGACAGCCCCCAGCAAGGCACGGGGAGCAGGGAGGCTCCGCGCACCGCCGGCGCTGCTGGCAGGGTGTGCCCGCACCCTCCGCAGCCCCCCAGCCTCGTGTTCCGGCGGTCACTGCCTCCAGCTCACCGCTTCCTCCACCCCCCGCTCGTGTCCGAGCCAGACCACCCAGGACGCCGATGCGGATCCGCCCTCCGGTGCCAGGCGGGATGAGGGGCACCGGCGCGTCGCAGCCGTGCCTTCGCCCGTACCACATCCCCGCGCTTTCCGGAGTGCCACCGCCTCCACGCCTCCCGCACAAAGCAGCCAGCGCGCCGCGGGATCCGTGGGGATGCTCCGGGCTGTCCCGCTTGCCCCGGGCTACTCCCGCGCATTCCAGCGTGACCACGCTTGGAGTCACCCCGATTTCTGGCTCCCCCTGGAAATTTCCAGGGCTGGAGGCTCGCTGGCAGCTCCCCCCCTTCCCAGGGGCCGGGGGCCGAGCTCGTGCTCCGAGTCACGCTCCGCCACGCGTGGTGGCACGCAGCGAGGGCAGGGATGCTGAGGACACGCCAGCCTGGCCTCTGCGGCCCCGGGGGCTGCAGGGATGTGGGATCCCTCGGTGATGCGGCAGAGGGAATGTGGGGGTCCCCGGTCCCCTCTCTCAGGCCCCTGTCTCTGGCCTCAGCACCGGGGTCCCACCTCATGGGGGACAGGAGGTTCCTTCTGCAAGAATTTAGGGGAGCACAGGAACGTCTCCTGCAAGGAGCTGGGGGAAGGTGTCCCCGGCACCAACCTTGTGAGGGGTTTTGGGAGGAGAGGGGTGTCCCTGGCATCCGTCCTGAGAGGGGTAGGAGGGGGATCCCTCCTGCGAGGAATTGGAGGTGCCCTGACATCCCTGCTGCACTGAGCTGGGGCCGGGGGAGTCTCCGACAAGGAGCCGGGGGATCCCTCCCGCAAGAGGCTAGGGTGCATGGGGGACCCTCTGGCAAGGAATAGGGGGGTCCCGCCCCCAGGCACGGGGCGGGAGGCGCTGAGGCATCTGCCCTGCCAGAAGCCGGGGGTGCAGGAACCGGGATGCCGTGGGTGCGGGATGCCCGGGGTCCCCCGTCCGCCCCGGCGCTGCCACCCGGGGACCCCCCTCTCCCTGCGCCCCGCACTCACTGTCGGAAGAGCCGTTCCATGTCGCGGAGCTGCCGCCGGGAGAACTCGCGGAACTCCCCAGCGGGGCTGAAGACGCGGCGGCCGCCGCCCCCGGGCGAGCCCTCGCCCACCGCCCGCCCCGCGGGGCTGCCCGGC
>VXAD01000863.1:199974-223164 GCA_013399195.1 Dicrurus megarhynchus | reverse complement strand
CGCCGTCCCCTCGGACCGCCCGACCGCGCCGGCACCGGAGGGGTCCCCTCCCCGCCGCCCTCCGCCAGCCAGCACCGTCCCTTCAGACCCCCTCCCCTCCTCATCCATCCCCCGGTGGGATCAACCCGGGATGATCCTCAAGGGTCCGGCATCACCAGTGTGTCCCGTAGCCTGGTGGGATCCCCTCCGGACCATCTTTAGGGTCCTTTTAAACCCAAACCAACGCATGATTCTATGAATCCATGGGCTCGAAGGCGGGTAAGGGGAGTCTGGTGCACTCACAGCCACCTGTGCTATTGCCATCTCCATCCATTCCTGACCCAGAGTTTGCCAAAGGTGGCGTGGGGAGGACACAGCATCACGGAGCAGCCCAACACCTCCAGATACACCTGCAGAGGATGCCCACGGCAGCATCTTTAACCTACACAGGCACACAAGGTCATGCCTTGCCCCAAAGTAAACCCAAGCATTCAGACAGGGAAGCATCCAGCTTCTCCCAGCACAGGGAGCAGGAAAACCAGGCCACACCATTTAGCAGAGCCCCACGGCACTGCCATTGCCACTAGGGATCGGCCACTGTGCACACGGGGGTGCTTCGCATGCCCAGAGACGATGCAGCCCTGCATCAGCCCGCTGCAGCCCCCTGTGCTGCTTCCAGACCTTTTTTTGTCCTATTAAAAAATAAAAACCAAAAAACCCCGGCGGGGCTTTGCTCACATCCAAATTATCCTCGGCTGAAGAGCTCTGCAGAGGACTCGGCACACGGGCTGCTCCGAGCGATGCCGAGGCGGAGCGGCTGCAGGGATGATGTGCTGGAGCTGCCTGTTGCCTGCAGGGACCCCCCTCCCCAAAAAACCGCTGCTCCCCAAAATCCAGGGTCTGCTCTCGCCCTTGCTGATGACAAGAATCAGTAAGTGAGCCTGTGCCATCGCCCCGTCCCGACCCAGCAGCACGTCGCTCTCATCTCCCCAGCTTGTCCTTGTGCTCCTGCTGTACTGCTGTGGCTCACACGGGTCCTCTTCTTCCCCCTTCCCAGGCGGCAGGTCCAGCATTCCTGGGGTGTTCCAGGAATTCCAGAATTCCATACTACATCGTGCCTTATGTTCCAGTTCCCCCATGACACGATGGGGACTAGAGGACCCTTGCGGGAGTTGCAAGGGATTTTTCAAGCCACGTCAGCTTCATGTGCTTGAGGCCACTTCAGCAAGGACAGGACACAGCCCCCACAAGTGACTTCACACGTCCCTGGGCTGCATTCACACACACAAATATCCACCCACATGTGTACACTCACCACCTTTCCCACTGCCACAGATCCCACCACGCTCTACGGGACACGGACTGTGGGAAAACAAGCTCCTACATTGTACAGTCGCACCAGTGTGCCCAGGAGCTGTGGGACACAAACAGGAGCTCCTCAAAATGCACCCGCACCCCACGCCACGTCCACCCTCACAGAGTCCACAGCGATGACCTGTTCCCACTGCAGGCCACCACAGCGATGACCTGGTCCCACTGCACACCACCACCGAGTGAAGGTCCCCGTGGTGCCTCTCCTAGGACCTTCCTGATTTGGCAGCATCTGCCACGCGCTCCTTGGCCTTCGGCTTGCCCGAGCAGAGAGGCTTTGTGGCTCCAGGCTGCGGAACAGAGACATCAGACACAGCGTTGCCCACGAGAGCTCAGCATGACCTGCTCTTCTCCCTCGCCCTCGTACGTGGCGCAAACCCATGCACCTCCTCCAGCTCCATCAAGGGGTGCTGTGCTGCCACGATGCTCCGGGCGCTGGGGCCCGCAGCCTCCAGCCTCTCGGGGTGGTCCGATGGAGCTGGCTGTCGGACAAAGCGCAGGAGTTGGGCGTTGCCTTCTCACCTTGTGCCGTTTGGCTGCTCGCCGCAGCCTCTTCTCCCGGTCCAGCTGGAGCTGTGTCCTCTGCAGAGCCTCTCGCAGCAGAGCCTTCTCTTCTGCCTCCCTGTGGGCTTCGTCTTCCAGGTGGGACATCTCCTCCTGGCACCTTCGCAGGGACGCTTGGTTCTGCCTGCGCAAAACAGGAGGGGAGGATTCTGTCGGTCTTTTGCCCTTGTCAACCCCCTGACCCTCAGCTGGGCTCTCCCACGCCTGCCTTGGCCCTGCTCACACCGTCCCTCTGTCCAGCCAATGCTGCTGCTGTCCCAGGCTCCAGCCACCCCAGACCCCTGTCAAGGCTCTCCCGTCTCTGACACTCATGACACGGCTCAACCATGTGAGGCTCCACTGCAGAAAACTGAGAGGACCTTTCCCCACTCCTCCTGACATTTGGGTTTTGTACCGTGGCCACAGCGTGACTGGTCCCAGATGGACACAGGAGCCAGCAGTGTCGCATCACTCCTTGCCCCACGCTCCCCGTCCCTTGGCATCCAAGGACCAGGTCTCGTTCAGAACCATGACCTTGCCTTTCCATACCTGAGCTGCTCCACGCTTCCCTCGTAACCTTTCAGCATTTCTTCTTTCCTTTCCAGGCGCATCTGGAGGTTCCTGATCTTTTTGTACAACAGCTCCAGGGCCTTCTGTCTCTGCAGTCCCACTTCTGCCCTCTTCTCCTGAGGAAGGTGCTGCAGAGGCTGCATTCCTGACAGCTCCTTCATCTCCATCAGGCTTCCCAGAGCACCGATTACATCAAGGTACTGTGGGAAGAAGAGGGAATGCATTATTTACCAGGTCTGCTGCATTCCGTCACGCTGCTCAACCATCTGCTTTCTGTCTGCTCTCCTGAGGAGATGACAGTGTCCCAAGGAAAGTAGGTTTGCATTTCACTCCCAGCTGCACAGCTTACTGGGATTGGATTGCTTCCTTCTCTAAGATGAGTTTTCCCTGCTGGATGTTTCCCTGCCCATTTTGGAGGGAAGAGACCCCCTTGCCCAACCCACTGGCTGCACTACCCATGGACCCCTCCCCTGGCAGCTCCCTCCCTTGCTCCCCAGCCTCTCTGATGCACCATGGCGTGTTTTGGGCTCCCAGGATGTCCAGGCAGACACACAATGTGCTCCGGGCTGTAGAATCATACAACAGTTTAGGTTGGAGGGGAAATTTAAAGGTCATTAATCCAACCCCCCTGCCATGGACAGGGATGTCTTCAACTGGACCAGAGAACCGTTCATCCTCAACATTCCTGCAGCATCCTGATGTCACATACCTCTGAAACGTGTTCAAAAACCATCCAAACTCTACACACACTGGGCACGTACACACACCCCACACATGGTTTACACATCTATCCCTGGCGTACCATCTTCTCACCGAAGTCTGTCGCCTCAGCCATCGCCAAGCTCGCTGTGCTGTTGGTGATTCTGAACGAGCCCCCATTAGGAACACGGTCAGGAACCTGCACAGACAGGGAAAGACCCGTGGAGCCCACTTTGGGCCTGGATTTTGGTCAAGTGGCCTCGATCCTCCCTTCTACCGCATGGGAAAACCACCCCAGAATCGCTGTGGTCCCAAGCCTCCCACCCCGCTCAGCCCACGGCATCCCCGGTGCTATTCCAACAGCACCAGGCAATGTGCTGGTCCTGATGGAGCTGCCAGCCTCTGCAGGAGCACTGCCTGCCATCCACCAGGCTGCATCTCCCACCCTGACTCAAGCAGCATCTCTGAAAACCCATTTCTCCCCGTTCCAGGGCATACTTTCCAAACAAAGCCACGGGCGTTACAAACCACACGCCGCCTCCCTACCTTGCCGGCCTTCGGGTTTTCTCCCAACACGGGTGCAGGTTCCATCTCAAGACCTCTTTGTTGGACTATTTTCTCTGCTAAGTCTTTCATCCGGACCACCAGTGGCTCTGAATAGTTCTTCACAGCACCTGGAGGCAAACAGGCAGCTGCCAAATTGTTCCACTCTCCACACAGCTTGGAGGCTGGCCAGCATTCCCAGCCTCCCTCTGAGGGTGCTGAGGCCCTGGCACAGGGTGCCCAGAGAAGCTGTGGCTGCTTCATCCCTGGAAGGGTCCAAGGCCAGGCTGGACAGGCCAGGAGCACCCTGGGAGAGTGGAAAGTGTCCCACGGCAGGGGGTGGAACAAGATGGTCTTTAATGTCCCTTCAAACCCAAACCATTCCATGACTCCAGGAGAGCCCTGCTCACCTGAGCGCTGCCTCTTCTCCAGCATCTTCACTCTCTCCCGGAGCTCGGCCAAACCTTCTCTTTGGCGCTGGATCGTTTCCTCGTGCCTGAGGCCTCGGCATTTTGCACCCAGCTCAGCCAAGTCTGATGGTGGCTCCTGGAAGAAGCAAGCACAAGACTGGTTCTTGCCCAGTCTGCCTCTGGCTCAGCACAAGCTCAACGTAAATACGGCCTCGCTGCCGGACACTGGGCACTCGGCACATGCCAAGAACAAAGCCTGGGGAGCATCTCCGTGGATTTGGGGGGTTATAAGAGACTTGTCAGAGACCTCTTTCCTGCTCTGCTGTGCCACAGTCAGGATATGAACCCTGCAAATGCTCTGGAGAGCCGGGAGAGGGATGGGGCACGGCTCTGAACAGCCACGTTGGCGTTTTTCCCTTGTCCTTTGCACGACCACAGAGCATTTGCCATCTACGCACAGACACCGATGGCACTTCACAGACTGTGTCCCAACACGAACTCAGACATTATTCTCTACCAGTTCACTGCCCTCTCCCAGCCCCACCCAGATCCCTGCATTATGACAAACATCCAAAAATCTGTGCTGGGGCTAGGGCCCATCAGCGTGCCCTGTGCACAGCTAACGACGGCCGCAGACCCCCAGCTCCGGTCTGGCTGCTGTCCCCCCACGGCTCTGGCCATCCCGCTCCCGAGTGGCACCCCCAGCGCTTGGATCTTCCCCTCCCCATCCCAGAAGGTGGAACAGGACGGGCAATGCCTCCCGCCCGCTCATCAGCTGGCTGTGAGTCAGCGGCCGGCCCCCGCAGCCAGCCGGCCTCGCTGGCACGCTGCTGGCTCCGTACAGAATGTACAATTCCTACAGTCCCTCCATCTGCTGCTGCCGCCACCTGCGCGTTCTTCCCTTTTCCAGCCTCGGGGAAATCAAACAGGAATTTGGCGCAGGAGAATGAGGAGCGCTCCTTCCTGTCCTGTGCTGCCCCTACTGCTGCGCACACAGCCCTAGGACTGGTTGTGCGTTACCTGCACCGCCAGCATCCACGGCTCGGCAAGGTGGGAAGGGGAGGGAACGCTTGCATGTTGCTATTGCCTCTAATTGGCAATTAACGCAGCCATTAGCACGCACAACACTTCTCGGTTCCGAAGTGCTGTGCAAACATCAGCTCGTTAAGCAGCCGCAGCCTGGTGGGGGCTGAGGGTACCCCGGATCGCGGGCGGCACAGGCAGCCCCGGCTCGGGAAAGGCTGCCCGGCCATCCTGCCCTCCGGCCAGCGTGGAGCAGCTCCAGGCTTGGCTCTCACCGTGGTGCCGAGGAACACCGCGTGCCATCCACGCTCCTGGCAAACCCACACCTCGGTGTCCACGAGGACTCACCCCCTGGGAGGCTTCAGCCGCCTGCGCTGGTGTCCTGGGAGCGTCCTCTGGGTTCTCCACTGTTTGTTGGGAAGCATCCCTCAGCACCCGGCAGCGGCTTTGGGCTTGGCTGTGTGGAGGGACAAGATGTTGTGGGACCCCATGATGGGGAAGGTGACCCCAGCAGCTTGTGGAGAGCAGCACCCTGGGCACCCAGCGATGACCACCACGCTGTGGGTGGGAACACTCAGTTACAAGCGCCTGAGTTACACATCCCCTGGCATGAGCTCCACTAAACCCCTATTTCAGTTCCTGTGTCGTGGGTTCAGAGCTGAGCTCCATCCTGATGCTCTCACACGTGCCTTTTGCTCTGGGGAGAGCCCTGAACACCGTCAGCTGCTGGGGACACACAGAGCAGCATCTTGGGGGATGTCAGGGTGTACCTTAACTCTTCAGCTGCTGCTTCCAGGGCCCGATCCTTCTCCTCCACGAGGCTGGACATCTCAGAGAGCTTCTCCCTGAGCTGGTTCACTTCCCACTCCCGGTGTTTCAGCTGCCTCTGGCTGTGCTCCAGCTCCACCTTCTGCTCTTCACTCAGCTCCCCTAAGCACAGAAGAGGCTCGTGGGAAGCTGGCTGACTCATCACCCAGCCCTGGGGATCTGCAGCTGGTGCACCCTCATGGGAGCTGGCAGCGACAGTGGGGCTGCAGAGCCCTACCCTGCCCCTGACAGCTGCCCTCAGATCCTGGGCCATGCCAACAGGACATCCCCATCTCTTTGGGGAGGTACAGCCCAGGGAAATTCCTGGCTGTGGCAATTTTCCTTCAGATTGAAGGAAGACAGGTCACCAGCATTTTCTGACTTGCATCTTTTGACTCCACAGATTCCTCATGGGCTCTACCCCCACGTTCACAGCCCTGCCCATGGAGGAATCCCAGGCAAGGCTCTCTCAGTCCACTGGCTTGGAACATCTTCAGCTCCAAGAAGTTCACCAGTGTGATTCTGAGCTCAGTTTTGTCCACACGCTCTCCCCCTGATTACTCTGCTCCCTCATTGTCACTGCCATTACTAAGCCAAGGATGGGGAGAAATTCACCTTCCCAAAGGGAACAGACTGCCTGCTTTGCTCCCAGCAGGACAAAGCATTGCCTGAGGATGGTGACATCAATTTCTGTGATCTGTGTGTGCCCACTACACTGTCACTGCGTGGAGGAGGACGGGGACGACGGCAGCCACACAGTGCACGTCACCCACCTCTCATGTCCGACATCCTGGCTCTGGTTTCTGACAGCTCCCTGGTGAGCCTGCTGATGACTGCCTGCTTTTCCAGGAGCATGCCCTGCGCCGCTGCCAGCTCCTCCTGCAGTTTCCTGGGAAAGATCAGTGCAACTCCCACAGCCACTGGGAAGCCTCATTTCAGGGAGCCCCTGCACACCTTCCTGTGCTGCATCTCCCGATTAACGCTCACACATTCCTTTTTCACCTGCCTTTTGGTCCCCTGGGGTCACCCTGTGGTGTGGCATTGGCCACAACCCTCGCTCTTACCTGGAGCCATCCAGAGGGGACGGCAGATCCTCACGTGCTGTTTGGCATCCCTTTGATGCTCCACGCCCTTAGGATCACTTCAGCCTAGCAAAGGGACTCCAGCCCTATCCCACACTAAAAAGATCTTGGGACAAGTTGTGTCGGACTTCCTTAGGCTCTCCTAAGTGGTCCCTGCCCTTCTCCAAGGCTCTCTGATCACCATCAGCGAGCGCTGCTCACCTCAGACAAACATGGGACTCCATGGCAGGGCAGATCTCCAGCCAAGCTCCCGATGCTGACCTGTGGGCATCACACTGAAGTCCTGCAGGACACAAGACAAAAAGGCCAATTACCTCTTTGCAACACTTACACTCTTGTTGCTTCTGCTACACAAACCTTTTCCTTCACGGCAGCTCTGGGGGCTGAGAACTGTTTCTCTGGGAAACTCATGTCCCTGACAGCCCAGTTCCAAGGCCAATTCCTGACATCCAGCCTTGCTTGGGATTGCTTCTGTCTGGGAGCAGCCCAAAGCACCCCAGTCTTGTCGTTTTAGAGAGCAAAGAGTCCTTCTCCCCATTTTAGAAGGCAAAGCCCTGTGTACTGACAGTCTCCAAAACCACCAAACAATGAAACTGCTTCTGCAGGGCCTCGCAGAGCTTGTCCTGCAGGTGGAATAACCTCCATTCAACATCTTCCCAAAGTCTGCTATAGCAGCAAATCCACCATTCCATCTCCACACGCATTCCACGTTAACCCAGTCGGCTCCTGGTACAGGCACATCCCCTACAACCCTTCCCTACCTTCCATTTTCCCCACAAGCGCTGCCTTTTCCTCCTCCAGCATCTCCCGCTGCTGAGCGGCCTCCAGCAGCCTGTCCTCTAAAGCCAAGATGGTCAGGGAGTGCTGCTTGCTTTGCTCCCTGTACCCTGCTACTTCTTCGTGCAGTTTCTGCCTCTGTAGCTCATTTTCCTCCTGGGCAGCCCTGAGCTGTTGGTCCTGCTGAAGCGCCTGCTGCTGTAACACCGCCTGGGAAACAAGAGATGTGGGAGCTCGCTTGGGAGCTCCGGGGGTTTCTTTGGGATCACCGTCGGCACCATCTCCCCTGGGTGGCAGTTGGAAGAATGGAGGGAAGGGTTTCAGGGATGGGGCAGCCTTTGTCTCCAGCACTGCATCCTCCACCTGCACAACCCAGGTCAGTGCAAGTACCTCCCGTGCAGCGGTTTTCTTCAGCTCGTGCAAAGCTTCTCTCAGTTTTCCCTCCGTCAGCTCCTGCTCCTCTGCCTTCTTTGCTATTGCCTACGGGAGGAAATTAGGAGTAATTAGGTTAGCCAGGAATCCACCTTTCTTTCTGCAGAGCTGCCTCTCTGTGTATCTGGGGGGGAGAAAAAACCCCTTCGTCCACTGATTTGAGCCCCCGGAGCACCACACTACAGCACACTTTCCCTTTTCTTCGTTCCAAGAGTGAGCTGTCCTGCTTCACCTCCCGTGCTCACCTCAGCCATGCTTCTTAGGTGGCTTTCCAACTCCTGGATCTTCTTCTGTTCTTCCTCCACAGATTTCTTGCACTTGTCCTTCTCCTCGGTGACAGCGCTTTCCAGAATCTGTGAATCACCAGCCCACAGATTCACTTCAGGAAAAGAAGACCTCAGCTCCAAGGAGGAGGAGAGCAGCAGGGAGGGTCATTGCTCCGGAGCAGGGGCAGGTGATGGGAGAAAAGCTTGGCAGGACCCCAGGTGACTCAGTGAAAGAGAGGGTGGGAGCACCTGGGGAAAAGTACAGCTGAGAGACTGGGTAGGAGTTGCTTGGCTGCTCCTTGCCTGAATCCTTGGAAAACTCAACACCAGGAAACCACCATTCCCAAGGTGCCAGACACAGAAGCAGACTTAGGAACTGTCCTACGAGGCCACCATGATCACGACACATGCATGGCAGAACACCCATTCACACCCTGACTGACACTGCATCCCACACCAGAGCCACTGCTGCCCCCCTGCTCCACAGGGATATCCTTTTCCAGCCAAAAAGGAGCCAGTGGGAGCCCCAGCACGGGGAGGGAGGGAGAGAAGGCTTGAGAGGAAGCAAGGCAATGTTTCCCTAAGCTCATGGATCACGATGCTCCTTGCTCTCCCTTCTCCCAGTGACTGACTGGCACCTGCAGGTGCTTCCCAGTTCCACCATGGATAATTTCGGGAGTTTACATCACCTGGATCCATACTGGAGGATATCCAATATCCACTTGGGATCCCACTGGGCCCTTGGGACTGCCCTCAGTTCGGAGCTAGAGGTTCCTCCTCTCGCTAGCCAGCACTCCTACAGACACCCATCTTTCCTGCATAACGTTCCTTTTCTGAAACGCCAACCCTGTCACTGTACCTCTTTGCTCTCCTTGTCCTTTTCCAGGATAATTTGCTGGATTTTCATCTGTAAGTCTCGCTCGTGTTTTGCTTCCAGCTCCTTTGTGTGCTCCTGCAGCAGCTCTGCCTGCAGCTCCTGGAGCTTCTCTAATTGCTCCTACAGGGAGACACCGAGGTTTTAAAGGAAACGTGTCAGCAGCAGGGCAAGAAATAAACCTCCTGTGTACATTCACTCACAAAAAAAATTCACAAAAGAGATCTCCTCTCCATCCTTGCTGCATTAGGGATACGGACACACTGACAGTGGGCTCTGTAGGTTCAGGGATCTCAGCTGCTGCACATCCCCAGTCCAGGTGCCACACTGGCTTGCTTGGGGCTGCCATCATATTTACCCAGAGGAAGATTCCAGACCCACCTGGTTTATGTGCATAAATATCTCTGTACCTGCAACATCTGATTCCTCTGTGCCATTTCCTGACTCTTTTCTGACAAGCTCCCGAGAGCAGCCAGCAGCCCTGCAAAAGTCAACGGAGCCTCGCTGTGTGGGGTGCTCACACACCCTGGGATGGATATCAGGGAAAACTTCTTCATGGAAAGGATGGTCAGGCACTGGAACAGGCCACCACCCCTGGAAGTGTTCAAAAAGTGTGAGGCTGTGGCACTTGGCAACAGTGCTGGCTTAATGGCTGGACTCAGTGACCTGGGACGTATTTTCCAGCCTAAAAATTTCCATGATTCTGTGATTTTCTCCCCAAGGAGTGGCTCATGCCGGACTTTCTCCTCTACACCTGGCGTGCTAGGACATCCCACGTTCCCAGCAGGGATGCCCAGCAGGACACAGACCTTTGCCAGAGGTGCTCAGGTCCATCCCTGCGCTGTCCAGGAGCTGCTCCACACCCTCCAGCCAGGACAGGGGACCACGTGCCATGTCCACCACTGCTGTCCTGATGGCCGAGACAGAGGGATCCAGGCACAACCCCTCCAGCTGCCCCAGCTCCCCTCGCAGGCTGGCGCTGCTGCAGGGGCTCCTCAGGCAAGCCTGGAACAAAGGGAACCAGAGGGGAACAAGCCAGTCTCCACTGCCAGGGGCCTTCAGGGACTGGCAAATGACATGACATCTCTGGAGCAACCTGGTCCAGTGGAAGGTGTCCCTGCCCATGACAGGGGCTGGAATGGGACAGGCTTTATGGAGAATCTGTGACAAACTCCTGGCAACAACCACACGAACACTTTGGGATGAGGCTTTGTTTCAGGGTTGTATCTTTACTCTGACCTATCCTCAGGCCAACAAAACGCCCTGTGCCACAATCCCCCAGCTGCCACTTGGTCCTCAGTATTTAAAAGGCTGACCTGGAGCTTCAGCAGGGAGTTTTTGAACACCTCAATGTTTGCAGACACCTCCTTCTCTTGTGCGAGCCTGGAGCTTAATTCCTTCTGCAGACTCTTCTCTCTCTCATGACTTTGTTGGTTCTCATCAGAGATCTGCCTGACCTTCTCTATCACCTGGCCAAAGTGGGTGAAGAAAGACAAGGATAAGGCTCATACTGTTTTCCAGCTGAGGGACCAGGGGTGGTCTCAGAGAGCAACAACTGAGACTTGCTGCGCACTGGCAGTCACATCAGACTGCTGGGCTTGTCCTTGTTGCAGACCACTGACAACCTCCAAGCTTTGGGAGACCAAAACATCCCCTCACGTCATTAACCTGGGACAGGCACTGCATAACTCCTCACCTGGAGAAGCTGGGATGCTCCAGCCCCACTGCACATGGAGCAGGCACCACGGCCGCTCCGCAGCAGCCGCCTTGGGCCACTCTGGGTGTTGGAGGCACCGAACATCTCTGCACTGGTGTCCAAACTCACCTGCTGCTCTGTCACAGATCCCCCTGTGCTGCCTGCTGCTGATGGAGAACAGACTTGCATCACTCGGGTCTTGAAGGACTCCAGCTGCAGCAGGGATCAGCACAGGGAAACAAACATCAGGGATCATTGACAGCCCCTCTGCTGATCACTGCTGATCGATATCGAGCACCCCGTTATCTGCAAAGGGCTGTCCCTGCCCAGGGCAGCATTTCCCAGGCACCGAGGAGGGTTTGTGTGGCTCCCAGACAGCGTAACCAAGATTACAGATCCCTTTTCTGTATCCTATCAAACTGCCCTGCTGTCCGTGCTGCCCACACGAATCCTGTGGATAAGCCCTTTATACTTCACCCAACGACAAGTTAAGTCCCGTGCCCGGGTTTGGTGCTCAGGACGCTGGGTTTCCGTTTCCACAGCACGTCCTTCCCCACGGGAAACCACATCCCTGTGCTGCCCACGGCCCCAGTGGTGATGCTCCCACCCCTGCCATTCCCTACCTGCTCCCCGGCTCGCTGCAGGTCAGATCGCAGCAGGCGCTCCCTGCGCCCCATCTCCCGCAGCTGCCCCGCCTGCTGGGACCAGGCTGCCTTCAGCTCCTCCTCCGCCTGCAGCGAGAGCTGTGGCACCTCAGAGTGACATCCAGAGCAACACCATGGGCATTCCGACCCTAACTATGCACGGCTCCCGTCAGACAGCTCCAGCTTTGCAGTACCAGGAGGCAGGCAGCAATCCTGTTGCAGGGAGTGGGGTTGCAGCATCGACCCTTCTCGGCATTTTGCCTGGGTTTGGTCCCCGGGATGTTGTCCATCCTTGATTTCCTCACCCAACACCCACACAGGGCACTCTGCTACCTATCTGAGTTATTTTCCTTCTTCCCTCAGGGTCCGTGGCAGAGCTCAGGACAGTTGGACGCCCTGCCCACCCAGCCTGAGCTCCCAGGGATTGCTGCTCCTCGTCCCACCCCTCTGGGAGGATGGGACCTGCCCCCTCTGTGTGTCCCCTGCAGCCAGCTGCGTACCTTGGCTTTCTCAGCCAGTTGCCTTTGGACACTCTCATGCTTCTGGATCTCCCCCTGCAGCCCCTCCAGGTCCCGCTCCAGCTCCTCGATGCGCTGCAAGAGCCCGGGGAGGGCGGGGGTCTCACCAGGGCAGCTGGGTGTTGCCCCTCTGGATGAGCTCCACTGCTCAGCAAGGTTTTCTCCCCATCTAACTCACTTTGTTTACCCTGGAATTCTCTTCTGACCTATATTTACTGTGGTTATATCAGCTTACAAGTGGAATGCCGATCTGATTTCTCATCACAACCCCCCCGAGCCCCCTCTCCCCTTGACACTGTAACTCAGCATTACAAATCCAACAGAGTTTACACCTCCCCAGGCCCTTATGCCCATTATGTGCCCTTCAGGACAGGAGCTGAATTCCAAACAACTCCCTTACAATGCCCAGCTAATCATTCCCTCGCTGATGCATTCCTGCCAGCCAACTGCTCACCCCAAATTTTAGCCTCACCTTTCTGCAGGAGATTAGTTCTTGCTCTCCGAGTTCACGCTTTGTTTCTTCTTTAATTCTCGAGCACTAGAGGGAATGGCAACCAAGGAAAATAACCATCAGGGCAGGGATACCATCGCTCCTGCTATGAGTGGGACACTGGCACAGGCTGCCCAGGGCAGTGGTAGAGTCACCATCCCTGCAGAGATTTCAAAGACACCTGGGGACGTGGTTTAGTGCTGGTTGGACTCAGTGGTCTTAGAGGTCATTTCCAACCCCAGCGATTCTAGGATTCCCTGTCAATCCCTGCAGCCAACAGAGCCCCTGCCCTTACCCTGCTGCCAGTGCAGCTCTGCCCATTGAAGGGGAGCTGCACGGGCACAGGAAGGAGCTGCTGCACAAGCCACCCCAGGGCACAGGGGTGACAGGGATTCCACGGCTCCTCGGGAGGATCTCAGCAGGAATATTTTGTGTGTACAATTACTGCAGGAATCCAGGGCATGTGGGACCTGATGCAGAGCAAGGAGGGAGATCCAGCTGGGGAAGGAGACCCTGATCCGTAGGCATTGTGGCACACCCGGGCACGGTCATGGCCACTCTATCCCAGCCATACAACTGCTACCATCCCCAGCAGAGAGAAGCACAGCCCTTCTCACCTGCTGTCCCACCTTCATCCCCATGTCAGAGCATAAATTACTGAGCCCCTCGTTAGTGCTGCCAACCTTGGCTGAAACCACGGCCAGCTGATTGTCCTTTTCTCGGTTTTCCTTCTTCAGTTTTTCAATCTCTTGCTGGAGTTCCAGGGTTTTGTGCTCCTTTTGTAGGAGTTCCCTTTGCAAGCTGCTCACCAGACCTGAGGAAAACAACTCTGGTCAGAGGTCACCCAGATGTTGACATTTAGATGGGATATTGGGAGGAAATTCTTCCCTGTGAGGGTGGGGAGGCCCTGGCACAGGGTGCCCAGAGAAGCTGTGGCTGCCCCTGGATCCCTGGCAGTGCCCAAGGCCAGGCTGGACAGGGCTTGGAGCAGCCTGGGACAGTGGAAGGTGTCCCTGCCCTTGGCAGGGGGTGGAATGAGGTGGTGTTTAGGGCCCCTTCCCACCCAAACCATTCTGGGATTTGATGATTTCTACAAGCCACTGGGAATAATTTGCTGCCTGTAGAGTTTGGCCAATGTTCGCTCCTTATCCAGAGCCAGCCCCAAACTGCTTCATGCCCTGACCCAGAGCTTCAGGGACAAAATACCTGCAGTCAAAGCCTGGTCCCTCTTCAACTTCTCACTTTCTCTCCGCAGCCTCCCGATCTCCAGGTCTCGTTCATGGAGGGAATGGCTGAAAACCTGGCTTGAGCCTTTCTGCAGGTCATTGATCTGCAAAACACAGATTCACCTGTGTTCCTGACCAGATCATCCCCTGACTCTGCTACAGCCCCTTCAGAGAGGGACATCTGGCACTTCTGGTTTGGTGGGATTGCTCTTTAGCATCTTCAAACACCACCTTATATGTGCTCGGGCTGAAATCCTAATGCCAGAGGCATTTGAGAAGGAAGGAAGGAAGGAAGGAAGGAAGGAAGGAAGGAAGGAAGGAAGGAAAAAAAAGGAAGGATGGAATAAAAGAAGGAGAGAGGGAAGGTGGGAAGGAAGAAACCTCCCTCCCTCATTTCCCTCGGTCGCAGACACACAAATGGCCCCTGCCCAAACCTGGGTGTTACTCCACAAACACACCTCTACAGAGAGGTGTTTTCCCAGCTCAGTGCCTATGAAAGCCTCCAGTACCTGTTCCCTCAGGGCTTTGATCTCCTCTGTTTGGGCTCCCAGCTCTCGGTTGAAGGTGAGCAGCTTCTGGGTCAGCTCAGCCTCGTTCCTCACTGCTGCCTGGGCCAGTTTCTTTGCCATGGCCGCGATCTCCTCCTGCAGGTCTCTTATCACCACATTTTTTCCCTCTGACTCTGTTTCCAAAGCAGAGAGGTGACCCATTTCCTTCTCCAGCAGCTTCTCACCCTGCGGGCAGGTTCAGGTGCCGCTGGCCAGTCTGCAGCCCCAGAGAGCCCAGACCCCCTGCCCAGGGGCACTGACTCGTGGCCATCAGCAAGGGTCCTGCTGTCCCCACAGCCTCCAGCCACCCACTGTCCCCACACCCTGCTGGGACTCCCGGTGGGACACGGCCCCTGGGCAGGATTCAGCTGCTCTGCCAAGGCCAGGGATGGCATTCCTCTCTCCCTCCCCAGCAGTACCTTCTCCCGCAGGAGGAGATCCACCTCGTGAGTCCCCAGGGAAGGGGGTACTCCCACAGCGCTTGCACCATCCCCTGAGATGCTGGTTGAGACTGGAAGACAGCAAATTATCAGCATGAGAGGTGGTTGCAGGCAGCAGAAATGCTCCCTGCAGCATCCTCTTCCCTCGTCCCAAAACTAATCCAAGGCAGTGGCCACTATTCAGGGCATGAGCTCGCTTCACAACCAGCAGAGAAACCAAAAAAAGACACTCAGAGTGCAAACAGTCTGCACAGCAGAGAGAGTAATTCACCTCTGGGAACCAAAGCAGCCTCAAAGCAGCAGAGACACAGCAGAGAGAGGCTGCCCTTATCTCCAGCACTGCCCAGCCCCTCAGAAAGCTGCTCTTTTTTGTCTTCCCACACAGGAACAGCTCTGCTCGCTGCCATTGGGGCGTGGGGATCCTTTGGGCTGTTCCCAAAAAGAGGAGTTGGTGCTACCCTGGCTGTGTGTGTCCCTCCCTCACCCTCGCTGTGGTTTCCAGTTCAGCACCGGGACTGCACGGTGCTGCCTCCACTCTGCACTTTGGCACCTCGCTGTTGACTTTGTGTGCCTTACGACTGCTCAAAAAACCCAACCCCACAGCAGGAAATCCACAGCATCGAGCCCCAGGCCACAACATTCATGGCAAATGTCACGTTCTCCATCTGTGCTACTCCCCCAAACCCTCACCTCTGCCCTGCTCTATCACACACTTTATTTCCAGAGGTGTGTCAGGTATGGATCCAGTTTAAAGTGCCTTCACTCGAGGCAGCCACTCCAAAGGAGGAAAAAACACCCTTCAAACAGGAGTTGGGAACAGGCACATGAGTCAGTGCTGCAGATAAATCAGTCATGGCCCTTCTGGGTCCCACACCAGGAAAAAGGAAGAGGAAATGTCCCTCTGCAAAGGCAACAGCATTCCCCCTGGGATGTCACAGCTCATTTCTTCCCTGACCCAAATGCCACCCAGGGCCACACGCGGATTTGGATCAGCTCCAGCAGACCAGGACTCGCACCCAGTTGCTCAACACTCATCCCTTTTCTGCTCCAGTCAAGTTGCTCTGTGAGGACACCAGGACACGGATGGCTGGTTTGGCACCATGGAGTACCTGGCCCCAGCGCAGAGCTCCTGCTGAAGGCGTCCGGAGAGGCGGCCCTCGCCGTGCTCCTGTCCCGGGCACTCGCGGGTCGCCTCGGCAGCACCAGCGGGGGCACTTGGCCAGGGGCTCTGGGGGCCCCACTGCCCGGGGAGTCAGAGGGAAGCTGCCACTGCAGCGAGGGCAGGCGAGATGCAGGAGTCGCGGGTTTGGGCTCTGCAACCACCTGGAGCTGCCCCGTCCACCCTACGCGATGTTTCAAGGGGGGACAGGACATCTACGGTGGGAAAACAGCATGTTGTTATCTGCAAGATTTTAGGAAAGATTTTAGCCCTGGATTCACGTGCACCACGTTGTGCAAAACCCAGGCACAGATCTCAATGGAAGCACAGTTTTAGTCCTTTCCCATTTCCATTACTCAAGGATCAGATTTTAATCAGGACATCCAGGCTCTTTGCTGAAACAAAAGGAAATTATCGGNCATTGTGCTCCTGCCATCCCATTCAGACTGGGAATTAGGGCACTGCCTGCTGTCCTCCTGATGAGCAGAGTTTCCCAGGACAGTGGGGACAAGCCACCCCCAGGTCTCAGTTACCAGGGCTGCATCAAACATCCGCCAGCGCGGGGTCGGACCTGGCTGTGGATCCGTCCACCCCCGGCTGTTAACGGAGCCCCAGACCCCAGCGCAGCTCCCTGCGAGCCCAGCGCCTTCCCCTCTGCCGGGGCACATCCCAGCCCTGCTGCTTTTGCTCGTGCTGCTGCCCACGGCACCGGCTCACGGCGGGATTGCACAAAAACCTCACACCGTCCCTGCCCGGGCACGGCAGGACGCGATTCCCAGCCGGGTGCTGCTCCTCTGTCCAACACGTTCCTCCGAGGCTCCAGGGGAGCCATCCCTCCCCTCGCTGGACACTTCACAGCCCAGGCGCTTCCCTCCCTGCAGGCAGCGGGGTCAGGCTTCAAAGCTGCTGCTCCAAAGGAGGATCCCAGAGCGAGGAAAGGGCACCGCACGGACCGGCTCTGCACCGCTGTGCAGACCCGGCTCGGTGTGCATCCTGCCTTCGGGAATTCTGCTGCTCACCGCTGCAGCAGGAGCCAGCTCTACCTAGGCAGCACCTTGGATTCTTCAGGAGTCAAAGTAATAAAAATATTACTGGGACTTATCAGCTGCTCTAGGTTTTATTTGAAGCTTCTCTCTCATGAAGTGGCATGGGAGGAAACATGGAATGTAAATAGAGGGAAAGGACATTTTCCAGATCTACCTTTGCTAATGCAACTCTGTCCCGTGCTTTTCCTTTTCCCTACCGAACTGCCCGAGTTTCTTCAGCAGAGGGAGCTCCAGCTTTTCGTTTGACCCCCTCGCCTTTGGCACCTTTCCTCAGGATCTCCCAGACGAGCCGGGAGCGAGTTCCTGCTTCTGGAGCCTTCCCTGGGCAGCAACACCCACCTTCCTTTCCAGGGCACTTTTCCCTGGACATCCTCATCCACCCTTGCCCGGGCATCCTTCCACGGTCTATAGCATCCACCCTTCCCTGGGCACCTTTCCCTGGGCAGCAGAACCCACCCACCTTCCCTGGGCACCTTTCCCTGGCCATCCCCACCTTCCCCNCGGGCAGCCCCATCCACCACCAGCTCGAAGGACGCTCCCGCGGTGCCGAAGCTCAGGATGTCCCCCGGCCTCACCCTGACGGCCGCGTTTTGGACCTGGCAGCTGTTGACAAAGGTGCCCTGGGGGGAGTTGAAGTCCTGAAGGATGAAGCTGTTGTCTGAGGCCGAGAATTCCAGAGCTGCATGACGCTCTGCCACACCTGCGGACTGGGAGCAGGCAAGGGACAGGCAGGGAACGCTGCTGGAGGTGGCTCCGGCTCTGTCCCTGCTTTGCCGAGCCCCTTTTCTGGTCGTTAATCCCAGCCTAAACCGGTCCCTCCGCGCTTTGCACGCAGGACTCCAGCACACCCCCTTCCCTCCCTCCCCTCCATCCCAACCACCGCTCGTTCAGGATGTTCAGCTGCTCCAGCCCTACCTGCAGGACGATGTCGGCCCCTCTGTGGCTCCCGATGGTCGTGGTGTAGGATTTCAGCTGGAAACATCCCTCCGAGCCCTGTAGGAAAGCTCGCATTGCCCGGCCCCCTCACTTGCCAGGCGTGCACCGAACCAAAAAGTTCTCAGTCAGCGACTTCCCCCCCCCAACACACAACCCGAGCGGCTCAGCCAACTCAAACACCAAAAATTGTGCAAAATGACCCCAAAAGCGGCTCTGTCCCAGCCGGCAGTGTGGCTGCAGTAGCCTTGGAAACCTCGGCTACGCTGGAGCCCGCGGCTGCCTGCCTGGGTGAGTTTTTCCTCTTTGATTTGTTTAGGTTTTTTTCCTTCCCCTTTTCCCAAGCAACTGGCCCGGCAGCACAACACAGCCCGTGCCAGCTGGGGACACACGTGGGAATGCGAATCCCAAACCTCACAGGGGCCCTGCCACCTGCCAGGGCTGCCAAAGAACCCTTTTGTCCCCATTTTGCTTATTTTTAATTTAATATCACACACACAAACGGTGAGGGGATAAACATCGCTGTCAGGTGGGTGGTGTCACCCACCAGCGCTTCTCCATCAATATCCTTTGGTCCTAGGCTGCCACACATCCTTTTTCAACAGAAAAAAAAAAAAGGAAAAACCCCACACTTGGCCACCAACACCCCCCAGTTTGCCCTCACCAGTCCTGCAAGATTTCATTGTGCTTCTATTTGAAGCAGAAGCAGCAGATTTGGCAAATTGGAGCGTCTCTGCAAACTTCCAGTTTGAAGCCTTTCCCTTTTGCCCTGTCACTCTTGTATTAATCTGTGTTGAAACTGATGTCAAATTTCAGTCTCAAACGACTAAGCTGTACAGAAGTGTATCTGAGGAAGTGTAACTGAAAAGAAGTAATTCAAGGAAGTTGTAAGAAAGACTTTTCCCCCTCTCTTTATTTGGTGTGATTTATTCTTTTTTTGTTTGTTTTGTGCTGTCTTTGCCGGGGTCTCTCCCTCTCTGTGTCTCTCTCTCACTTGCTCCCCCACTTTGTGCCTCCCAGTCTCTCTCCCCCTCTCCTGGCCATCTTTGTCCCCCTCTCTCTCCTTTCCACCTCTCTCTCTCTTTTCTTCTTCTCTCCTTCGTCTTTGCTTTTCTCCTTTTAATCCCTCGTCTTTTGTCTCTTCTTACCTCTTCTTACTTTCTTGTCTCTCTTCTCTGTCTCTCTTCTCTGTCTCCCTTCTCTTTGTCTCCCTTCTCTTTGTCTCCCTTCTCTCTGTCTCCCTTCTCTTTGTGTCTCTTCTCCCCATCTCAGATATTCCATCCTGCACCTTTTCCAAACGATGAACACACACACAGCAGCAGAGGCTGCAGCTGTGTAGGGCACCTGGACAGGGTCTGACCGTCTCAGCAGCCAGAGGTTCAGAGAATCCCTGAATCCCTGCGTTGGAAGGGACCTTAAGCACCATCTATTTCCCACCCCTCCCTCCCTGCCCCGGCCAGGGACACTTCCCACCATCCCAGGTTGCTCAAAGCCCCGTCCAACCTTGGCCTTGGACGCTTCCAGGGTTTCTTCTGTCACAGCTTCCCTGGGCACCCTGTGCCAGCGCCTCACCACTACCACAGGAAAGGATTTCTTCCTGATTCCTGATGGAAACTAAACCTCTTCCACCCTAAAGCCATTTCCCGTGTTCTATCACTACCTGCCCTCGTAAGAAGCCCTTCTCCAACTCTCTCATAGCTCCATCAGGTACTGAAAGGCCACAGTGAGAAGTCCTGGAGCCTTCTCCAGGCTAAACACCCCCAACTCTCTCATCCTGCCCTACAGCAGAGGTGTCCCATCCCATTTACCAATGTCCTGCGGCTGCTTTTGCTCCCTTTTTGGTTTTTTTCTGTAAGAAAGCCATTTTTCCTAATCTCTCAATACCAAAAAAAAAAAAAAAATGATTGCAAACAGGACTTGCAGTGCAAATCATCACACTGACCCTCCGAGTTTTTATCTGCTGCATTTTTAGAGACAAGGAACTAATATGTTTAATCTGTTGCTTTTTGAAGCTGTAGGGTGTTTTGTGTTTTACAATGAGGAGACCTGAAAACAGCGATGTGCGTCCTGAAAATTTTGCAGGTGTTCCCTCTAAGTTTCTTTGGTGCTGAATTACAGACACATTTAAAAAGGATCCAAAAAAATCCTGTGGGAAAGTGTGAAAGTCTCAGCCTTGCCATAAATACAGACAAGTTCTTCCGTAGTCACTTGGACCATGCACTACCATACATGGCAGTCACATGAAAATAATACAGCTGTTCTTCACAAAATCCTTTTTCTGAGGAATTACAAACACAGGTTTTTTCTGTTCTATTGAAGCAAGTCAGCTGCAGGTACAAATAAAAATGTTCTTTTACATGGGTACTTCAAAATAATGAAATACAGGCAGCTGAGCAGAGACAACGGTTTGGAAGGGGTCAGAAGCGAAACCAGACGTTTGCAAATATTTGTTCTTGTCCCATATATATTCTCTAGAGACTGGACACATTAAAATTACATTTTAGCACCAGCACACTATGGTAATTTGCCGTATTCACAGAATACATAAAAGCAAAGTAAACAGATTTTCAACACATTTCGGTATTTGAAAAAGTTCTGTGTTATACATCTGCAAGAACATAATTTTCAATGTGAATGACATTATGTTGTCACAATGATTTTGGCCTGAGGAATAACAGATTAAGGTTGTGATTTATCAGGGCTTTTAGAGCCAGGAGCTGCAATTGAACCAGGAGTTAAATGCTAATTACAGACAGATCCCAAGCTGCATGTTACAAGCTTGTTATTAGTCTTCTTTGGATAGCAGATTATGAGACACACTTGGTTTGTTACATATTGCACTCAGAGCATCCTAACATTAAATATAGATAGGAACATTACTCCTGTCACACTATGCTTGTGCAGCTGTGGACATCATCAGAGCCTAAATAAATACAGGATTTCTGCTCATATTAATTTATGCATTAAAAACGGTAAAGTTTCTCATTTTTGTACGTAGATAAAAATAGTATTAATTTATATATAAATCGATTTCAAAATAAAACTAGATCTATTACATACAAGATTTTAGGATATAAGAAATTATCAATGTAATTAGGTAGGGTTTGGAAATACAAATAACACTTTTCTCTATATAAATTAAATAAAAAAAGGCTTGAAAATGTAAATGATGATCCACATGAAGGAAACAAAACCAGCGTGTGTTTACCACTGTGTCCTGCTCACTGCCCCTCATGTTCTCATTCTGGCTCAGTGTCCTCCTCCCTGACACTCCTTCCCTGCTGCTCTGTCCTTTTACCTGTCCTCCACGCCTCTCTCATGATCCCTTGTTGCTTTTTGTTCTCTCTTGCTCCGTCCTGCTCTCTGTACCATCGTTTCTCGCTGTATCTTTCTGTCCTGTTCCTTGCCCCTATTATTTTTTAATCCCTCTCTGTTGTGCTGCCCGTTCATTTTATTTTCTTCACCTCCATCCTGGCGCCCTGTCCTTATCTCCCTGTCCCTGTCCTGCTCCCACTCCCTCTTCCTGCCTGTCCTCCTCTCTCTCCTGTGCTTCCAGGCACGATTCCCCAGGTGGGGCAGGTGCTGCTGCCTTCAGGTGACGTGGTCAGTGGTGGACGTGGCAGTGCTGGGTTAATGGTTGGACTTGGATCACCTCAGACTTCTTTTCCAACCTAAACGGTTCTCTGGTCTTTTATCTGTCTCCTGCTCCCTTCCCTCCCCTCCACCGCTGTTCCTCGCTCCTTTTTCTCGTCCTCATCTTTTCTGCCTTTCTCTGTCCCGTTCCCAGCCCTGTGCTTCCTCACTGCACCTTCCCACCAAGCTGCCCTCCTCCTCCTCCTTGTCCTCGTCCTCCTCCTTCTCCTCCTCCTTTTCTCCTTCTCCTCCTCGTCCTCATCCTTGTCCTCGTCCTCCTCCTTCTCCTCCTCCTTTTCTCCTTCTCCTCCTCGTCCTCATCCTTGTCCTCGTCCTCCTCCTTCTCCTCCTCCTTTTCTCCTTCTCCTCCTCGTCCTCATCCTTGTCCTCGTCCTCCTCCTTCTCCTCCTCCTTTTCTCCTTCTCCTCCTCGTCCTCATCCTTGTCCTCGTCCTCCTCCTTCTCCTCCTCCTTTTCTCCTTCTCCTCCTCGTCCTCATCCTTGTCCTCGTCCTCCTCCTTCTCCTCCTCCTTTTCTCCTTCTCCTCCTCGTCCTCATCCTTGTCCTCGTCCTCCTCCTTCTCCTCCTCCTTTTCTCCTTCTCCTCCTCGTCCTCATCCTTGTCCTCGTCCTCCTCCTTCTCCTCCTCCTTTTCTCCTTCTCCTCCTCGTCCTCATCCTTGTCCTCGTCCTCCTCCTTCTCCTCCTCCTTTTCTCCTTCTCCTCCTCGTCCTCATCCTTGTCCTCGTCCTCCTCCTTCTCCTCCTCCTTTTCTCCTTNTCCTCTTCCTCCTCTTCCTCCTCCTCCTCCTCCTCCTCCTCCTGAGGTGTCCTGGGGGCAGAGGCAGTGTCAGTGTCCCCAGGTGCCAGAGCAGACTTGCTGAAGGAACTTTTCGTGTGTGCGCCAGAATAAACCCTTCCTGGCCTCCGGAATAAACCATTCCTGGCCTCCGGAATAAACCCTTCCTGGCCTCCTTTGCCCTCCCGTTGCACCGGGCAGGAGGTGACGCACAGGGGGGATCGGGTGATGGCTCCCTGCTCCTGCTGGGCTCCCGCTGACACCTCTGCTCCTGTCCTCAGGGTTCTCAGACACATTTGCTCCGTCTCTGGGTCACGCTGTTTGTTTTGTCTGTTCGCAGTGTGTGTGTCTGCACGTGTTTCTGTTGTGCTGTGTGCAAAAACCATTAAAAACTGTAACCTTTCTTATCTCTTTATATATATATCTAGAAAAAAAAATTGTAAGAATTGATTTCCAAATACAACCCTGTATCTACTGTTGTACACGCAGCATCTTAGAGCACGGGAAATTCTAAGCACGGATATATAATGTTTAAAAATACAGCTATAACCTTTGTATATATAAACTAAACAATGAAGGGCCTGAAAATGGGAGGAAAGATGACCTTTGTGAAGGCAGCAGCCGCAGCTCTGCGCGTTCGGAATTTGTTTGTGGGTCACTGGAACACGAAGCCCGAGACCTCGGCC
>VXAD01000863.1:186897-197188 GCA_013399195.1 Dicrurus megarhynchus | reverse complement strand
ACCCCATGCAAATCCAAGGATCCTGGAGTACTCAGCAAACACTGAGCACACAAAGATATGATTGTCCTTGGGGTAACACTTTAACTACAGGGTCAGAGAAGGTACCAGCGATGACGTGATTCGGTTTATAAGCAATAAAAAGTCCATAAAAGCAACGGCACAGCCAAGGAGAATTTGCATTAAGTATTTTGCATGTTCTGATAAGAGCTCTCATCACTGAGATAGGAATACTGTTAGATCTTTCCAGCATCTTAACTCGGTGTTTTTTTCCGGAAATCTGAAAGGCAAATCCCATGCTCTCCTCTGCCTGGGACATTTCACTGTCAGCACTGGAATCAGAATTGGTGATCAAGGTGTTTTATTGCTGTTTTCACTCCTGTCATGGTGAGACACGTTCTGACCAGATCAGTAAATGTTCTGCTTTGCCATTGCAGTGGATGAGGTGAATCCCAATATCCCTGTCAGCATTCAGCTGCTTTAAATAGCAAATGCCCCCCAGTTTGGTGTCTCCCAGCTGGGGCCTCAATTGTCAGGCAGCTGATTTACCCCAGGCAATTTTGATTTTTTTGGTATCTCATGGCAGGCATCCAACCCCTCTTCTGGGAGGTACCTGGGAAAAAAAACCCGGAAAATGCAGTTCCCGGTGACCGAGGTGGTGAGGGGTCTGTGGCACATCAGGTGGGGGGAGATGAACTTCTTTAATCTGGGAAAGAGGAGAGGAAAAGGGTGAAGGGGGCAATTGTGAGGGGCAGGTTAATCATGGGAGGGTCTCTTATTTCCAGATCCTTCAGAAAGGCACATCCAGTGACACTTCTGTGACACTTCTAAGGATCCATGTCTCAGTTTGCTGATGAGCTGCTTGGCTTTTAATCGCTCTGGAGGGCTTTTTTTTTTTGGTATTTTTTTAAGCTTTGTGCGTATTTGTAGGTTAAAAAGCAGTATTTATGGTTGTTGTAAACCCGCTGCCCGATCATTTCCCCAAATTCCCCTTGTCTGGCGTTATTTGCCTTGGTGTGCTCTGAAGCTGCTCCTCATCTTTGGTCTCCTGTTGACTCAGACCTGGGACCTTCACAGAGCCCTGGTGGTGGCTGTGACTGAGGTCGGCAGGGACAGATGTGGGTGGGTGAGCGCACAAAGGCACCGGGAACACCGGGAACAACGGGAACTGCAGGAATAACAAAGGGTTACCCACTCTGGCAATCCAGCTGCTGAACAGCTCTGAGCCCTGGGAAGTCACCAGCAGAGATAACTCAGCACCAGGGAGCGGGGGCTTCACAGAACGTCACACAGAGAATTCTGCTCCTCCTTCCAGGGAGGAAATAGATTGTGCCAAGGGCTGTCCCATGGTGACATCTCAGGCATGTCCAAGACGTGACCAGAACCTGGTTTGTCATTGCCAGTCAACAAAGGCCTCAGAGGGACACAGAGCTGCCCCCAGGAGCCAGCCTGGGAGAGCTGGGGGTGCTCACCTGGAGAGGAGAAGGCTCCAGGGAGAGCTCAGAGCCCCTTGCAGGGCCTAAAGGGGCTCCAGGAGAGCTGGAGAGGGACTGGGGACAAGGCATGGAGGGACAGGACACAGGGAATGGCTTCCCAGTGCCAGAGGGCAGGGATGGATGGGATATTGGGCAGGAATTGTTCCCTGGGAGGGTGGGCAGGCCCTGGCACAGGGTGCCCAGAGCAGCTGTGGCTGCCCCTGGATCCCTGGCAGTGCCCAAGGTCAGGCTGGATGGGGCTGGGAGCAGCCTGGGACAGTGGGAGGTGTCCCTGCCCATGGCAGGGGTGGGATGGGATGGGATTTAAGGTCCTTTGGACACCGCTCTGAGGCACAGGGTGGGGTTGTTGGGGTGTCTGTGCAGGACCAGGAGTTGGACTGGATGGTCCCTGTGGGTCCCTTCCAGCTCAGGATATTCCACAATTCTGTAGTCCCGGGGTGAAATCCATTGCCATGAGTCCAGCAGAATTTCCCCCCCTCTCTTCTCTCTCTCCTTGTAAAGGGATGTAGGAAACATGAAGTTCATGGGAAAGCACGTTCAGGATCCCATTGGATTTACTATAGGGTGTTTAGGGGAGGAAGCAAAGGTGGGGAAATGGAGGGGTTGATGGAATTTGGAGAGAGAGACAAACACAAAATAAGGCTCAGGGGACGAGAGTGGCCAGTGCTGTGTAAAGAACTGGGTAGCGTGATCCTGATCCTGATCAGCACACTGTGACCTGGATTCTCATTAACCTCTGTTCCTAAATCTTTTCCTGGGTCAGGGACTGTTTATTCCCTCTGAAGGGAAGTCTGAGAGCCCCCCCAGAGGGGGACTGTGGGCAGAGGGCTCGTGGGTGTGTGGGGATGTGATTCCAGGGAGTGTCCAGCCAGAGGAGCTGACCAGCCGGGCAAGAGCCTCGGGAGCCAGGGCTCTGCCCGTGTGTGAGGGTGTGAAAACCAGAGGATTTGGCTGCCAGAGGCACTGGGCAGGGCTGGGCCAGCTGCAGGAGAGATTTTGGAGTCTGGAGGGGTCAGTGGGGAAGATTCAGGAGCGGCTACTGGAGATACAGCCCCAGCCTTGCTGAGCCTGGTGGGCCTGTGGCAGCCCTGCCTCTGCTGGGCTCCCAGATTCTGCACCTCCCCTCGAGAAACAGCATCACAACAGAGTTAAATCAGTCAGGGACTGTGTCTGAGAGTCACTCGTGGGGTTTGTGAGTACAGGACGGCAGGAAAAGAGGACAAATGAGTGCAAACAAAACAGGAGCCCAGCCTCCAAGGGTTTATGGCAGGAATAATGTTTGTTCCGTGTGAAATAGGGGCAATTGCAGATCCTGGTTCCTGAGGCTGGATCAGTCAAAACCGACAAAGGGCCGAGTACAAACCACTCTCATTTGTGGTGAGGTTTTATGGGAGGATGTGGGTGCTCAGTCAGGTGGCATCCAGGTAACTGGGGCCTTCTCTCCCACCAGTCTTTCATCTTCTCCTTCATAAAAATAACAGATCCGTTCCAGCAACACTCTGGCAGCTGGGGCTGAGGAATGTTAATGTTTATTGCCTGATAAAGCTCTGCACAGGACTGTGACATCATCTCTGGGTGTTCCAGAAGGTGCTGCAGAAGCTGTGCCCACCGTCCCCAGGTGGGTCACAGCAGTCAGCACCCCATGGACCCCATGGACACCGTCCCTCACCGTGGGGATCCTCTGGGAGCCCCGCTCTGGGAGGGGATGTCCCACACTGGGGTCACAGGTGTCTCTCCAGGACACAAGTCAGGGGAGGATCAGAAAAGCCTCCAGCTAGAAAATGAGCCTTGGGAAAGAAAAAATCCCTGGGCTGGTGACAGAAGCACCCGAGGCTGAGGAAAGTGGAGGAAGAGATTTGTAAAGTGGGATTAAAGATCAGAGTGTGGGCCGGGACAGCTCCAATCTCTGCTCTCTGGGACAGGGACAGGACCCAGGGAGCAGCTGGAGCTGTTCCAGGGGGGTTTGGGTTGGATATCAGGGAAAGGTTCTTCCCCCAGAGGGTGCCGGGCACTGCCCAGGCTCCCCAGGGAATGGGCACGGCCCCGAGGCTGCCAGAGCTCCAGGAGCCTTTGGACAGCGCTGCCAGGGATGCCCAGGGTGGGGTTGTTGGGGTGTCTGGGCAGGGCCTGGGGCTGGACTGGATGTTCTTGGGGGTCCCTTCCAGCTCAGGACATTCTGTGGTTCTTTGTACACCAGACACAGAGNTCAGCACCCCATGGACCCCATGGACACCGTCCCTCACCGTGGGGATCCTCTGGGAGCCCCGCTCTGGGAGGGGATGTCCCACACTGGGGTCACAGGTGTCTCTCCAGGACACAAGTCAGGGGAGGATCAGAAAAGCCTCCAGCTAGAAAATGAGCCTTGGGAAAGAAAAAATCCCTGGGCTGGTGACAGAAGCACCCGAGGCTGAGGAAAGTGGAGGAAGAGATTTGTAAAGTGGGATTAAAGATCAGAGTGTGGGCCGGGACAGCTCCAATCTCTGCTCTCTGGGACAGGGACAGGACCCAGGGAGCAGCTGGAGCTGTTCCAGGGGGGTTTGGGTTGGATATCAGGGAAAGGTTCTTCCCCCAGAGGGTGCCGGGCACTGCCCAGGCTCCCCAGGGAATGGGCACGGCCCCGAGGCTGCCAGAGCTCCAGGAGCCTTTGGACAGCGCTGCCAGGGATGCCCAGGGTGGGGTTGTTGGGGTGTCTGGGCAGGGCCTGGGGCTGGACTGGATGTTCTTGGGGGTCCCTTCCAGCTCAGGACATTCTGTGGTTCTTTGTACACCAGACACAGAGACAGAATCATGGAATGGTTGGGTTGGAAGGGTCCTTAAAGACCATCTCGTTCCAGCCCCTGCCACGGACTCAGACCCACAGGTCTGACCCCAGAGCTCACGTTTGGAATGTGCAGCTCTGCGGGTGGGCCTCGCTTTGTTGGGTCAGCGCCTTAGGAGTGCAAGGGGAGAAGCAGAGGGGGCAAGTGCCACCAGGAGCCACTGGAGATGTGTCTGTGAAACCAGAGCAGCTCACACGGCTGCTGGGCCACAGATCTATTGATGCAGACAGATCTATAGTGAGCTACAGATCAATTGATCCAAGCAGATTCATAGTGAGATACAGATCTACTGATCCAGACAGATTTATAATGAGTTACAGATCTGCTGATTCACATTTAGTGAGCTACAGGTCTATTGATGCAGATTAGTGGAGATCTACAGATCTGTCTATTGATAGGTAGATCCATCTATTGATAGGTAGATCCATCTGTTGATAGGTAGATCCATCTATTGATAGATCTGTTTGCTCTGTTGATCCCCACAGATTCCCACTGAACTGCAGATTTACATTTTCCTACAAAAGCAGAAGCGATTCTTTCCAGGTCATTGCTGGCAGGTGCTTGCCTGACTTGTTCTTGAGGCCCTACAAACCTGGGNCCTGCCATGGGCTCGGATCCACTGATCCAGAGTTCACGTTTGGAATGTCCAGCTCTGTGGGTGGGTCTTGCTTTGTTGGTTCAGCGCATTAGGACTGAAAGGGGAGAAATAGAGGGGGTAAGTGCCACCAAGAGCCACTGGAGATGTGTCTCTGTGAAACCAGAGCAGCTCACACGGCTGCTGGGCCACAAATCTATTGATTCAGACAGATCTATAGTGAGCTACAGATCAATTGATCCAAGCAGATTCACAGTGAGATACAGATCTACTGATCCAGACAGATTTATAATGAGTTACAGATCTACTGATTCACATTTAGTAACCTACAGATCTATTGATGAAGATCCATGGTGATCTACAGATACNTCCCTGCCCTCTGGCAGTGGGAAGCCATTCCCCCTTGTGCTGGCACTCCAGGCCCTTGGAGAGAGGCTGTTTAGCCTCTCTCCCTCTATTTTCAGGCTCCCTTCAGGCCCTGGAAGGGACAATTAGGTCACCCCAAAGCTCCTCTGCTCCAGGCTGAGCCCTGGATAAGAAACGAGAGCCGGCAGTTGCCAGCTCTGCTCACGGAGATGGGGCCCAGCCCAGCCCTCGTCTCTTTTAGCAGCTCCCCACAGATCCAGGGGCTCTCTTCGTCCTCACCTCAATCATGTCTATATCCTGCTGATTTTTCAGTCCTCTCTTACTTGTCTGTCCCTCCAGGGACACTTGTTGTCCTCTCTGGAATCACAGCAGCTGCTCCGTGTCTTCCCTGAGGTGCAGCTCTCTCAATGAGTGCAAAAGGATAAGATGATGGAAGGGGCAATGGCTGTGAGAAGGACAGCAGGAACCAGGGTTTGCCAAACTACCTGTTTTTATTTTATTTTATTTTATTTTATTTTATTTTATTTTATTTTATTTTATTTTATTTTATTTTATTTTATTTTATTTTATTTTTTTCTATTTTAATTATTTTTTTCTTGCCTTTGTTTCTCTTGTGAGCCACACGAGGGCAATCTTACCCTGTCGTTTGTGGGGAATGAGCTCTTAAATTCCCTGACAAAGGTTAAAGAGGCTCTCAAGAGCTATTTCCTACCAGAGGACACAAAGGGAAACATTCCTCTGGACTGGAGATGCATTAGAGGGCAGAACAGAACTCAAAATTGGAAGGAAAATAACAACAAAAGCTTTTTTTTACACTTTTCCCCACATCTTTCCTTAACAAAGCCCTGCTGGCTGCCCCAGTCACCTTCTTTTCCTTTGTGTGGCTATAAAATGCTTCCATGGGGATCCTTTTCCAGGACTTTCCCTGGACTGAGGTGAAGCCAACTTGCTTGTAGTCCCCAGACTTCCTCTTCAGTTTCCTCTGGAAGATGGGTGAGATGCTGAGGCTTGTGTTCCAGGAGCCTCCTTCTTCACCTTCATTCTTTCAGGAACGACAGAAAAGATTCTTGCAATGATTCCAGCCGGTTCTCCCTGTGCCTTGGGATGCATCTAGCCCACGGAGCTATGTGTCCATCCCATCCCATCCCATGGATCCCATCCCCATCCCATCCCATCCCATCCCATCCCATCCCATCCCATCCCAACCCATCCCATCGATCCCATCCCATCCCATCCCATCCCATCCCATCCCATCCCATCCCATCCCATCCCGCCGGGCCTGGCTGCCATTGGGCAGCTGGGATTGCTGAATGCNCATCCCGTCCCATCCCATCCCATCCCATCCCATCCCATCCCATCCCATCCCATCCCATCCCATCCCATCCCTTCCCCCGCTGCAGGTTGTGCTGTGCTCCCACAGATCCTGCCAGGAGTGGTTCAGGGCAGACTGAGCAGGGAGAACGGGGGAAGGCACAAAACCACGGAGCACCTCAGCCTTTCCCGTGTCCTCTGGCGCTGTGGGATGAATGCTTTCACACACAGGCTCCTTTTCGTCCCAGAGGCCCCTGGATGGTGCAGCACAATGATTCCGTGCCCAGAGGAAGGTGCCAGTGGAGCCTAAATCTGCTGGAATCTGAGTAGGAAGGAGCCTCAGTTCTGATCTGGGTTTATAAAGGGATTTTTCAGTGCCCCCTCCTCTGTGAATTAAATTGTCTTTTATTGGAGCAGCCTTAGCATGCATTTTCCCTGGAAGTGTCCAAGGCCAGGATGTCCCTAGGGTGGAACTGGATGAGCTTTGAGGTCCCTCCCAGTCCAAACCATTCCATGATTCCGTGAGCTGCTGTTGTTCTTCAGCACATCCTTCCCTGGGACCAGACCCGTTCAGGAGTGAAAGGGGTGAACAATCCTTTACCAAATGAAACTTTCCGGCCTCTGTGACAGCAAATGCAGCCCATAATAGTCCATTGCCAGCAAGAAAATGCAGTCAGTGGCTCCTTTCATCCCACAAACCTCACCAAGGAGCAGCTGGACAAACTTTTTCAGGTGTAAGCACTGAGCCGGGCAGTGCATCCTTCTCCCCGTGAGCAGGGAATGCAGGAAAGCAGCAGAATTCCCCTGATGGAAAAGAATCAGAACCGTGGAATATCCTGAGCTGGAAGGGACCCCCGAGGACCATTCAGGCCAGCTCCTGGCCCTGCACAGACACCCCAACCATCCCACCCTGGGCATCCCTGGCAGCGCTGTCCAAAGGCTCCTGGAGCTCTGGCAGCCTCGGGGCCGTGCCCATTCCCTGGGGAGCCTGGGCAGTGCCCGACCAGCATCCAGTGCCAGCAAAAGGATTTCTTTGGCCTGTTGCAGCCCGAATTGAGCAGTGCCACGTCGAGCTGTGGGACTGAAGTAAGGTCTGCTTGCACTGGAGATCGACAGTCAAGTCCCAGTCCCAGCCACTGCTGGGAAAACAGCTCAGACAGGCAGAACTGCTGGGATAAAGAAGGAAACTGGGATATGTTACCAGGGATCTAAAGCAGAAGCTCAGCACAGGCTCCTGAGGCCATCAAAGTGCTCAAGAAACAGCTCAGGGGCTGATGTTGAACCCCTGCAGATGTAGAACCTCCATCAGCCCTTGAGCACCTGGTTCTGAACACCCGCAGCTTTCACTGCTGCTCAGTGCGCCCTGGGCACTGACATCATTTGAGGAGCTCTA
This sequence comes from Dicrurus megarhynchus, assembly GCA_013399195.1. NCBI lineage: Eukaryota > Metazoa > Chordata > Aves > Passeriformes > Dicruridae > Dicrurus > Dicrurus megarhynchus. Next base: position 189,211 of record VXAD01000863.1, on the reverse strand, counting down.
ATTTCACTACAATCTAACATCACTGCAGGAATATTGTTACCTCACTGAATCGTTAGAGCAGCAAGGACAGCTCAGCTCCTACACGCAGAGGAGGCAGGGTCAGGGTGTTCTTTCTGCGGGAGGGATCCCACAGGGAAAGAAGGAGCTGTGTCCTCAGGATGCAGCTCAAGGCTTTTAAAAAGATGTTCTGCCAGATCTCTGCTCCCAGAGAGAAAACCAGCTCAGTGAGGAACCACCCCTCCTGATCCAGAGTCCCTTCAAAGAGCGTGGGAAATTGGATAAAACACAGTTTTGGAAGGATAAAAGAAAGAAACACCGCTAGAGGAGGGGGAAAGTCTTCAGCTGGGCAGTGGTTAGAGTTAGAAAGGATTTTGCTCCTTAGGCTCCTGAGCACGAGTAACTGTGCTGTGCATGGAATCATGGAATTGCTGAGGCTGGGAAAGACCTCTCAGATCGTCGAGTCCAACCATTAACCCAGCACCGCTGAGAGAGCAGAGGAGCAAGGGATCACAAAACAAGCAGGAGGTGAAACCACTGGCAGCAGCACAGCCCTCGGTGCTGAAACGGCGTTTTTGTGTGGTACTTTGGGCAGGCACAAACTCACTCGCCAGCCTGGGCCAGCTGGAGACGGAGTAGAGAAGATCAAACCAATCTATTCTGCTTCCCAGAAAATGACTTAGCTCAGGCTCTCTGTCTTGCTCAGCACGTTCTGGAGATTTTTGCTCTGCTTCGTGCACAGGGAGCTCCCGTCTGCAAGTGCGCATCGAGGGAACTCTCTCCATTCCTGAGGAAATGGCTTGAAAATGAAAGGGAATGGGGTTAGATTGGATGCTGGGAAGGAATTGTTCCCTGGGAGGGTGGGCAGGCCCTGGCACAGGGTGCCCAGAGCAGCTGGGGCTGCCCCTGGATCCCTGGCAGTGTCCAAGGCCAGGCTGGATGGGGCTTGGAGCAGCCTGGGACAGTGGGAGGTGTCCCTGCCCATGGCAGGGGTGGGATGGGATGGGATTTAAGGTCCCTGCTTGTCTTTCTCTCACTTGGCTGGAAGGAAACTGTACTGATAGAAAGAACCCTTTGGGATGGTCAGCTGTGCACTGAAGTCATCGATAGCTCTCAGTCCCTTCAGAGGACACCCCTGGAGTGCCAGGCTGCCTTCCCTGCGGGCAGAGGACACGTTTTAGCAGGGCAGGGCTCCACCCGTGCCCCGTCAGGGCCATCGGGGCTGCACCAGCTTCACAGGGATTCACTCCTTTTCTGTCCGAGCTGAGCCAGCTCCAGTTGCTGCCTTTCCACCGGGACTCCCAGAAGAGCTGCCTTGACACATTTAATTATTTATTTATTTTATTTTATTTATTAATTTAATTATTATCNAGAAGAAGAAGAAGAAGAAGAAGAAGAAGAAGGTCTAACAGACAACTATTATCCTCCATTTTGAAGTTTTTTGCTTTTATCTATTTACTATATTAACAACCCTAAAAAGTCTAGGTTTTCACCCTGTGACAACCTCACATAACATCCCATCACCTAGCTCACACCAGTGTAAATTTTAATTCTTCCCAGAGAGTATATAGATTTCTCCATGGACAAAGGTCAGAAATGCTGATGTACAGGGGGGTTTTATACTTAAAAACAGGCAGAGAAATATTCTCTGCATTCTGGACTCCAACACTGCCTGACATCCTTCAGCTGGGCACGTTTTTGTTGTCACACAAGGGAGCAGGGGACGGTCACTACAGCTGAGTTCCAGCTTCTCCTCACTCTGCCCTGATTTCGGCTGGGCCAGAGTTTAAATCCTCTCCGAGGCAGCTGGTGCAGGGCAGTGCTCTGGGATGGGGAGCAGTGTCCCTGCAGTTGGTGGGGGTGGGACCAGGAGGTCTTTAAGGGTCCTTCAGAGCCAGTCTGGGACTCTCTAATAACGTTGGCCACGCCCGGATGTGTCAGTGGGTGCTGAGCTGTGCTCCCTAAAATCAAGGATTTTCAGTGTCCCGTGCTCTGCACAAGAAGCTGGGAGGGGGCATGGCCAGGCCAGCTGACCTGAACTGCCAAAGGGATGTTCCAGAGCCCGGAATGTCATGTCCCGGAGATAAACTGGGAAGAGTTGAGTGGAATCCACTGATTGTTGCTTGGGGACGAGCTGGGCAACAGTTGGTGGGTGGTGAGCAACTTTATTGGGCTGAAATTAGATTTAATTTGGGGTTTATTTAGCTGTCTCTTTGTGGGTTTTTTTTGTTTTGTTATTTTTATCTTTATCTTTATCCTTTATCCTTTATCCTTTATCCTTTATCTTTATTTTATCTTTATTTTATCTTTATTTTTA
>VXAD01000863.1:147825-186779 GCA_013399195.1 Dicrurus megarhynchus | reverse complement strand
TATTTTTATTTTTATTTTTATATATTTTATATTTAAATTTTAATTTTAATTTTAATTTTTATTTTTTATTCTTATTTTTATTTTTAAATATTTATTTTTATTTTTATTTTTATTTTTTTAAATTTTTAAAAAAAATTTTTATTTTTATTATTATTTCTTCCAATTATTAAACTGCTCTCATCTCAACCCACGAGATTCACGCTTTTTTTTTCTGATTCTCCTCCCCATCTCTGCAGGGAGAGAAGAGGAGTGAGCGCAGGTCTGCGTGGTGCTTGGCTGTCCCCCGGGGTTGTTCCCTCTCCAGGCACCGAGCGTGCTGGGTGTGGGGATGGCGTGGCCGGGGTTCGGTACCGGGGGTTACGGGGCTGGCTGCCAGAAGCTCCCCCCGTGTGCAGCAGTGTACATATCTCTATACATCCTGGCTTTCCCCTGTGCTTTGTGTTTTGGTTTTGGGAGCTCTTTTGCTCAGAGTTTGAATTAGGAAGCGAGAGATGCCGTATTTCTCTTCGGTCTCAGGTGTTTATTGTATCTTATCTGTAACACAGCTACAGGGGCTGCCTTCTGAGGTAACAAGGTGAAAATGGCCCCGAGTTTCAACTTCCAAGGTTATTTAAGGCATAATTTAACCAGTTAAGAATTGCCAAGTAATATGTTTGTAACAATGACCCAAGTACCAACTATTTGTGTCCTGCACTGCGGATTTTTTGAACCAATGCAAGAAAGCCCAGGTTTGTGAAGAAGAAAGAAGAAAGAAGCAGCAAAAAACCCACGCCCCAAATCCTCCATATTGTTCCACTTATACTGCTATATCCTATAAACCTAAATTCTGTGTTTCTACATACTCCACCCAGTGACATAACTCTAATTACACAGCAGTACCCTCAATGCCACCACACAAGCGGGGAAGCCTTTCCCAGGGTCTCAGGTCAAACGGAGTGTGCTTTTGAAGTTCATTGCTTGCAAGAACTGGAAGATTATAATTATCTGAAGCTAGGGTTGCAACACGGCAGAGCCAATTGCAGCCATCTCCAGGACGGAGCCACCACAGATGGTGGGGACACCTCTGGGATAGCAGAGTGAAGAAGAAAAAACCCCAGGCTACTGCACAGAGTGAGGTAAGACCATGGGAGAGGAACAGCTCTGCAGACACCCAGGGCAGGGCAGGGCAGGGCAGGGCAGGAGGGGCAGGAGGGGCAGGAGCTTCTCCAGGCGCCGGAGCCGAGACTGCCCTGAGATTCTGTGGGGAAGCCCACGGGGAGGCAGCTGTGGCCCTGCAGCCCGTGGAGGGCTCAGCGGGGGCAGAGATGCACCTGCAGCCCCTGGGGGAGCCCAAACCTGAGCAGGGGGATGCCTGAGAGGGGCTGTGAGCCCGCGGGAAGCCTGCGCTGGAGCTGGGTCCTGGCAGGGACCTGCAGACCCGTGGAGAGAGGAGCCCACACTGGAGCAGGGTCCTGGTGACCCCATGGGAGACCTCCAGTGGGGCAGCTCGTGGAGGACTGGCCCTGTGGAAGGGTGAGCCGTGTTGCAGCAGTTGGTGGAGATGCTGCCCGTGGGATGGATCAGGTTGGAGAAGTTCATGGAGAGCTGTCTGCCGTGGGAGGGAACAGCGTGTGATGAGCTGGACACAACCTCCACTCCCATCCCCCTGTGCTGATGGAGGGAGGAGGCAGAACTGGGAAGGAGGGAGGGTGGGAGAAAGGTGTTTTTAAGGTCTGCTTTTGCTTCTCATCGCCCTGCTCTGGTTTTGTTAGGTATTCAGTTAATATCTCTGATCCCAGCCTGTTTTGCCTGTGAGGGTGTTTGTCGAGGGATCTCTTCTCCCAGACCTTATCTCAACCCATGAATCCTCCATCCCATATTTTCCCCCCGGTCCAGCTGTGGGGGGCAGTGATGGAGAGGCTTTGGTGGGTGCCTGGAATGCAGCCAGGGTCACCCCCCTACAGCTGGGCACAGAGAAATAACAATAATTTAACTCTTTTTGTCCTACCTGAGGAGAAGGTTCCCATTCCACCCAGCCACTCTTGTCGTGGGGACACTGGGGGAGCTGGGGAGCTGGACAGTGGTGTCCACTCTGCTTACCCAGTCCAGAGCTGCCAGTTCTGGAGGCAGAGCTTGTTGTTATGCACATGATAAAATAATTTTAAACATCTCTTGTCAGCTCACTGTTTTTTGACTCCCGTGACATCATTATCATCCCCAGTAGACTCTTCTTATTAAAAAAAAAAAAAAAAAGACATCTGTGTACATTTTCAGAAATGCTGAGAACTCAGAATCTGTTCTCACCTTCAGGGACCTTGACAAATGGTTTGTCATAAAATCAGTGGGTTGAATATGCACAACCTGGCGATGGGCTGCTGATGAACCCATTACCAGGGCTCGGAGTAACTCTTAATTTGGGGGGAGCTGCCACTCCAAACTGGCAGGTTACACTTACGTGGAGCAGATGTGCTGCACATTGATTTATTCATGTGCCCAGAGTGGAACATCTTTCTAAATAAAAGTGAAATGTAATTTTAGCCCAAGGTCATTATTAGTATTCCTTATTTTGTGCTTGTTATAAAAAGCCCATCAACAGCGTCTCAGTGATCCCAAAACTGGCTTTGGGATTGTCTAACCTCGTCCACACCTTAAATCTCTTTGCCTTATGCCAATTTAAAAATTTTATTTTTTTTTCCTTCTGTTTCATGAGATGAAGAATTTTTTTAGGGTTCATAGCACAGCAATCCATCCCATTACAGAGGATTTTAATATTCTGACTGGATATCCCTTTTTTTTCCCTGGCTTGTGAGGGTAATGGGCACCTCGGTGGATTTTTGTTGACATGTCCCTCAAAGGATTTCTGTAAACTTCCAGTGTAACCTGAGCTTTGGACTGAGCAAACTTAGATCCAGACATCTCCCTCATCCTTTGGCATGAGGAGGTAGGGTTAGGGCTAGGAGTAGGGTTAGGGTTAGGGTTGGGCTTAGGGCCAAGGTCAGGGTCAGGGTCAGGGTTAGGGTTAAGGGTAGGATTAGGCTCAGTGTTAGTGCTGTGCTTATGCTGAGGTCTGTGTTAGGGTTAGGGTTAGGTTCATGGTTAGTGTTTGTTATGGTTTGGTTTCTGGTTAGGGTCAAGATTATGTTTAGATTTGGGGTTTCTTTAGCGTTGATGTTAGGGTTACAGAAAGGTCAGAGTTTTCTGCAGGTGCCTTCATGTTGACCTCCATCCACCTAGCTGATCTGGCATCTCCCATCTGTACAGAGCTCTCTCTTTCCTATTCATCACTGGGGTCAATTTTCACATTTAGCCGGGATTCCTGAATTTGTGTTTTATTTTTTGACCTTTAGGTGAGTCTTCCCTAGGTCTCCTCCAGCCTGATCTCTTCCACAAGCTGCTGCCTCGCATTCCCAGCTTTTCCTGTTCCTTTTCAGCATTTGGGACCAGCTCCCCTGCATTTCAGCAAACGCTCTGCGGAGAGTTGGAACCTTGTGTGTGCCCTGTAGAGTTGTGGCTGCCCTGGAAGAAGGGGAGAGACACCTTTCCCTTTCCCTTCCCCTCAGCAGTGGTGGGACCTTTGCTGCAGCCCACCAGGGCACAGTTACCCTCCCAGAGGGTTTGGGGTCCCTGCTATGGCATTTCTTTGTCTTCTCTCCGCTTTTGCAGTGGCCTTTTCCTTGCTGGGCAAACGTTTCCTCTCCGGCCGTGTCCTGGATGCTCTGTGCAGCCTGTCCAGAGGAGCGGCGCTCGCCGAGGACAGCCACTGCCATCCGGTCACTCGACTGGTGATGGACAGCGAGTGGCCAGGACAGGATGGCATCCTTCCTGCCGTGGGGATGAAGGGTGGTGAGGAGGAGCAAGTCCATGGCTGTAGCTGGCAAAGAGGAGCTGTGGCACTGGGGGTGGAGGAGCCGTGCCTGCAGAGCTGGCTGCCAGGACAGGCGATGCTGCTGGGGATGTGGCAAACAACAGCTGATGGCTGGGCTGGGCCTGCAGGGGATGATCCACGTGGCTTCCCTGGGCACGGAGCAGGGTCAGCAGCAGGTCCCTGCCAGAGCCAGGCAGTGTTTCCATCTCTGGGAAGAGAAAGGTGGGGAATTCACCTTCCCTTGTTTCTACCCTCGCACCAAGCAGGTTAAACCACGGAAGGGTGCTCATCACAGAATCATGGAATCCTAGGTTGGAAAACCTCTCAGACCATCAAGTCGAACCATCAACCACCACCACCATCATGTTCACCCTAAACCACGTCCCCAGGTGCCACACCCACGTGTTTCATGAACACTTGCAGGGATGGTGACTCCACCGCTGCCCCGTGCCAGTGCCTGACCAACCCCTTCTGTGAAGAAATTTTCCCAGTTCCCAACCTAAACCTCCCCTGGCACAGCTTGAGGCTCTTCCCTCTCATCTCCCCTGTTCCCTGGGAGCAGAGCCTGTCAGGGAGTTGTGGAGTTATTATTTAATAAACCATTAAAAACTCTTCTTATCTGGGCCCAGGGTAAAGATTTCCTATCACAATGCAAATGAATGCCAAACAACCCCTGAAATGTTATTTTAGCCCATTTTTAACAACACTCCCCAGACAGCCCCGTGGATGTGCCAGAATGGGGTCCTGTGACCTCGTCCAGAGCTTTCCAGATGCTGCCTTGAGCTCTGGATTAATCATTTCCCTTTCCCCCCCCCCAATTTGACTCAATTTTCCTGCTTCTGTTCAATGCAACTGTCGCATCCAGGAGTGGGACTCGATCCATGTGGGCCCCTTCAGCTCAGGATATTCCATGAATCTGTGATTCCATAAATGGGTGCTCACACCTGACTCCTCCCCTGCAAGCTCAGCTGCCCCAGAATTCCTTCGGAGACCCTCTGGCATTCAATAATATTTAGCAATGGATCATATAGAAGGTGTTTAATGATTAATGGTATTTGGAAAAATATCATATACCCCGAGAAGTTTTGCACTCTCTCTATTCCCATGCCAACAAGTGAAGATTTGCAGAGTGAGGTAATTTTATTAAACCAACTGATAAAACTGGAAAAAAAGAAGAGAAATGCTTTGGAAATTCAACATCTTCTTTGAGTCTTAACCAGAAACTGCAAATTTCTTGCCAAGTTCTGGCCGAAAATAGCTGTGCTGAGTTTCACCTGATTTTTTAAATCAGTTTGGAATTAAAGGATGGTTGGTGAAAATGTGGAGTGTGATAATTATTGTGGAATAAAAGATACTGCTGGAGCCAGGAGCAAAGAGTGGGAATCCAGAGCTGGTCTCTGAATTAGCTCCAGGTTGACCTTGGGGATCCATTGCCCATCAGCAGCCCTAGCCCACGCTTCCTTTCACTTCTATCCCAAGGGAATTTTCCATGCTCTGAAAGGAGCATCTCTGCCGCATTTATGCTGGGCTCCAGAAGATTTTCTGGAGCTTGGAGAAGCTCTGGGAGTGCCACACGATGCTTCACTGCCTGCGGATCCATGAACAAACTCCCTTTCCACACATTAATTATAGGTTTTGCTGAAGAAAGTCTAAGGAAAGACAGCAGATGGGAGGAGACATTTAGACATTTTAACAATCTCTTCCTGTGCCTTATGGAAGAGGGTTAAATGTTGAATTCCATAACTCTTCAGAACCTTTGGGTAAGGACTGACCAGGACAGTTACAAGTTGCTGCATTAACTGTGAAATTGTCCAGTCCCTGCTGGAAAGCCCTGACTTTGCCAGGCTTGGAAATTCCCAGGGCGATGCTCCTGTGGCAATGTGCAGGTGGCTGAAAGGCCTCTGGGTAATGACACCCCCTGAGCAGGCAGGTTTTTATCTGTGGGCTCCACACAGAGCACAGCCCCCCGGATGGATATGAGGGTACAGATGGGCAGTTAGTCAAGAAGTCAGATTAATTAATAAAGCAAGTACAATTTACAGCTGTTAAAAATTAACCGTGCTGTGCTCAGGATGTCCTGGACATTCCCTATGTGTGTCCCTGCTATCTCAGGAATATCTGCACCTCTGTTTGCTTATGGGGCTGTCTGAGGTTTGGGGACTGGATATGATGGGGTTTTCTTTGCTGTGGCAGCCCCTGAGCTCACAAACTCCCGGACTGGGATGTCCCTGATCAAAGCCCTTTGGCTTAAATAAACTCCTCTTCCATCAGCCTTTTTGTTTCCCTTCTGCACTTTATAAACGTGGTAGCACATCCCAAAATCCTTGGTGTGCAAGTGCTGCTCTGCCATGATCACCACATTTTTATCCTATGGACTGTAGATAGGTGGATATATATTCCCTGTTTGGAAAACCAAATGGACACCAAGGCAAGGATGTCCTGGGAATGCAGAGCCATCCCTGGAGAATACCCTGGCTTAGCAGGACCTGCCTTTAACTTGCTGGATCAGGAATCTTTTCATCACCTTTCCCTGCCTGGAGCAGGAGATGGGAAGTGAGGCATCTGGCCCTGCAGAAAGGCACTTTTGGGCATCGTGGAGCTAATGAAGGTCCAGGAAAAGAGGTGTCAATTGCTGATCTTCCCATGGAATCACTGAATGGTTAAAGATCAGCAGGTGGGGTTTGCTCACTGCTGCATTGGCCAAAAAGGCAGAAGCATCAAAGGGTTTATGCCTGGAAGTGTCCAAGGCCAGGCTGGATGGGGCTTGGAGCAGCCTGGGACAGTGGAAGGTGTCCCTGCCCATGGTGGGGGTGGGATGGGATGGGATGGGATGGGATGGGATGGGATGGGATGGGATGGGATGGGCTTTTAGGTCCCTCCCAACACAAACCACTCTATAATTGTCTGATGTGATTCTACAGCACGAGTGTGAATTTCCATCTCGGCAACAAATTTCTCACAGTGCCTGAGCAAGAGCTGGAGGAGATGTCTAGGAACAAACACTTATTTCTGTTTAATAGCTTGGCAAACCTTCCTCCTCACTGGGGCAGGCTGGGAGAGGCCAGGCTGGGAACCTGCAGGTGAGAGCCCAAGTAACCACTGTGATTTCAGTCCAGATTGATTCAAGTGTAAGAAATTCACTCATTTGTAAGAAATTCACTCATTTTCCTAGAGACATCCTGGCAGTCATTACACCAGTGATGGGCACGCTGTTGCCACAGGGCTGGGGTAAAGAAAAACCACAATATTTCCAGCATATTTTACTTCCTTGTCTTGCTGAGTGGCTCACACGTTTGGACTGGGCTTGATGAGCAGCTGAGCATTAATTTTGGTTTAAAAGTAACAAAACCTTACAAACTCCTTGAGCCCAAGAAGCACAAATAAATTATTTAAGTATTAGAATCCCTTTGAAGAGAGACCGAGGAGCACTTTGCCTGTTTTGTTGTTGTTGGTTTTGGAGGTCTGTTTATGTATTTTTTTTAAGAAAAGGGCAGAAATGAACATTCAAATTCCCTTCTCTAACTTTGGGCTCACTAATGTAAAAATCCACCTCCCCCAGGAGATGGCAGAAGAGTCCCAGTGATGGTCGCTGCTGGGTGATGGACGTTTAAGCGCTGGGAAAAGTCTGGGAGCTGTTGAGCTCTGATCCAAACGATCGAAATCTTACAGATTTACAGCCAAGGCCTTTCCTGCTGTCTGTAAATTCTCCTGCTCTGCACACAGGGATGTGTCAGGGCTGGGTTTCGTGTCACACGTCCCTGTGGCTGAAGCAAAGGGAAAAATCATCTGGGAGCAGAGGAGGGTGGAAAGGGCTGCGCTATCTGCTGGGAAGGTGTTGGGTGAGGAGTGGTGGGATGACAGTGTCAGCTTTGAGGTTAGGACTGGGACTGGAGGACTGAATTCCTCAAAATGAGATCACCATAATCACATTTTACAAGTCTGTGGGTGGGAGAGGGTGGAAACGGCGACGGAGGGAGCCGCAAAGCTCCTGCCCCTGGCCGTGTGCGAAGTGGGGCTGTGGAGCAGGGATTTTAGGAGCAGCGCTGGCACGGAGAGTGTTGGACTCAGGCGAGTTGGATCAGCTCCAGCTGAGGACTGACACCTGGAATGTGGTGTGGAGGTGCCATCAGGCTGCCTGGTCATAGAATCCCAGAATGGTTTGGGTTGGAAGGCCCTTCAAGCCCATCCAGTGCCACCCCTGCCATGGGCAGAGACACCTCCCACTGTCCCAGGCTGCTCCAAGCCCCAATGTCCAGCCCGGCCTTGGGCACTGCCAGGGATCCAGGGGCAGCCACAGCTGCTCTGGGCACCCTGTGCCAGGGCCTCCCACCCTCCCAGGGAACAATTCCTGCCCAAGATCCCATCCATCCCTGCCCTCTTTCATCCACCAAGGAACTGTGGCAGAGCCCTGTGCCCAGCTCAGGGAGCTGTGGGGGGACCGGACGGGACACAGCCAACAACCCAAGGGGGTTTTAGATGGCCAGCACCAGGGGGAGGCACATCCCCCTTTTCTGGGGTGCTTTTCGGCTGCAAGAGGCTCGTTCAACCCCCTGTGTGTCCTCAGCCAGCGGTCCCACCTCCTGCTCACACGCACTCTGCAATTTAAAGGCTGTTTTCCAGCAAGTTGCTCTTGATCTACCAGCCTGAGCAGTCTTCAGCTCCATGAATATTTAACTGCTTCAGAGGAAGCTGAATGTCCTTAAGAGGCAGGAGAGGAAAAGCCTCATGGTAAGAGGTCTTAGATCTGCTGTTCAAGGGGTTTCGTGCAGGGGAGCAAAGACTGAATCTGAACAGCTTAATTGTCTTCTGAAGTTTCCAAAGTGAGTTCGGACTGGTATTACAGATCTTACAGATATTTCAGATGTCCCCAACGAAAATAAGGAACCTAAATACCAAGGGCATGTTTTAGACAAGTGCAGAGTTCATCAGGCACCGGTGACCTTAACCCCGTCCTCCAATGGGGCTGCGATGGAGGAAGAGCCAACCCGACCTTCCTTATCCCAGACTATAAAATCTGCACTCACAGAAGTTGCTCTGTGGTTTCTTTGTTAAAAAAGTCAATGTTTAACCAGGTTACCTTATCTGCTGCATTATTTTTTTTTTTAAAGGGTTTCTTTTGTTTTATCCCTGAGGTCTTTGCACACCTCACTCTGCTTGGAGTCCGAATTTAATGAGTTCAAGAGTTTTCCAGAACATCGGAGGCAAAAGGCACATACTGAATGATACAAAAATCTTCTTTTCTTTCAAGGTATATAAACAGCTGCCCTTTCATTTCAACAAAGACCTTCCATCTCATTTGTCATCGAGAAGTACAACACCATTGCAAATAAAGATCATGTGTGGAAAAAGATCTCACTTGCCAGATCAAGAATCTAAACTATGTAACTGTTTCCAAGATTACCGTGGAAACCAAATTACTACTAAAAGGACATTAATCTGTCTCTGACCCTGAAATGCTGTAGTGAAGGATTTTTGTTGTTACCCATTAGCTATGCCCAGGAATTTCTTCAAGCATTTAGGAATTCAACATTAATTGCCTGCGAGGGTGAATAAGCCATGAAGTTACCTCCACAAACCCTCTCCCAGATCAAAGCAACACCCAAAACTAAGAGAAGAAAGAAATTTTTGGTATTTTCAAGCTGCAATTTGCATGACTCAGGTGCAATTGAGTGTGGCTTTTGCATGGGAATATTTCTGCCAGAACAGGATTGGCATCCACGGGCACCACGTCCAGAATTTATCAATGACTGGATCGATCTCTGCTGGAAAAGTTCTTAAGTTTAAAGAAACTTAAAAGAAAATTGTGTTCATCTGGCTCAGCCTCCCCACTGAGAAACAATCAACCAAGGAGCTCAATGAAGAGCATCTTTGAGTGGGGAACAAGGACAACTGAAATATAAACTGCTTGATATATAAAAAAATAATAGTTTTCTCTTAAAACTGAACCCCCCTTTCTGTATATACTTATAGACCCTTTTAAAACATGTTTTGATTAATTTTTGCTATTTTTTTCCTGGCTGCTGTCCCAGTTAGGGGAGACTTTCCCTGGAAACAGCTCAGTGGGGAGCAGAAAGGGTAGTTCAGAAACCAGAGTGGAAGCATTTTGTCAGATCTTTCCCCTGTGAGCCCAGCTCTGCCCCTTGCTGCCACTGGTCACCTGGGTTTCCTGCTTAGAAAAAAATATGTTTCTAGATTTAATTTGGAGATTTTTTTATTTTAGTTTTAACTTAAAACTCTTCCCATTTTCTTGGAGTAAGGGGTCAAAGCTGTGTCCAGTGAGGGGATGTGCCCTGGGATGCTCTGAGGCTTCATGTAATTCCTCTGGACTGGAAGAGGGTCCTCCCTCCAGGAGGAGATAAAATGTGCACTGGAGGACTCTGAGCTCAGCTGGTGATGTTGTGGAGGGGGAATGTGTAGAAAAAAGGTCAGAAAAAAGGTCGGACAGGACAACTGGCAGCTGGAATGGCAGGAACTCGCTCTCTCTTCAGCAGGAATCGGTCTCTGCTGGAGCTGGGGTTAATGACCTTCTCCCCCTCCAGGAATCTGGGATCCAACCTGTCTGGGATCCCAGGAACACACCTGGACAAGCAGCTCGTTTATCTCACTGTGTTAAACCCCCCTCATTTTGTCATAATGCAGAATCCTTAATTCCAATGTCACTGTGTTTTGGGTTTTTTTCCTTTTTTTTTTTTCCTGGGAATGACTAAAGATCTTTGTCTTAATTCACTTGGAATTAGTTATTGGGAAAAAGCCATGGAGTGAAAATTGTTCCAGTGTCTGTGAGTCTGTGCATGTGTGCACACCAGGTCAGCCGTGGTGGTCCCACTTGGGATATAAACTGTTCTTCAGGTGATCGAAATCCCAGGAAATTTATACTTATCACCACCACTACCATGAAAGTGACTTTCAGGAATGTCATACTTGATTTGACAGAGTAAATCAATTTATATTTGGGGATTCAAAACATAAATACACCTGTATAAACACACACCATGTGTGTTCACTGGATGGTTTTGGTCATCCATTGATTATTCATTGGTTATTGAAAGAATTATTATTTTTATTGGGCAACTCTCAAATAAATGAAAAAATGGCACCAAGATGTGAGCGTGTTCTCGTACCATACACCTGAGTACAATTATAGGTGTTTGTCACAGCTGGGGTGGTTGTGGGTGGACCAGGAGGGAGAATTTGATGTGAAAACTCTCAAATGGTCCAGGACAAAATGAGATCCAACCCCCCTGTGCAATGCAATGCAACTGAAAATGGGGTAAGAAAAAATAATTTCAGCTTCCTGAAATAGCAGAGAGGAGCTCCAGGCTCTCTTCGTGGGCACACAAGTGAAAGCAGAATTATTTGTTCTGCCTGTCCCACAAATGTTGAAAATTACTTTGTTAAAGGGAAAAACTGATCTATATTTTATTTTCACTGGGACCACTTAAAATTAAACAGTGTTGGAAACAAGACATTTTGTTCTTGCTCTGTCTTTGGGAAAATGAGATTTTTAGCTGCACTGTGGATTTTTCGTTATTTCACATCAAAATGTTGCAAAACACAAACACACAAACAGTGCCTCTGTATGCCCCTGTGGGATTATGTGTCTGCTTCTCAGCCGACCTTTGCCAAAGGCGTCCTGGCACCTGCTGGAAGCAAAACAAATGAACAGAAACCTTTCTGCAGTTCGTGGTCACTTCTCATCAGGGAAGGGAACGTCAGGAAAACATTCCCAGGCATGTCCTGCAGGAGCTCTGGAATAATGACCCACGGACCTCCAACGGCAGCTGGGTCCTCCCGTGATCTGGGTAACGGAATCCTTTCCTCATGGACCTCGCTCTTCTTCTTCATTAATCTGCCCATAAAGACCTTGCCCTCCACATTTCCAACCTGAATAGAATCAAGGAATCACTGAGGTTGGGAAAGACCTCCAAGATCATCAATCCAATCATTAACTCAGCAATACCAGGTCCACCCTTAATCCACGTCCCCAGGTGCCACACCCACGTGCTTTTTGAGCCCTTCCAGGGATGGTGACTCCACCACGGCCCTGGGCAGCTGTGCCAGTGCCTGACCAACCCCTTCTGTGAAGAAGCTTTTCCTAATGTCCAGCCTAGACTTCTCCTGGCCCAGCCTGAGGCCGTTCCCTCTCCTCCTGTCCCTGTTCCCTGGGAGCAGAGCCCGACCCCCCCGGCTGCCCCCTCCTGTCAGGGAGTTGTGCAGAGCCACAAGGTCCCCCCTGAGCCTCCTTTGCTCCAGGCTGAGCCCCTTTCCCAGCTCCCTCAGCTGCTCCTGGTGCTCCAGCCCCTTCCCAGCTCCGTTCCTTTCTCTGGACACGCTCCATGTCCACATCCCAGCTCTCTGGTGCAAAGCTGCCCAACCTCAGCTGCTGCTCCCTCCCAGAGCCTGGAGAGCACAGAAATGGAGCTGCTGCTCCTCCTCAGGCCCCTGAGTGCTCCGGGAGCCTCCAGCCATTCATGGAGCAAGGGGACATGGAGAGGCGGAGATGCTGACTCTGCATCGCTGCCCGGCACACCCTGACTCCAGATCCGTGTCTTTGTGGGCAGCAGAGGATCCCCACTTGGGGAATCCCAGAGGACACAGCCTGAAGCTGCAGCAGGGGAGGTTTAGGCTGGCATTAGGGAGGAATTCTTCACAGAGAGAGGGCTTGGGGCTGCCCAGGGAGGTGGTGGAGCCACCGTCCCCTGAGGGATTTAAGGACAGCCCGGATGGGGCTCTCGGTGCCATGGTCTGGTTGATTTGATGGCGTTGGGTCGTAGGTTGGACTCAAGGATCCCAGAGGCCTCTTCCAACGTAATTGATTCTGGGATTCTGGGATTCTGGGATTCTGGGAGTCTGGGGTTCTGGGATTCTGGGAGTCTGGGACTCTGGGATTCTGGCATTCTGGCATTCTGGGATTCTGGGACTCTGGGATACTGGGACTCTGGGATTCTGGGATTCTGGGATTCTGGGATTCCAGGATTCTGGCATTCTGGCATTCTGGGACTCTGGGATTCTGGGATTCTGGGATTCTGGGATTCTGGGACTCTGGGATTCTGGCATTCTGGGATTCTGGGACTCTGGGGTTCTGGGATGCTCTGCCCACTGGCTTAGCCCTCAGCTCCTCTTCGGCCTCGCTGTTGGGGGCAGGGGGTGATCTGAGGAATTCTGGGTCCCCTTTTTACAAAGGTAAATGGAGTATTGGGTCCAACTGTCTGAGCACCTTCCAGAAGGCAGAACCTGGCACTCCCTGCTTGGCCCCACACGTCTGTGGGTCACTCACGACGGGATCAGCAGGTCTGCAAAACAAATACATGGAAAATCAGCCCTTTTAGCACAGATGACTCTCCACTGCAAATGAAGGTGACGTTTGGTTTTGGGGTTTGTCTTCCCCGCCCTCCTCTCTCCTCCTCCTCCAGGTGATGGACACTGCCAGTTCTATTACTCCTAATGGAGATTTATTTATCCAAAATTGCTCATCAGTGCTCACTGCTGACCACGCCTTCCATGTCTTCATCTTGGCAAGACCGTCCAGGCTGGGAATGACAAACCCAGGACCTGCTCATCAGCAAGGCTGGGGTTTTATTTTTCTATTAAACTTCCCAACTGAGATTTCACCTGTGCTTCTGTCTACTGAGATAATGAATATCATTACATCTCCTTACCAGGTCCCTGAAATGACCTCCTGAAAGACAAAGACCTTGTATAAAAAAAAAAAAAAAATTAAAAGAGGCCAACAAATATTGGAGATTTAACTGTTTTCATTCTTTTTATTTCACTAAAGGTAAAAAATCGAAGGGAAATTGGGAAGAGCATCCCAGGGAGCTTTGGCTCAGGCCTGTGGTGGGGCTTGCAGAAAATTGTTCCAGATGACAACATTGTTATTTACACCTCTGTGGTGGGGTTGTTTGAATGAGGGGCTATTAAAGAGTAGAAAGAGGGGATGGAAAGTGCATTTTTTTTGAAGAAGAAGTAGAGTGGCATAAAATGGAGATGGGAAAGGGAATGTGACTTTTTTGTGAAGAAGGGAGACAAAAGGTGGGGATGGAAAGGGCAAGCAGCCATTCCGGGTTCAGGCTTCAAGCACCCGCTTCCACAGCTTCTCCCCGGGCCACGAGCCTTTCTGAAAGGGGAATCTTAAATAATTCAAATCTGAAATCTGCTCACTGAGAGCAGCTCTTACAAAAGATTGCATCAAACCTACATTAAAGCAGAGTTCAGACTGAAGGAAAAGACCAGTTGGAGCAGGTTAAAAACCACCACAGGGACATTGTTGTGTGCGATAAATTCAAGAAATTCCAAGGGAATACTACACATCAAAATAATCCCCTCATAGTTAGGGAAGGAAAGATGTTCAAGCTCTTCAGACTGCCCTAAATCGTACCAGAAGTGATGAGAAGTGTTTTCGTGGCTCTGCTGCCAACTCGTGCTATCTTTAAAAACAAACCCACATGTTCTGCAATATTTTGAGCCTAAAAAAGTAACTCAGCTGTGAAAAAAGCCAGATCTGGCTGTGTGGATTGCGTACTTCCCACTTATCCATATTTGAATGTCTTTCAAGTGTAACCTTAACTGAATAATTTGAGTTTATTGTGCTTGTTTTGAGAAAATTATCTCATCACAGAGCAATCACAACATCCTCGTAAGGCTGATTGGAGAAAGCCACGTTCAGAGAGGAGTTAGGAATTGTTCCCTGTCAAACCAGGGTGTTGCATCAAGTGTGATTCTGCAGGAATCTGTGTGAGCCAGCACCATCCAATATTTCCATTTAACACCTTGCATTGAACAGACTTTGCTGACATTTGCAGATGAAACCAGGCTGTGAGGGATGACTTGTACAGGGAGATGTTTCAGAGGAAGAGTCTGTTCTGGAGCCTGGAGGTGCAGTCCTGTGTTTTTTAAGGAATAAACACGAGGAGGTTCACGCCAGGTAATCCAGCAGGAGTTCAGCAAGAGTGGAGCAGTTTTGCAAAAACCTGGGGATTATTATGGTTTACAAACTTGATGTGGGATGTGAAATTATTAAAAAAAAAAAGGCCAGGGACAGCTTCCACTGTCCCAGGTTGCTCCAAGGCACATCCAGCCTGGTCTTGGACACTTCCAGGGATCCAGGGGCAGCCACAGCTGCTCTGGGCACCCTGTGCCAGGGCCTGCCCACCCTCCCAGGGAACAATTCCTGCCCAATATCCCCTCTAGCCCTGCCCTCTGGCAGATTTATAGCACAAAAGTGATACAGCTCCCGAGACTTTATGGGAATTTCCTGCAGGAATACTTGGAGAAGGTACTCAGATAGCTCATAACAAAGCAAGGATTCAGACCTTCATCCAAAGCAGAAAAACGCACCTTGTACTCTGGGGACCACTTTTTGTGCCCTCAAAATGATAGCTAACGTTGACCCAGCAGCAGATGGCATTTGCCACAAACCTGAAGTGGAAGGAGGAAGATTCCTGGATTGTCTGCTCTGCGTTCTTTGCTGCTCCCCATGGATCCGCCTGCAGCAGGCAGCTCTGCTCCCGGGATGAGCACAGGGCTTGCACCGGGGCTGTCTGGGAGAATCCCTGGGATTAACGGGGACAGCGCCCCAAACCCAGCTCCACCCAGGGATTTGTGTAACCTTCTGTCACCCTGGGGGAAGCTGCTGCTGCTCTGCTGATTCCCAGAGAAATGTGGACTCACAAATGTTCTGATGTAAATATAATCCTCAGAGACGCTTAGGATAACATCCCCCTCCCACAAATCCTAATCCTGGGAGCTGGAATTCATCAACATCATCCGCAGTGCTCCCTTGTGTGACCCTCTGAAATGGAATAGCACTCAGCACTTTTGGCCTTCGAATTTTGATTTTATGTTGGTTTCTTCCCCCCAGAATCCCTGTGAGATACGGTCACCATGATGTGCTTCAGGTGCAGAGTCTGTAAAGCTCTTCCTCCGTGAGGGCTGGGCTGAAATTCTAATTTAATCCTTTGTGGGCTTGCATAAGGAATGGTGCTCAGGAGAAGTGTTCATCCCTTTTTGAGGCCAGGAGGAATGTGAGGGGCAGGTCCCATGTGGGTTCTTGCCTCTCAGCTGTGATAAGGCACACAAGACCAGGAAAGTGACCTTTGGGAGGAGGAAGGGCACGTGCAGAGCCCTGGGGCTGCCACAGCCTCGCTTCAGGGCAGGGCTGGGCCAGGGGGGGTCACTGCACACCCTGAAGGAGGAATCAGAGGATCACAGAATGGTTTGGTTGGAAAGGACCTTAAAGATGCTCTCATTCCCACCCCTGCCCTCAAGTACATCAGCACCTTCCGTGTGGAACCACAGAATGTCCTGAGCTGGAAGGGACCCACAGGGATCATCCAAATCCAGCCCCTGGCCCTGCCCAGACACCCCAAAATCCCACCCTGGGCATCCCTGGCAGTGCTGTCCAAAGGCTCCTGGAGCTCTGGCAGCCTCGGGGCCGTGCCCATTCCCTGGGGAGCCTGGGCAGTGCCCGGCACCCTCTGGGGGATGTCTGGGTGAAATCCCCAGATCAGCTCTGCCTGCCTCCATCCAGAGGAGTATTTTCCATAGTTAGTTCATAAAGGTTTCTGAAATGGTGATTGTGAGACCAGGAGTGAAATCACAAGTGGGAAATTGTGGGAATTTCCAGCCACAACCTGCTGTTGTTTTATCTCTGTGGTGAACCACGTAAACAACAGCAAAGAGATGCTTATGCCATATTCATCCAAACCACCCAAACACCTGAAACGGCATTTTCTTTGTCTTCAAGAGACTATATTTGCATATATTTACATGAATTTACAGTTTTTATATGCATTTATCTTCACAAACAAAATATTTAAAAAATATATTTACTACAGTACCTCACAGTGTAGGGAAAAAATTGAGTTTGTTCTCAGCTTCCAAATGAAAAATAAGGATCAGAAAATGCTTTCCAGTTGTTCAAATAAAATAAGCATTAGCAAAATACAGCCAAAACAAAAGAAGAAAAAACACATCCTTACGCAATGTAATTGAAATTTCCCATTTTAGTAAGTTTGGCTCTGTTGCCTCAGTACCTGCTCTTTTCTAATATTACAAAAGAATCGGCACAGATGGCACCTGAATTTCCATCGTAATAAATCAGGAGAAAAGACATCACTGTAAACCCTTCCGTGGTGGATTTTTCCATGTGCAAAACAGGAAAATCCAGCCTTGCTGGACACACAATCAAAGGACTCCTCACAACAAACCCATCTCCTGTTTGGGGTTTGTTTGGGGTTCCACCATCCAAATGGTCCCTCTGAGGACCAGAGCAGCTGTGGCTGTGCCATCCCTGGCAGTGCCCAAGGCCAGGGTGGACAGGGCTTGGAGCACCCTGGGACAGTGGAAGGTGTCCCTGCCCATGGAAACCTCTAGAACAGATGGAAAAGTGAGTTTGTTAAGGGCTGTCAGGTTATAAAAAAATAAAAAGCCAGTTGGGAATCCCTTCCCAGGTGCTGAGCTGTTATAAATCTTGTGATAGATGTGAGTCACAACTGCAGAAAACAAATCTGTATGGAAGACAACAGGCAGCGGGAGCTGTTGGAGCTCTGTGGTCACAGCTCCCAACCCACGATGTCCCAAAGTGGGCTGAGAAGCACCCAGTGCTGCTGTGCCCACAGGGACAGCACAGTCCCTGGGACAGAAATCGGAGCTGTAGGAATTGCTCTGCCAGTGTTTCGGGTACAGGGAGTGAGGACAAATCTGTTTTGTTACTCGGGAATCCTGTATTTCTCCTGCTCTCTTTTTCAGCTAAGAACTTTTAGGGAAATGCATGCCTTTGCCAGAAATGTCAGAATTTATCTTGGCTCCATGATGAATAATAGGGAAAATAAATAGAATTTCACAGAACCCCAGAATGGTTTGGGTTGGAAGGGACCTTTAAACCCATCCAGTTCCACCCCCTGCCATGTGCACGGACACCTTCCACCATCCCAGATTGCTCCAAGTCCTGTCCAGCCTGACCATGGACACTTCCAGGGATCCAGGGGCAGCCACAGCTGCTCTGGGCTGATAGTGAGGAGGTGGCAAAATTGCCTTAGATACAATCAAACCAAATGTTCATTATCAAAGCCCTTCAGATAAAATTAATCTCATAAAGATGCTGATTTTGCCAGGTGGGCCCCTTGCAGTTCTGTTCCTGTGGAATTCCTGACTGACCTTTCACAACATCCCAGGAGTTAAAAAACAGGAGAGGCAGGGGAAGCAGGTACTTGGGAATGGGGTACTTGGGAATGGGTACCTGGGAATGGGTACCTGGGAATTGGTACTTGGGAATGGGTACTTGGGAATGGGTACCTGGGAATGGGGACCTGGGAATGGGTACCTGGGAATGGGTACCTGGGAATGGGTACCTGGGAATGGGGTACTTGGGAATGGGTACTTGGAACGGGGTACCTGTGAATTGGTACCTGGGAATTGGTACTTGGGAATGGGTACCTGGGAATGGGGTACCTGGGAATGGGGTACCTGGGAATGGGGACCTGGGAATTGGTACCTGGGAATGGGTACCTGGGAATGGGGTACCTGGGAATGGGGTACCTGGGAATGGGTACTTGGGAATGGGTACTTGGGAATGGGGTACTTGGGAATGGGGTACCTGACAAAGCACAACCACACCTCTTAGGAAAGAAAGTGTTCCTGGCAGAGTCAGGTGAAAGCTCTTCCTTCTCCGGCTTTGTTTTCCAGCCTGCACCAGTGACCTCGATTCCCAGTGCAAAGACACAGGAACAGCGAGATCTCCCTCGACACTGCCTCAAATAGGGAGCTGGATCTCCAGCCAAGAAATCTGGAGGGCCTCCTGCCACTCACCCTGGATGTGTCTGGGTTTTGTGTGTGAAGAGGCTGAACGGGGCTCGCAGCAGGGAGCACACACGGGCAGGGTTTGTCGCGGTGCCGGGAGGGTTTTCAGAATGCCCTGAGCGCTGCCAAAATGCCAAGCACCAAAACAGGGATTGCCCCCTAATTTTCCATATTGGCGTGAGGGGAACAGCATTAACCAGGTGTACTCCATGACTCTCCTTCCCACAGAGGGAAATACTTACATAAATGGATAAATTCTGCACAGCCAAAGCCCAGGTTTAGCACCTCGGGAAGACCTGAGCAGAGGATCCTCATGTCCTTGTACCACCTTGCTCATCAGGAAGGTCCAAGTCCCAGTGTTTTGGAAATGCTCCTACTCTTTCCTTCAGCTCTAAGGTGGGCTGATCCCACCTGGTCACAGGAATTTCTGTGGATGATGGACCTTCCACTCCCAGCAGGGTTCCCTACACTAGATCAGGGTGGCTGAGCCTTTACCAGTCCAAATGTTGGCTGGAATATCTGAGAGGGTGGAGGTACTTCACCTCTTTGGTGACCTGTGCAAGGGCTGCAGAGAAATCTGGGGGGCAGAGAGCTTTTCCTAAAAGCCACCTTGAACTTCCCAGGCTGCAATTTGTGACTACTGCCCCTTGTAGGACCGTCTGGTACCTCTTAGTTCTCTTCTGTCCTCTTTGTCATTGTGGATGTAGCTGCTGGTAAATCCATCCTTCAGCCTTCGTCTAACCCAGCTCAGATCCCACCACCTCTCCTTGCACTCCCTGGGATCCATGGAGGTGCCTCATCCCTGGAAGAGCTCAAGGGGCTTGGAGCAACCTGGGATAGTGGAAGGTGTCCCTGCCCAGGGCAGGGGTTTGGAACGAGATGGGCTTTAAGGTCCCTTCCAGCCCAAACCATTCCATGATTCCATGGTTGTCTGGGTCACCCTCCAGTTGTTCCAGCATCTCAGGATCTTCCTGGGTAGCGGGAAGGAAGCCAGGGAGGACCCACGGTGGGGCAGTGAATTAGAGAGGTTTCTCAGGGAGCTGGGAGGTCATGTCCGTGTTCGCCTGGAACACTCGGCCCCAGCGCCCCTCAGTCCTGAGCAGGAGGCTGAATCCAGGTCAGATCTTGTGGCCCTGATCTCTCAAGATCTCAGCTGCACCGGGCACACTTTGGGTGTTACTGACAGAAGGGGATTTGCATTTCTCTGAAATAAAATTTACAGGAGATTTATGGTTCCTTTCAGAAAACGTCTGATATTTTTCAATCAAGGCAAACCAGCAATTAAATGGGGTGGACACTTTCATACAGCACTCCTGGATATTTTGATGCTTTGCAGAGGTCACACTGCTCCCACTAATCTTCCTTTGTGGATGGAACGGGACCAGTTCTGGTTCATTTGTTGCGCTGTGTATTTTTTAAAGCTGAATTGTTTATCATGCATCGGATTTTAATTTGCTTAGTGGTTTCCTGGGATTCTGAGTTACATTATTTGTCGGGAAAAGGGCTTTGTAAAATTATAACTACTGGGCCCAGTGGATTTCCTGATGTAGCACTTCAGTGCTGATATGCAGAGATCACAGAGCGATCAGTCAGGGCTCAAACAGAGCATTGTGAGGTGTGAGGGTTTCCTCACAGCAGCTGGAATAAGAAGGGATTTCTTAGGGAAAAACTGCAGACAGCTGTGGAGGGCAGAAATCCACATCCCAGTCTTCAAGTGCTGTGGGAGAAAAGCAATATGATGCCTCTCTGGATGACCTAAATGTCTGCACCAAAGCTGGGCAGAGAAATCCTCCCACCAAGCAGCAGGTCAGGGGTTGCTGTGGTCTCTTACCTCAGAAAATACATCCTAGAGGGGGAATATAGCCCTGGACAATTTTTGAGGACAGGATGGAAATGAGAAAGAGTCTGAGAAAAAAATCAGTCTTCAGTGATTTGTTGGGTGAAGGGAGTCTGTGGGGCCGAGTGGAGACCTGGCCCAGGGACTGTGTCCCACAGCTGTGATCTTGAGGCATTTCAAAGATTGCTGGTGACTTCTGAGGTCAGCACAGGTTCTGAGCGTGCTGAGGGACCAGCGGGAGCACCGGCATCTCAAAGGAGCATTCCCTGTGAGCTTCCCCCACGTCGAGGCACACTGCTGATTCTGGTTTTTTTAATAGCCAAGGCCCCTTCAGCAGGGCACCAGCACTGTCACAGAAGAGCCCTGCTGTGGCCAGGAGCACTCCTGCTGTGGCCAGGAGCACTCTGCCCACCCCGAGGGAGCCCTGTGAGGGTGCCCAGGGTCCTTGCTGCCCTCCCAGGCAGCTCCGTGCTCCCCGCTCAGCCCCTGCTCCTCTCAGGCCCGCGGCACCGCCGGCCCCTCTCCCTCACCTTGTGTTCAAACATTCCTCTCTCTTTCCTTTCTCCTCCCTTTCACCCTCCCTCGATGGAAACTGCAATTTTTATTGGATTGGTGTGCTTGTTTTAGGCATTCCTGTGCTCTGAGAGGGCTCCAGGGGCCCTCCTTGCAGACGCTGGCGGTGCCACAGGAACAGCTCAGCCCCAGCCCTGTGCCCTGTGCCCTGTGCCCTGTGCCCTGTGCCCTGTGCCCTGTCCTTGCGTGAGGGGTGACTGCTGATGGCACCCATGGCGATCTCCAGCGTTTGTTTTCTGCACCACGGAGCCCTGGGTGCCTTCCAGGACGCGCAGCGTGGCCGGGCTGGCTCCCATCCCGCTCGTGTTCCAGGCTGTTGGAGCGGCAGATTAAACCCCAGCCGCGCTTCAGCTCCGTGCTCCCCCCGCTCCCTCCGTGCCTGTGAATCTCCACCACAGGCCTGGGCTCAGATTCCTTCTCTTCCAGTTCCTCAGGGGCTTCTGCACCCTCTGAACCTGCTCCTGCTCTGAGCTCACATCCCACACGAGCTCCTGGTCTGTGCCAGCAGCACCACAGCTCCCAGGGCAGGGGATCACTCTGGGAAACGTCCCAGTGGCTTTACAGGGACCTCACATTTGTCCCAGCCATCAGTGGGGGTGTCAGGACAGCTGGGTGTCACCTGAGCTTCCTTCAAGCACATGCAAGAAAAGAATAAGGACAACAATCCTGATGCTGAAACCACTGACTCCCGGATGAATAAAATCCTCGTCCATGCATAGGACGAGGGGGAATGGCTTCCCACTGACGGGGGGAAGGGTTAGGTGGGATATTGGGAAGGAATTCCTGGCTGGGAGGGGGGGCAGGCCCTGGCACAGGGTGCCCAGAGCAGCTGTGGCTGCCCCTGGATCCCTGCCAGTGCCCAAGGCCAGGCTGGACATTGGGGCTTGGAGCAGCCTGGGACAGTGGGAGGTGTCCCTGCCCCTGGCAGGGGTGGGATGGGATGAACTTCAAGGTCCCTTCCCACTAAAATTATTCCACGTGTTGTGATTCTCTAGATCAGTCAGTGTTGGCTGTGAATATCCAGGAAGGTTGCCATCCTGGGAGCCATCCCAAAGTTTGCACACGCCCTTTTTGGGGACACCTCCCATTTTGGATTCGCTGCCACCGCAGTGACCATTACCCCAAGGAAGTCCAGCCCCTCCTGACTCTCACGAGTCAGTCAAGACATCTCAGCAGATACAGGACTTCACGTGGTATCAGAGGGCACAAGGAAGGGCCAGACTGAGAGCTGACATCTTCCAGCTTGGACAAGTGAAAGGGAAGCTGGAGGCTCCTTTCATTCCCTCATCTCTTTATTTTCTCACGTTTGCTGCTCTCCAAAGCCCCTTGATTGCTCTTTTCCCCACCTCCCCCAGATAAGTCATTGCAATCCTCCAGTGCTCTTCCCCTGCACCCCACAACGTGTCCCGCCCTGCAGCCAGTGACTCCTGTCAGTCTGTGAGGAGTTCCAGAGACATTTTATGTCCCAGTTTGTCCCAGCTTTCCTGGCAGGCACCAGGGAGCATGGATGTGTTCAGTGCTAAGAGGCTTTTCTGCATCCTCCCAAGGAAGGAGCACGGAGGGGACCCAGAGTGACACCCCTGAGGGGGTTCATCTCTTACAGAAAACACACTCAACAGATCTTGGGGAATGAGGGGGTGAACCCAAACCGACAGCAGCCAAATGCTCTGTCCAGGACACTTTGCACTGGAATGGTGACGGGTTCCCCAGTTTTACCAGTTCCCCAGCAGGAGCTGTGGCAGCTTTCTCCCACGAGTTGTGGGAAGCAGCCTATTTGTCACCCTGGAACGGACCCGCTCCTCCCAGCAGAGCTCGTTTCCCCCACAGTTTGGGGCTGCAGGGTACGATGTTTTCCAGTGGCCTCTTTGGGGCCACTTTGCTCCCATCTTTCAGATTTTCTCTTTAACCTACTGCTTTTCTTACATCTTCATCAGTATATCCAACAATTAGCTGAAAGTGATTGGAAATTGTGGCCGGACATTTTTATATTCGGCTCCCTCTTGTGCTCATTCCGTCCTCCTGCTGACTCCTCTCTTCCCATGTTTTTCCACAACCTTTTGCCAGCAGGACGCTCTCACATCTCACCCACGGTACTCAGGTGGAGCTGAAATTAAACGAAATGTGCCTGCCCATCCCTAGCAGAAATATCACTCCTTGGAGGAATAAACTGGGAGCTGAACAAGAGCCGCTGCCAGGCAGAGCTGGCACCAACCCACGATCCCGATAATTGGGTTTGAACCGGGAATGGTTGCCAGGGGAGGCTCAGCATCTGCCCGGAGCAGTTACAGCCAGACCAGGAGTGGGAAGGATGGGGATGTTCCCTTCCTCACTTACCCTGTGCTGTGGCACTGGGCAGCACCTGGGCTGAGGAGAACAGAGTGGGGATGAGGGAGAAGAGCAGGAACTGTGAGAGACAGACACTCCAAGGATCCCAGAATCCCAGAATCAATTAGGTTGGAAAAGACCTTTTGTTGGGCTCAATGAAATAAGAAAACCATATAATTATGAGTGCCTAGCAAAAGATGCTGAGAGTATGGAAACTCTAGGCAAGATTGAGATGAAAACAAGCTTTGAGATACCAAACCCCAGTTACTGAACAACTGGAAAACAATGGTATAGCCAACTCAAACTAATCCTCTTTGATGAAACAAAGCCCTCTGCCCACAGAAAGGTCCAAGGGTCAGAGCAGACCCTGCCAACTTGGCAGAGGGTCCAAAAAGCAGTTTTTAGGGTTTAAAATATAAGGCCATATAGTAATACAATGATTCTTATAGGCTGTATGTAAATGCTATAGGATTTGTAGCTTGTTCTAGATTGGTTGATGTAAGTTAGAATATTCAGCACAGAAGATGATTTATTGAGAGGTAAACGGGAAAAAAGGCATTCTATTCTGTAATTCTGTTCTGTATTCCTATTCTGTATTCTGCTCTGTATTTCTGTTCTGTATTGTATTCCTACTCTGCTCTGTATTCTGTATTCTTCTTCTCTGCCTTCTGACCTGCCTTGAGCTGCATCTGGCAGCTCCTAGCAGGTCCCCTGCCCTTCTACAATAAAACTCATGCTCTAAGACCTGACTTCAGAGATCTCTCGTCCCGTCCGTCCTGTCTCGTCACCGTCCCAGCCGTCGTGGGCAGAACCACACAGAAGGCAGGGAGAAAGAAAAAATCTTACAACCTTTGAGATGATTGAGTCCAGCCTATGACCTGACACCGCCCTGTCCCCCCGACCCTGGCACTGGGAAGGACTGTGTGACATCCCTGGGAGAGGCTGCACGGCACAGGTCACTCCAGGCTTGCAGGCTCCACCCAAATTCCTTCCAAGAAGTTTGGAGGAGCAGCAGGACTGTCCTGACGTGTAAGTGTTCTGTCTTGTGGTAATCTTTGTGTTTCGGCTTGGGGTGAAGGCCCAGAGCTCTCAAAATGCCATGAAACCAGGAGCCTTTGTGTGTGCAATGGGCAGGTCTGGGAGGTCCCCAGGTGTCCGTGGTAAGTAATTAGACCCTTAATTACAGGTTGCACACAGCATCCCAGTGATAGCTTCTGGCTATGCTTCAGCTACGCTCTGTTCCTGAAATTCCTGTTTGTATCTGCAAAAGGGCTTTGAATCCTGCCCACGGGGAAAAGGAAATTTTTTTTTATTTCTGTTTTTATGTCTTTGAGTGTTTGAGTGGGCATGAGACATCCATTAATTTTTATTTCTTTTTCATAATTTTTTTTCAACCTGGCTAGTGCTGGAGACTGTAATATAACTGTATTTTAGCTCTGTCTGCACAGTAATTCCACCTGTACCAATAAAACCATGTTTGCTCATTAGCCATGAGGGATTGGGCTGGGTGTGCCAGAGCACGGAATGTTGAGGAAAAAGCACTTTTCAGGACAGCGATGTCAGTGTGGGGGATAGGCTCCACTTCAGGCTCTGAGAGGAAAGGGAGGAAAGGTGAGGGCTCCTTGGGCTGGAGTGACCAGAGACAGGGAGCTTGGAGCAGTGAGAGCTGGGGATAAATGGGACACGACTGCAAAAGAGAATGGGAGCAAAGTCGTTATAAATGAGGTGTAGCTGCAAGAGAGAGTGGGAGCAAAGCCATCCCTTTATGCAGGTATCCGTGTGATCCTCACCTGAGCTGACATCCCTGAAGGCAGAGCCCTTCCAAAGGGGAGGAAGCTGTCACGACTGATGTCCTGTCAGAATGGGGCACAACAGGCACCACCCTGTTTTGTGCTGAGCTGGTAACATGTGAACCTCAGCTCTTCAGGGCAATGGTGATGCAGCAAGTTGAGAACTCGTCCTTACCTGACAGCAGACTCTGGAAGTGTTCCCCTTCCAGCTGAAGAGGTGCTGGTGACAGCAGGGCCTGGGGATTTGCAGAGTGTGATTCATCAGCTTATTCCAAATATTCCCTTTAATGTGAGATGAATTCACTCCACTGACTGGAGCCGTTAAAACTCACCGAGGAAGGAGTTCAGAGGGTTCAAAGTTCTCAGATGTAGGTGTTTATATTTTGCCAGCTGATTCTCATTCGTAGTGGTCCAGAGTCTTTTAACTTGTAGAGTAACTACAGTTTCAGGGACTCTATTACAGTATTATGTGGTTTCATTAGTGCTCCTTAGGGCAGAATTTGGTCTCTTAAACCAATAAAATAAGTTTTGTTTTCGTCTGTTTTTGATGCTGGGAATGTTAATGAAGCATTTTCTATTAGTTTGGTTCCCTGATGAGTAATTCTAAAAACATTTTTGAGCACTGTGTTTCTATAGGCTGTTGCAGACACATCGAGTCCCTTTTTAAAGCACAGATTCAGTGAAAAGGGAGCAGATGGGCAGATTTTGCATGTTTGTTGTATGGATTGTGGAGCCAGTCTCTGACACGGGTGAAATAACAGTGGGATATTTTTAAATTCAGCAGCGAGCGTACACAAAAGCTTAAGCATTACTCACGGTGGTAACTTAGATTCTGTATAAAGATGGAAAGTTCACAAAGAGCTGTTAAAGCTGGTGTAAAACACCTGCCAATTGAGTCGGGTCACCCCTGGTCACAGAGCTGGTTCTGCTCTTCTCAGGATGCTGCTGAGGCACAAAGTGGCAGAAGGAAGTTTGGACTCAGGGTTGCGGCTCGGGCTGCTCTCCATGAGTGCCTGGACCACCCAGAGCTCCACCTTGTCCTGTCTGCCACGCAGGGCCTCTCCCAAATCCTCTGTACAGATCTTCCAAGGCCCCCTTTCCCCCCTCTGTATCAGGGAAGGGTTCTCCTGCCCACGCAGAGCTCTTGTTCACCTTCCCAGGGTGAGCCAGGCTTAGGTGAGATAAGCTTTGCTGCCACTCAGGAAATTACCTTGACTCAGGAGTGGCAAAGAGCATAATTTGCTGTTAATGAGAATGAATTAGAGCCCCCAAAGTGTTGGTGAACAGGTGTGAGGGTGACTCCCTAGAAAAGACTTGTTGGTGTCTGCATTTCTGATGTTCTCTAAAACACCTCAGGCTCTCCATCACACCCATGGATGTTGTCCAGTGTGGTGTTTCCTCCTGGCTAGTGAGTGGTGTGGGATATAAATCCTAATTTTTCTTGGAAGCTTTTGAGGGTAAACAATCACTTCTTTTGTTTCAAAGCAAGAAGAACAGCCCCACGCTGGCTCGTAGCCCTCACTCAAAAGAACCAGAATTAGACCACTCCAGGATCTTGCCATCAGACATCCCATCCCATGGGCTTGGCTGAGTCAGGAATGTCATGGCAGTGATGCTGTCCCCCGGAAATCAGCACCAAATGTGCCTGCACTCATCCCTCTGGGCATGACCACACAGGACAGGGGCATTTCCATAGGTTTTATTGCTGTTGCTATAGCCCAGACTAAATACTTGAGCATATGGGGTTGTGCAAGGTATGGGATGTGATCATCTACAAAGTCCAGAGGAAACCGACACAGCAGCAGCACTGTAAGGCAAGGTTTGCATGGTTCCATGTGCTGATCAGGGAACTGAAATTGTCTGAGAAAAGGCAGGGAATTTCTGGGCTGTCAGTGACAGTTTCTCTACTCAAAACCGAAGCCGAAGAACAGCCCACAGAGTGAAAACGCTGAGAGAACCAGAGAGAAGGGAGCAGAGAGGGTTTTTTGTCTCATCCTCTCTGAGACACGTCCACATCCAAGAATCTGTGTGGACAAGCAGCAGAAGGACGTTGCAAGAGCATCCACCTCACACCAGAACATGCACTTGGAAGGGTCTTTGATTGTGCAGGTTTCTATAACCCCTTGTGCAGCGCCCCTGTCCCACTTCCCTCTGGATTTCCACGCTGTGCAGCCTCTGCCATGCCCTGCAGTTTGGATGTTCACTCTAAGGTCAGAACTATCCTGCCCTGCCCTTCTGCTTGCTTTTATTTCAGCTCCAGCCAGGGCTGCAAACACAATATCCCCTAATTTTGGAGAGGCATCGAGGAGCCAGGACTGTACAGATGTGATGGTCCTGATGTGTCTGACACTGTCCCTGTCACAGTGAGGAGGTGTTGGCCATTGACAGCACAGAGTCACTGAGGTTGGAACAGACCTTCAAGGTCGTCGAGTCCAACTCTTACCCCAGCACTGCCAGGGCCACCACTAAACATGTCCCCAAGTGCCACATTCACACATCTTTTGAACACCTCCAGAGATGGTGACTCCACTACTGCCCTGTTCCAATGCCTGAACACCCTTTCTGAGAAAAAAATTTCCCAATAGCCAACTTAAACTTCCCTTGGTGCAACTTGAGGCCATTTCCTCTTGTCCTGTCCCTGTTCCCTGGGAGCAGAGCCTGACCCTCGCCTGGCTGCCCCCTCCTGTCAGGGAGGTTGTGGAGACCCAGAATGTGCCCCCTGAGCCTCCTTTTCTCCAGGCTGAGCCCCTTTCCCAGCTCCCCCAGCCCCTCCTGGTGCTCCAGACCCTTCCCCAGCTCTGTTCCCTTCTCTGGACACGCTCCAGCCCCTCCACGTCTTTCTTGTGAGGAGCCCAGAACTGACCCAGGATTCAAGGTGGGGCCTCAGCAGTGCCCAGCACAGGGGGGCAATCACTGCCCTGGTCCTGTGGCCACACCATGGCTGGGACAGGCCAGGTGCTGTTGGCCTTCTTGGCCACCTGGGCACACCTGGGCTCATGTTCAGCCACTGTCACCAGCCCCTCCAGGGCCTTTTCCTGCCGGGCAGGTTTCCAGTCACTCTGCCCCACACCTGGAGCACCGCCTGGGGTTGGTGTGACCCATGTCCCCTGTCCTGCCTGCCTTGGCATGGAGTGGGCACGGGAAGGGATAACAACAAGCATGAGTGGCTCTGTAGGTGCAGGGGCACTGTCCCCAAGGTGGTGCTCCTCAGGCTGAGGCAGTTTCCCTCAGCATCTGCACTCCCAGCTGCAGAAACACAGTGGGAATGTTTGCATCCAGACATCCTGCCCAAAACACACAGAAAGGCTCCCACCCATTCCTGAACTTCCACACCACTCTCACACTTTGCTGGATACTGAGACAGTCACAGAGCTGAGTCCAGCTGGAACATCTCAGCTTATGTTCCTGTTGCCCCTGTTCACAGAAGTGAGCTTTGGCTTCTACACTGCTCCAACATCCTTTGAAGGACCAGCACTTCTGCAGAAATCCAAGGAGCCAAGACAGAACCACATTGCTCTGCACTTTTCAAAGTTTATGACCCAGGAAAGAAACAGACCCTCACTTCCCAGGAATCCCGAGCAGGGCCTGGTGTCAGACTGGTGCCGTTTTTTAGCACATCATGCTTTTGGCAAACCCAGATAAAGGATCTTGTTTGTGATAGACGGGCTCCTGAAAAGCCCTGGAAAAATCCTTGGACTGATGAAGAGACATTTTCTGAGAGACCCAGGGAACTGTCAGCCCTTTGATGATAGCAGTTGATCACCACAGTGGTCATCAAACAGACAATGTAAGAGTGGACACTTCAGTGCTTGGATTTTTTTTTATGCCATCCAAACGCATCCATCCAGCACATTCCCACCTCTTTTTCCTGCAGGCATCTCCAGGTGCCAGCTGGCCTGTTGTGCACTGCTGGGGGCCAGTGACAAGTCATTAAAGTCATCTTAGAAGCGGGAAGGATTTGTTTGGCAAAAGAGTCGTTTGCCACCATCCTTCCCTTTTGAACGGCATCCACAAAGCCTCCCAGGCAGGAGAGTCTGGTAAGACACGGATTCGGAGCCAGCTCCCAGGGGTGGTGGGAAGAGCAGGGAATGTTCAGCTGTAGAACACGGGCTTGCGCAGGACACGCACCACGTTGTAGGTGTTCAGCCCCGGGGCGTCAAAGCCAGGGGACAAACCCTTGCGGTCGAAGGGGTAGAAGTTAAAGAGCTGCCCGTTCTGGGTCTCCAGCGAGATGGAGGCAGAGCCCAGGTGCAGAACACATGGGAACTCCTTGTCAAAAACGACTTGGAAAACACGATCTTCCAGGTGGTGGAGCTTGATCGTCCTGTACTTTTCAGGGATCAGCTCTTCCACGTGAGGCCCAAACTGCTGCATGACCAGCACCCCACCAATTCCAACTTTGATCTCATAGAAAGTCAGGTTGGAATAGGTGTAGTAGCCAACATAAGGGATTGGGTTTGGAGGAGGAACCAAGCTTTTGTCGGCCTCTCTGAACGCCGTCTCCATGGCAGGGATGAGATACTCGTATGTCTGAGTCACAATGTCCCCACCCTGAGGTCTGGGCCCTGCCATCAGCACGATGAAGCTCAGGCGGAGCTTGGGGATGAGAGAGAAGGTTGCTGAATAACCATCGAGGTCCCCGTCCTTCCTGACGACATCATATCCCAACTGCTCGTTAATCTCCCAGGGCGTGCCCGTCTTGTTAGCGAAGTATTCAACGGAGCACTTGAACAGGGGCGTCAGCATCGTCTTCACCGTGTCGGGCTCGAGCAGCCGGCGGTGGTAGGTGCCCAAGAAGACCATGGCCAGCTTGGCCAGGTCAGCAGCCGTGGAGTACATCTGGCCAGAGGGCCGGTACCAGCCCAGGTCGTAGAGCGGGGCCGGCTGCTGGCTGCCGTAGAAGCCCACGGCCATCTGGGAGCGGATGGGCGCCGTGATGTCGAAGCCGGTGTCCTCCATGCCCAGGCGGTCCAGGATGTTCTCCGAGATCCAGCGCTGGTACTGCCCGTCGGCTGCATGGTCAGCCAGCACATGGGCCAGCAGGGAGAAGGCCAGGTTGCTGTAGTGGCATCTGGGAAGGAAGAGGAATATATTGGGATCAGCTGTTCATCAGTGATACGCAAAACCAGTGGCTGGGTCTCTCTTCTTGAGGGAAAAATTCACATTTTATAGAATGACAGATGCAGGAGAGGCAGAGAAAAGCTGCGCGTAGTTGCCATGATTTGTTGTTAAATCAAGAAAGAGAAATGTTTTATGGGAACATCAGCAGAGCTGTTTAACCCTGATGTACAGAGAGAGCTGGAGATGGAAAAGAAAAAACCCCTCTGTATTTGCATAACCTGACTTGCTGTTTATAATTGTTCACCATCCATTCTTTCTAAGAGCAGTGTGGAGAGCTCCAGGTGCTCACCCTAAAGGTCTCAAAATCCCAAGTAAACCTCTTTGGGGATTTGCCACGGGATAATCACTTAGATACCTAAGCTACCTTAAGATGGTAAAAGCACTTAAAGAGCACATAAAAGCCCACAAAGCAGCATCCAGCAACGTGGAGTCATTAAAGAAACCTGAGTGCTCCAGTCTTTAATATCCATCAAGTGATTGAAGTCTTTACACTTGAATGAAGTTTAATGGCATGAAGACATGAAGGGGCATTTTTTTAAAACACGTTTTCAAAATTCGTTTTATTTTCAACCCTGTTGGTTTTTTTTTTAATTGTGTGAAGCTACACATCTCATTGAGGCCTATTTAAATCATAAATTTGGTACCACTTCAACCTTTTCCAACCCATTTAGTTGAATAAAAGCATGATGAGCATATATATTCTTACCCTAAGAATAACTACATTCTGTATACAAAAACCTTGTGTCTGAAACGGAGCTGAATTTCAACACAGAAGAATATGTTAAAACATCTGTATCAGTGGATGGGAACTTCCTTTGGGAGGAATGATCTGTTAACTGGGAAGTGTAACCAAGAACACGGAGAGGGAGTGAAAACCATCAATGTATCAATTAATAAGACGCTGAGAGACTATGAGGGGATGTCCCTCTTTATCTTCATGGGGATCATAAAATAAAGATATCAATAGAGATAA
Organism: Dicrurus megarhynchus; assembly: GCA_013399195.1. Taxonomy (NCBI): domain Eukaryota; kingdom Metazoa; phylum Chordata; class Aves; order Passeriformes; family Dicruridae; genus Dicrurus; species Dicrurus megarhynchus. The sequence goes on along the minus strand of VXAD01000863.1, from coordinate 155,517 downwards.
GTTACAATAAAGATATAAAAATACCAAAGAAGATGAAGATATTGAAATCCTGAAATCCTTTAAGGAATATCTGTTGTAGCCTCCTACGTGAAGTGGGACAGAGCAAACACAAGTGACCGTGATAGGTCCTTGGCCATCTTGGGTAAATTGTTTCAGACCATAATTAATTCCCAAACAATTCTGCAGTCTTAGAAAGTTTCTTCCCAGTTAGTTTGAATCATTTCCCTCATCTGCTGTCCACTGGACCCTGTTGAAGGCTGTGGGGAAGTGCCCAAGTCCAGGCTGAGCAGGGCTTGGAGCAACCTTGGATAGCGGAAGGTGTGCCTATCCGTGGCAGACCATGGATGGAAAAAGATGACCTTGGATGTCCCTTCCAAGCCAAATCAGGCTGGGATTCTATGATTCCATGGTATTTTGGAGTGTTTGCAACCCAGGTAACAGACTTTTAGCAGGCTACAGGAAATGTAACAAGCATTCATAGACCTTTTAGATAATTTAGAGGCATACAACTCACCATGGACATGATTTTAACTGAAATCTGTGATGATGTAAACTGTTTAAATCAAAGTGCCTTTCCACTTTTGAAAACCTGCATCATTTAAGGCTCATAAAATGAACTATAGCAGTTTAACTTGGCTCATCTGGGCTTAAAAAAATTAAACCCAACCCTGACACCTCCAACAGTCACTTTTTCCAGCCTCTGACAGGCGTGTGGGGAGATGCTTGAAGCTCCCTTTGGGAATGGCTGCCTTTTATCCACTGGCCACGGAGGCTGGGGATGGGGCTGAGAGTGGAGAACACATCCAGTCCAAAAGCTCCTCAAGGAACAGATCTGACCTGGTTCCTGGGTCGGCCACCAGGACGTCGTCTTTGAGCAGCGCCAGGGCGTCCTGGGTGTTGCCCTTCCAGAGCAGGCTGGTGGATCGCAGCCTCCTGGGCAGACCTGTGCCGTGGGAAAGGGAGAGAAGTCATGGAAACGATGGCTCTGGTGAAGAGAGAACAAAGGCGAGGTTCAATGGCAAAGTGGAAGCACCAGGGGTGGACACAAGAGCTCTGGAGACACAGCAAGGGCCTGCTCCTGCCGAGCTGCAGGACACGGCACCAAGTAATGGACTCCTGACTCTGGTCCTACCCCAACGTCAGCTCTGGGCTGCTGCATCTCAGTGGAAATGCCTCGATGAATGATGGGAAATACCCTGGATCTCCAAGTGTGGTTTGGAAGAGAGGGGCAGATGGGGTGGTGGGGATTCCCTGTCTGTATTTCCACGTGACTGCATTCCCTTGACTACAAATGTGTGTAACAGCCCCTTTTAACAGGATTTCATTCTTTGCACTTCACCACAGAGGGCTTAAACTTCTCTGGACAACTCCAGGCTTGGCCTAAAGTATTTTTATCTTCCCCCTCATCTGTATCAACACTTATTCAGGGTTTCAGAATATAGAAAAAACAAAGGTTCTTTCCACTTTTAATTATTCAGGGTTTCTAAATGTAGAAAATATCATGTTCTTTTCACTTTTAATTCCTCACTGAACATGGATTCCCTAAAATCTTTTGGTCAGTACCTTGTAAATCACTCCAGCTCCTTTGCATAGGATCTACAGCTTGCCTAGGCCAGAACTTGGATTACTTTTGGAATGGAATTCCTTGCTGCCGTTTGCAGCTTGCTTTGACGTGGAGGTGGGGGAGGAAATTGGGAAACGTACGTTTTTGACAGAAAAACGACTCACAATCGTGTGCTCAGTGACCATGTCTTAATCATGGATTCACTGAGGTTGGGAAAGCCCTCCAAGGTCATGGGGTCCAACCATTAACCCAGCACTGTCATGTCCACCACTAACCCATGTCCCCAAGTGCCACATCCCACACTCTTTGAACCCCTCCAGGGGTGGTGACTCCACCACTGCCCTGGGCAGCCTGTTCCAACACTTCACAACCCTTCCCGTGACAATTTTTTTCGTCATATCTGATCTAAACCTCCCTTGGTGCAACTTGAGGCCTTTTCCTCTTGTCCTGCATCCTGGCAAGGCTGAACGAGGCCCCATTGTTTTGTGGCAGCAACACTTGTTTTTCTCAGCTTGGCACTGAGCTGGAGTGAGAGCAGTGCCCCGGCTCTGGGGCTATTTGTGCAGCTGTGTGACCAGAGAGATGCACTGACATCTCCCAGTGGACAGAGGCCTCCTCCAGTATGTACTTGCCCCAATGGCAGCGAAGCAAATGTTGGAGCAGTGGAAGAATTCACCAGCTCCATGACAGCAGCGCAGTGTCTCCTTGAGGTTCATTGGAAATGATAAATCAGAGCATAATATAATCCAGAGTCATTGATTTCTACCTCATGGGCTGCTAACTGATGTGACAAGCAGGCTGTTAATAATTTACAATCGCGTCCCATCCTGTCATTCGTGCGGGTTTGAAAATCACGTTCTTAACAAGCTGGAGCTTCCCTCCAGCAACGGGCCCGTCAAGTGCTGAGGAGAAAAACCTTTGGAGTTACTTTTGTAATATGCAATGGAGAGACCAGATAATGAGGATCTATTACAGACCAGCTTCCACTGGAAGGATTCAGATGAAACCCACTTTACAATGTGTCATGCGGTGGCTTTGATCCTGATGCTAAGCAGAACTTATTCCTCTTTGGGGTTTGACACACAGCACGTGGAAAGTGGAACCGGAACATTCCTTTGATTTGCGCTGGGGATTTTGAAACCGTGCATCTCCTTCTCCTGACTCGTTAGGGTCCGAGGGTTGGCGTGTCCTGCTGGGGTGGTCTGGGAAATTTGGGCCGCATTCCAAAATCCAAAAATACATTGGAGCATAAAAGGAGCTGAGCAGGGGCACAAATCCAGCACAGTGATGGAAGCAATGGCAGGGCTGCACAGTACCAGCAATTATGCCATGACCAGGTACCCTTTTGACTTATGCTCCTTACAGCATTCCTGGGGTGCACTTCACACCTCCCTGGGCGACAGGAGCAGTCAGAGCAGCTGCAGGTGCCCATGAGAGTCAGAGGGGACCAGGCAAAGTTGGTGCCCCTGAAGACAACATCAGGCTGGATAGAGCCACACCTTGTCTGCAGAGAGAGGGGCTGGCCAGGGATGTGGCCACTGGCCACTTTGGATTTTTTATTTGCTTCTTTCCAGGTTTCAGTATAATTCAGTTTTTGGGAGTCCTCATTTTCATATTGGCTTTCTTCAGGTGATGCTGTACCCCATCCTGAGGTCCTGCAAGTTGCAGACATGCTATTTTGATTTTGGGTCCTAATTTTAGGGCATTTATTCCAATCTGGAATAATGCAAGTGTTACAGCGATTAACCAAAATACCACATGTGATATCAGCACAGTCTCTTTGGCCATTACATTTTATAATCCCTCAGTCAAATATTAGCAGCTTGGTTTCTGAGAAAGGTTAAAGTTCTTAGTCCTGTGAGCTCCTTCTCCCTTAACGTACGAGTTCCTCAATTCTGAAGGTAGCAGCAGATTAACACTCCTCTGACAGCAAGTGCCAAGCTATTAATAGCTCAGGAATCCCGGATCAGGAACCACACTGACAGCTAAATTTAGCTCAGCAATCAAGGTCTTTCCATTCAAAGCAAAGGGATTTGACCCTCAACTCTACATCTCAGAAAAATGGGAGCACTCGGGACTGGAGTACAAAACACTGTTGTGCAATTGGAGCCTGATTTCGGGTCATGGTACCGAGGAGAAAGGAATCTGTGTTCACCTGAAAGGAATCTGTGGTCACCTGAAAGGAATCTCTGTTCACCTTGCAGGGGAAATAAACCTCCTCATCTCAGCCCCTTTCCTGCCAGGTGTCCTGGACAAGAGCTCCCTTTGAGCACTCCATGAAGTTCCTGACACCCTGCCTGATCCCTGGGAAGTGCACGGTGCAGGGTCCAGACTGGGAAGCAGCCTCCCAGCCGCCTTTTCTACTCCTGGAATACGGTCTGCTCTCTCTGTGGTGTCTTTCCAGGGGCACGGAGGCCCAGGGACACGCAGGGAGCTGCCTCACCTGAGAGCTGACTGGCCATCCTGCGCAGGGTGACCGGGGATGGCTTCAGTGGCATCGAGCCTTTTTCCAGAAACACCAGCCCGTCCGCTGTGTATCTCTGCTCTGAGTCCTTGAGCCTCCCCAGAGGGTTCTTAATAACAAAGTTCTGGGCATAACGCTCCAATGGGTCATCAAGGGACGTGACTTTTCCTTCCTCCCACATCTTGTACAGCATAATGGTGGGGAAGATCTTGGACACGCTGGCAATTCTGTTGGGGAAGAAACATTTGGAGAAATTTAGTATTAAGAAGCCCGTGAATCAAGAGGAAAGAAGGTCAGTACGTGAGATCACCGTGGTTTTATGTGTGACACCTGTGCTCGTTCCAGAGGGAATACCTAAAATACTGGTAGGAAGTTTGAATTAATGTCCTTAAATCTGAATCTTTATAGACTGGAACGTAACCTCTGTCTGTCCCCAGCAGTGCAGTGAGCTGCAGATCTCTTTCTATTCACTTGGCATTCATAAAATGACACAAATTGTAAATTACTGCTTAGTAAATACCATAAAAACTCTCACGTAGTTTATTGGAATTTTAAAGGTTAAAATCACAGAATTGTTTAGGTTGGAAAAGACCTTCAAGAACATCGAGTCGGGCCATTTACCCAGCACTGCCAGGCCTACACCAGACTGTCCCTAAAAGCCAGATATCCACAGTTTTTGGGTCTCTCCAGGCCGTCCCTGTGGCGCAATCGGTCAGCGCGTTCGGCTGTTAACCGAAAGGTTGGTGGTTCGAGCCCACCCAGGGACGAGGACCTGACTCCTGGCCCATGGCAGGGGGTTGGAACCAGACCCTGAATGTCCCTTCTGACCCAAATCATTCAGTGGTTCTGGAGGGAAAATAGCAGGAGGTCATTTTACCATTATACAGATGGGGAAGAAACAGATAATCACAGCTGCCGAAACTTTCCAAAATTATTCATTACGAGGACAAAATTTTATAGTCAGAGTGCAGCCCGTGTTTCTTAGATAACACAGTTACAATTCACTGAAAATTGGTCTTTAGAGGAAGGCAGCATTTCCTTCATCTTCTTTTTTGATTTTTAGCACACATTAAAGAGCTTGAATCTGTCTTAACCTAAAAAATAATGGCCAATATGACTTTGCCTTGACTGGGATGATGAATAAGCTTATGGGTCTACTTTAGGTGTTGAGTAGATATTCACTGCAAACACCAATTTTTCCTAAACTGACATTTGTTATTATTCTTGTAAATCCTGTGGCACTGTCTCCTCTCTGTTCTCCAAATCTGTGCCATCTCTTGGTCTCCAGCTTTGTGCCCTGGACATGAAGCCATTCCCATGTAAGGAGCAGTATGTTTTCAGGTTCTTTAGGGTCATTGCTATTCCAGTTAAAAATATTGTCAGAATTAAATGAAAAAACGCATAAATAAATCCAAAGTATCTCAGTAAGCCACCAGCAGGTAATAATCTGGGAACTTGCTGAAGCATTGTCTCCCAAAGTTCCAGCGTAAGCCAGCAGAGGTTCCTGCACGGACCCGCAGTTTGTGGCGACGTCTGTGCTCCCAGATACCAGCTCTGCACAGGGCACCCGCCCTCTCCCGGCTCCCAGGGCTGTGCCAGGGGTCTCACCTGTAGATGGTGTATTCGTTGGGCAGCCCCGAGGCGGGGTCCGAGCCGTTCTTCTTCCCAAAGTTGCCCGTCCAGAGCACGGTGTCGTTGTAGATGACGATGGCCGACATGGCCGGGAGGCCGGAGCTGTGCATCTTCTGCCGCAGCATCAGGTCCACCTGGGGGAGGGAGGGAGATCAGGAGCTTCCAAGAGAAGAGTCTTACAATGCATCCAGTCTGTAGCAGGCAGGAGAAGGCCCAGACCATCAGCCCTCGTTACTCCCAAGCTCTCAAGAGTGATCCTATGAGCGGTGTTTTGGCAAAAAGAGGTATTTTAAATGTTTATCTGTTTCTTAGAACTGCTGCTGTTGAATTATCCTGTGTCCTTTTTCAGTCTACATGTCCACTGTGTGCTCATGCTTGTAATATTTATGATTAAAACCAAATACCAACACGTAATAATTGTAATTTCTTCTTTTTTAATTTGTATTCTGAGCATCTGTTCTTTGCACTGGTATTTTAGGGACAAAGATGTATGAGAAAAAGACTTTTCAGATATCCCACGACACTTCCCATGCCACGAAACACCCTGGAGCTTGGGCTCCTGTTTAACCCACAACCTGAGAAACAGCTCTGAGCAACTGAAGGGCTGTGATTGCTCCTGGCTCCCTGCTGTGCCAGGGCTGTGCAGAACTCCTCATCCAGCTGTGCAGAACTCCTCATCCAGCTGTGCTCCACCCACCCCTGCAAGCAGAATGCATCGATCTCCCCTTTTGGGACTTTTTCAAAGCTGTGTCCTCATCTTGCACAGATCATTTGCATTTCCAGGCACCCGTTTCGTTTTGCACACCATGGTTAAGACATAAATGCCCTTCCAGACCCAGCACTTGAGACAAGAAAAGCCAAACCGAGCCATGTCCTTGGGATCTTTTCTCTGGATGGCCAGGGGAAGGGCACTGAGAGCCACAAGTGGAAACATCCAGCTTGTGTCCAGCCCTTCTGTTGGGGTCCTTTGCCCTCCCTCACCAGGGACCAGTGGCCCATCGGGTACATCTGTAGATGTGTACATGTGGTGCACCAGCACCTCCTGAGAAGGGTCTGGACTCACAGAGACCATGGAAAAGGTCTTTGGACAAGAGCCTGGAGTGACAGGGCAAAAGGGAATGGCTTCCCAGTGCCAGAGGGCAGGGATGGATGGGATATTGGGAAGGAATTGTTCCCTGTGAACATGGGGAGGCCCTGGCACAGGGTGCCCAGAGCAGCTGTGGCTGCCCCTGGATCCCTGGCAGTGCCCAAGGCCAGGTTGGACAGGGCTTGGAGCAGCCTGGGACAGTGGGAGGTGTCCCTGCCCATGGCAGGGGTGGGACTGGGTGAGCTTTAACATCTCTTTCCAACCCATGTGAGTCTAAGATTCATGTCAACAACCATGGTCCTCCTTTTCTCAGAGAGAGTCTGACCTTTAGACCTGCCTGGACCTGCAGGAAGTTGACAGAAATAAGAGATGCTCTTCAAGATTCCAGGGACAGGCAGAGACTTCACAAAAGTGGATGTGAAGTGATGGGAATTGAAATTCAGTGTGGGTAAAGCCATGTGTGTGCAGGGAAACTGCCCAAAGCCGGTCCTGAGCTCTCAGCAACAAGACCTCAGGGCTGAGGTGGATGTTCCTATGGAAACATTTGCTCAGTGCCTTAAGGCAGAAAAAAGGCAAATAAAATAGGAGGGATTATTAGAGAAGTAACATAAAACATAACAGAAAACATATTTTTTTTCACTGTATGAATCCCTGATGCACATTGAATATTGTTTACAGTGCTGATTGCCTTCCACTTGTGAGAAGGAGACAAGTGAGAGAGCATGTGATAGGGGCCTAAAAATAGGGAATGTCCTGTCAGAGCATGACTGTCCTTCTGGTCCTGACAGTCAGGGCAATGCTGCAGTATTTCCTTTGAGCACATGGAGCCTGCCAGAAGTTCGGGCAGTGCTAAAATGTCAGATCCATCTCAGATTCAGGATATACCAACAGTGTTTCACACCCTTTTTCATTTGGATGCAGGCCTCCTTCCCCTTCCCCTTCCCC
>VXAD01000863.1:111268-147676 GCA_013399195.1 Dicrurus megarhynchus | reverse complement strand
TCCCCTTCCCCTTCCCCTCCACTCCCTTCTCAGGAGTTACATACAAGCATTTTTTTAATTTTTAAACTAGGGCTTGGGGAAAGCCAGCAAAGCAAGAAAATAAGGAATTGGCGCTGATGGATTGGAACCAGGCAGAACCTGAGCCAGGTACATCTCCGGGACATGAAGGCTGCCTCATAATGGACCAGATGCCAAGAGCCACCCTTTTGTGCTGGTGGAAGCTCTCCAGGCCTTCTGATGGACAAGTGATGACGTTTGTCCATCCCAGCTCACCCTCTGGGCAAGAGAGCTGCTCACTGACCTGCTGGCTGCAGGAGTTTTACACACCCATTTCTAGGTTCTCGCCTTCTCCCCCTCCTCAATTCCCCACCTCCTTCCCCAGGGGTGGCAAAACCCACCACCTCCCCTGTACCCCTGGAGAAATGCAGCCAAGAGCTGTGTGTGCCTCTGGTCCCTCCTTCCCACAGACCTTCTCCAAGGCTTCCTTCAGGATGGGGAGGGGGTGGTCCAGCGGGACCGGCTCAGGATAGCGGGGACACATCTGCACAGCTTCTGACCTCGCCTCCGTCACCGACGGACCTGGAAAACAGCTCAGGGTGACACAGGGGCCTTCAGCAGCCACGAGGACGAGCTGTGACCTCACCCAGCGGCCCCACAAGCTTTCCTGATTGCCCTGGCCCCGAGTTATTTCTGTTTATGTAAAACAGGGCTTGCAGGGCCACTTATTCCAACGTGGGATGGACATGGGATGCACTTCAACCTAACTCTGCAACCTGGGAGAGTAAAGAACCGGGGCTGCAGAGGACTCTGGGGTGCCTGGCAGTGGGTTTAGGCCCCCTGGAAGGGCCTGCCCGTGTCTAGAGGAAAGTCTGAGCTGGGGTTCAGGAGGACAGGGACCAAGATCACCTCAGAAATGGGGGCAGGAGTGACCTGTGAGTGCCACCTGAAATCCAGCACCAACAACGCTTGGTAGGCCCCACCCCTGCTCCATTATCTGTCTCCTGAATCGGCTGCATGCTCACATCCCACAGACAGCTGAAATTTTTGTGGCCAGCAAAGATCTTTAAACTCAGGGAGAGATGGGAACTCCCTTACTTGGAGGCACTATTTTCCCAGCTGATCCCAAGGTGTTCATAGATACAGCTACCCTGCTCTGTTGCTGGGAACAAAATGCCATCTTCTTGCTGACCAGGGGAACACGAAGCATCAGAAATAGGGATGAGGAGAGAAATGGCACTAGGAAACCCTGGAGATGGACAGGGGTGGATATAGAGAGCCTACAGGCAGCCTGGGACTCTGTGATAAAAATGTGTGGCTTGAAACCTTTTCAGACCTCGGTCTCTGAAATACCTCTGGCACCTTCATCGTGGATTTTATGCCACCTTTCAGCTACTTAAAACTCTGATGCATTGACACTGTGGATATTTAATCCTTGCACGTTCAGTGCCTGGAGCGGATCTTTTGAGTTTCCTGTAATCAACAGAGGAGGCCACGGAGCTGCTCCCAGGGCTGGATCCCCTCTGCAGCCAGGCTGGGAGAGCTGGGGGTGCTCACCTGGAGAGGAGAAGGCTCCAGGGAGAGCTCAGAGCCCCTTCCAGGGCCTAATGGGGCTCCAGGAGAGCTGGAGAGGGACTGGGGACAAGGGCTGGAGGGACAGGACACAGGGAATGGCTTCCCACTGCCAGAGGGCAGGGATGGATGGGACATTGGGAGGAATTCCTGGCTTTGAGGGTGGGCAGGCCCTGGCACAGGGTGCCCAGAGCAGCTGTGGCTGCCCCTGGATCCCTGGCAGTGCCCAAGGCCAGGCTGGACATTGGGGCTTGGAGCAGCCTGGGACAGTGGGAGGTGTCCCTGCCCATGGCAGGGGTGGGATGGGATGGGATTTAAGGTCCCTCCAGCATAAACCATTCTGGGATTCTGTGGTTCCATGAATCCTAATGTGAGCCAATGCAAAGATTTGGGGAATAGGAAAGGGAGCAAACCCTGAAGCTGAAGCACATGGTAAGGTATGAAACAAATCCGGTTCTAAACTGGAGTAACTTTTACAACAGAAAAAATAAGATAAAGGATCTAAAATAAAATGCTGCCTTAGCAGTTAACCATGGCTGGGCCAGGAGTGATGGAGCTCCTCTGGACAGCAGCAGAGAGACGTGGTACCTCCACCAACCCAGCCTTCACCTCCTCTGTGGCCTTGCACCAGAAAGGAGGACAAAACTTTATTGCTCTCTGGGCAAATCTGTGTTTGGGGCAGCGCTCTTTGGGGAGAAACGGGGAGAAAGCTTTCGTTAGCCTTCCCAATGCCTGTGCTGCACCATGAGCAAGGTTAAAAGGCACTACTCACTGGGCTCCACCCTGGGGAGGCTGTACTGCCACAGGAAGCAGCCGGTCATGGCCACGGACAGCAGGAAGAGGAAGACGACCAAGACGTGGATCCACTTCACCTCCATGGCAGCGAGTCTGAGGAAGCTGCGGCTGCTGGGTGCCTGCTGGGAATGGAAAAGGAATGGGCTGTGAGAGAGAGAACACCCCTGTGTGCCAGCTGTGAGAGAGAACTCCTCTGTGCCAGCTGTGAGAGAGAACACCCCTGTGTGCCAGCTGGGAGAGAGAACACCTCTGTGTGCCAGCTGTGAGAGAGAACTCCTCTGTGCCAGCTGTGAGAGAGAACACCCCTGTGTGCCAGCTGGGAGAGAGAACACCTCTGTGTGCCAGCTGTGAGAGAGAACTCCTCTGTGCCAGCTGTGAGAGAGAACACCCCTGTGTGCCAGCTGGGAGAGAGAACACCTCTGTGTGCCAGCTGTGAGAGAGAACTCCTCTGTGCCAGCTGTGAGAGAGAACACCCCTGTGTGCCAGCTGGGAGAGAGAACACCTCTGTGTGCCAGCTGTGAGAGAGAACTCCTCTGTGCCAGCTGTGAGAGAGAACACCCCTGTGTGCCAGCTGGGAGAGAGAACACCTCTGTGTGCCAGCTGTGAGAGAGAACTCCTCTGTGCCAGCTGTGAGAGAGAACACCCCTGTGTGCCAGCTGGGAGAGAGAACACCTCTGTGTGCCAGCTGTGAGAGAGAACTCCTCTGTGCCAGCTGTGAGAGAGAACACCCCTGTGTGCCAGCTGGGAGAGAGAACACCTCTGTGTGCCAGCTGTGAGAGAGAACTCCTCTGTGCCAGCTGTGAGAGAGAACACCCCTGTGTGCCAGCTGGGAGAGAGAACACCTCTGTGTGCCAGCTGTGAGAGAGAACTCCTCTGTGCCAGCTGTGAGAGAGAACACCCCTGTGTGCCAGCTGGGAGAGAGAACACCTCTGTGTGCCAGCTGTGAGAGAGAACTCCTCTGTGCCAGCTGTGAGAGAGAACACCCCTGTGTGCCAGCTGGGAGAGAGAACACCTCTGTGTGCCAGCTGTGAGAGAGAACTCCTCTGTGCCAGCTGTGAGAGAGAACACCCCTGTGTGCCAGCTGGGAGAGAGAACACCTCTGTGTGCCAGCTGTGAGAGAGAACTCCTCTGTGCCAGCTGTGAGAGAGAACACCCCTGTGTGCCAGCTGGGAGAGAGAACACCTCTGTGTGCCAGCTGTGAGAGAGAACTCCTCTGTGCCAGCTGTGAGAGAGAACACCCCTGTGTGCCAGCTGGGAGAGAGAACACCTCTGTGTGCCAGCTGTGAGAGAGAACTCCTCTGTGCCAGCTGTGAGAGAGAACACCCCTGTGTGCCAGCTGGGAGAGAGAACACCTCTGTGTGCCAGCTGTGAGAGAGAACTCCTCTGTGCCAGCTGTGAGAGAGAACACCCCTGTGTGCCAGCTGTGAGGGAGGCCCCTGTGCTGGAGAACAAAGCTGCTGCAGGGACAGGACTCACCTGAGTCTCCCCAGGCTGGGAGAGGTGGGGGTGCTCACCTGGAGAAGAGGAGGCTCCAGGGACACCTCAGAGCCCCTTGCAGGGCCTAAAGGGGCTCCAGGAGAGCTGGAGAGGGACTGGGGACAAGGGATGGAGGGACAGGACACAGGGAATGGCTTCCCACTGCCAGAGGACAGGGATGGATGGGATATTGGGAAGGAATTCCTGGCTGTGAGGGTGGGCAGGCCCTGGCACAGGGTGCCCAGAGCAGCTGGGGCTGCCCCTGGATCCCTGGCAGTGCCCAAGGCCAGGCTGGATGGGGCTTGGAGCAGCCTGGGACAGTGGGAGGTGTCCCTGCCCATGGCAGGGGTGGAAATGGGATGAGCTTTAAGGTCTCTTCAACCCCAACTATTCTGGGATTCTGGGATAATTCCAGCACCATTGCTGCACCAGGGCAGGGCAGACCAGCCCATGTTGGGGTAACTGGAACCAGAAATGACTTCCTGGCTGTCACTGAGCTCTGTGAGCCATAACTCTCCTCCCCTTGGTGGTTCTTGTGGCACACCAACCACTCCTTTTGCCTTCTCCCCTCCCTGCAGCTGAAGCTCATCATCCCAGCCTGGCAGGAGTCTCAGTTACAGCTCTCACTTCCTCCCTTCTCAACCACCATGACTTATTCCTGGGTATCTTTCCAGCCCCTTTTTCCAGAGTCCAGCATCTGTTCGTGGCAGCCACCAGCCAGATCATCTGAGCAGATCCAGCTTTTCTAGATGAATGATGGAATTATTCACTCTGTGCTGCCCTTACCCTTCTCTGTTGTGCCTGCAAATCCCATTCTATCACGTACCATCTGTAAGCTTGGCATTTACAGATGCCATGTTTCGGGAAACTGGCTGATATTTGAGTGTGTGCAGCTCTCACAACACTGGAGACCATCCAGGTTGGTGAGAGAACCAGATCAATGTTGAAGAAAAACAAGGAACAGATGACAAATGAGGAGGTGCCTGAGCCTGAGCTGTGCTCCTTCACTGCCTGCAGGAGGTCAGGAGGGTGCTTTTGAAAGTTTGGCAATTAATGTTATAAAACATATGGCCTGCCATTTGCATCCAATATGCTCCACATTCCTAAGCTGTTTCAGGTTGTCTGGACTCACTTGTAGGATAGACAGATTGAAATACTCCCTTTAGATTTCCACACAGCCCTTCACCCCCGCCCCTGTTTTTGAGATATGGGATAGTTCATGCAAAAGCTTCTGCAAATCAACTGAGCCTTGTCACTCACAGCCAGGGGATCTGCAGAGCCTCTCCCAGACTCACACATGGCTCTGTGGATCCAGCTGGGTTTTCCAGCCTTTGCTGGAACTCTGGGTTGCAGTTCCACTTTCTGCATAATAACAGAAATATATCATAATTTTTCCTGAAGCCCTTCAGCCTGGTCGGGCATTCCTACAGGGATTTCTGAAAGCAGCTTATGTCAGGTTCTTCCATAACATAATTACAATTCAAGGATGGCTTTAGACTGGGCAGGTGCCTGCAGACCCACTCACACCTGAGCCTGCCCGAGCACTCCAGGTCCACATTCCTGCCTGGGACGTGTTTCTAAATAGGGGAATGCCATCCTGACACCAATCCCATTTTTGTTTGGGTATACCAACCTCCCACAGGGCCTTAGCAGGCAGGAGATCCCATCACTCAAGGAGAAGCCTGTACTGAGGTCTCTTTGATCCCCTCATGCTGGCAGGGCTCAGTGTGTGCTCGAGGATGTCACCTGGAGCTGTTTTCCGGCAGCAAGGAGTGGGACGGGGCCCTCTGCCCTGGAGTGGTCATGGTGTGACTTTCTTGGATTTAGTCCCACCTTAACATTGACTCCTCCACCAATTTCCTGTTCCTCTGACCATCCTTCTGCCTCTCTCCTTGCTTCACCGAGAAGCCCTGATTGCTGAGTCCCGAAGAACAAGGTGAGAGGACAGTATTTTCTGGTGTATTCCTCATCTCACGGACCCCAGGCTCCCTGGGCCACTAACTGAGGACACAAAGACACCAACTTCGAGCTCATCTTTTAGCCCAAACTCATCCTGCAGGCTTACTTCTTGTGGATCATGAGTGCTCTGAATGGCTCTTTTTCATTCTCTGCCCTGTGATGGAGTGGGAATGCAAAGCAACCCTGGCAACGCCATGGACTAGAGACACGGATCTCTCCCTTATGGATGGGACACCAGATCCCCAAAAGTGTGGGAAATATTCATCCACCCGAGGAGGTGCTCTACCCTCCAAACTACCTCTCAGGGAAACACCACCTTTCCTCTGTACTGGGGAGGCTGTCAGGCGAGCAGATGGATAGATCCCTATGAACACTCACACAATTCCCACTCCAGGACCTGTCTGCTCTCACCTTCCTCTGGTTTCTCCCTCACTCCGTGTCTCTGTGACCGTCACTGCTCACAGCACAGGCACAGCAAGGCAGGGGGAGGGGGCCACCGAGCACTTAAACACATGCAAATGAATGCAAACACATGCAGGAATGAGTGCATACAGCTTCCCACGGGGAGGGCTTAGCACTAGGATACATTTTTTTTCCCCTGAGCTTTGCAAAATTAGGACGGGAAGAGAAACTGGGGATTCCCCGTGGACCACCCAGGTCACGGTCCTGCCCCACCAGGGTCGCTTGGTCAAGGCGCAGCTCAGCACGGATTAGGGAGAGCCAGAAAGACCCCGAGCCCCTCACGTACCATCTCCAGGAGCTGCCTCAGTGCCAGAGGCTGCTGTCCCTCCTCCGGGTGTGCGGGCAGCTCAGCAGCCCCATCCTGGCCGGCCTCAGCCCTGGGCAGGGGGGAGCGGGAGCCCTCGGCATCTTCCAAAGGCAGCTCCGTGTCACGGGCAGGGGCTGCTCTGGCACCGGCTGGAGCGGCCGGCTTTATCTCCCCAGGAGTCCTGCTCCGGCTTTATCTCCCCAGGAGTCCTGCTCCGGCTTTATCTCCCCAGGAGTTCTGCTCTGGGTTTCCCCATCCAATTTGGCCCATCCAGGCCCTCCACAGAGTGCTGCTGATCTCCCCCAGGAAAGGAGCTTAGGGTGACAGGGACAGGATGGCATTTGCACAGGAAAGTGCCTGAGAGATTGGATGTTAATTCTTCCTAAAGCTTCTGTGCTACGTGTGTGAATCACAGCTGACACCGGGAGGGCTTCACCATCTATTTATAGCGGCTTCATCTCCTCCTGACATGGGAACAGGAGGCGATTAAGCAGGAGAGGGCCAGTCCCTGAGTGCCTCCAGCCAGCCCCGGGAGCTGCTCGAGGGGAGGGGACGTGGGGAGATAAACTGGGAGCTCAGGCACTCTCTGGGCTTAATCCTGAACAGCCTCCTGGAGTTCCCCCACAGTGACAGACAAGGGAGTCATTCCCAGCTCCCAGGCTCACAGCACAGAGGTGGAGCCGGGATTTCTTCCCCCTTTTCTGCCAGGCTCTCTGCAGCGGGAGGCGGTGAGGGGATCCTTACCCGCAGCTGTAACCCCTCCATGGCTGCTCAGGAGGCTCTTCTCATCCCCTGTGCTGCTGGTCCCCACAAATAAAGGGCTCACGAACCCCTGTGATGAAGAGGAACAAGCAGTTGGTGCAGGAAAAAAGCAGAGTCAGAGCAGGGAGGTAACAAAGGCCCGAGTAACAAAGCCCAGCTCAGGTAAGCAGAGCAGCAGGGAGAGACTGGCTTTGGGTGGGAAGATGGGGGGTGGAATGAGGTGATCTTTAAGGTCCCTTCCAACCCAAACCCTTCTAGGAGATAAAGCACAGTAACCACACAAGGTAAGTCCTCAGCAACACCTTCCCTCTCTCTGCCTCTGCTCTGGCAGCATCTTGGGTTTACCCCCAAGCTCTGGGACTTCCCATTTCCCACGACCATCCTCACCTCATCTCCAAACACAAGAAATTGGAGCTTTGAGACCTTCAGGGCCGGCACATTTTCACTGTGGCTCCTCCAAAGGGTCCTTCCAGCCCCCTGCAAGCCCCCTCTGCCATGTTCCCTCTACACAGCCAACAACACCCCCTCAGCCCTGGGAATCACAGCCACCGCCGAGGGACTGGTGACAGGATTGGAAGTGCCAAGATAATGCCACCACCACCATCTTTCCCACAAAATCTCCCATAAAATCTCCCTCATCCATCTACTTGGCAGCGGCAATTCAATCCCCAACACCCCCAAAAAGAGCTCTTACCAGCCTTGCTGCTACCTCCGGCTTCCAGCTGAGGAATTTGGGGCTGTCCTGCAGCTGCAGATGTTAAGAGCATCTGAAGCACTAATCCAGCTGCCAGCCTCTCTGAGCTTGGATTAATGGGCCAGGCCTCACCCCTCCACAAGCAGCACAGCATCTGTCCAGGGATGCAGCCAGAGGGAGGATTGCTGGTGATTTCCTGGCTCCAGCAGTACTGCAGAGTGGAAAACGGGGAGCTGGGGTGTGGGTATCCGTAACATGCTGTGAGCTGGAAATGTTGATAGTGGATGGCTAGAATGGAATGGAATATAAAATATAATATAATATAATATAATATAATATAATATAATATATAAAGTACATCCCAAGTGCTGTCCCAAAAAGGAGGCCATGGTTATGCACCCAGTCACGTTCCAGATCCAGGGGGATTATGCAGTTCAGGGGACCTGCCATCCCATTCCTTCTTCAGATCTTCACGGGTGGGGGCATTCTCCCCAGCACCATCCCTTCATTCCAGTATCTCCAATAGCAGCCCAGAATCTGACAGTGCCCGAAATATCCAGTGGAGCCTGTGCAGCCACGTGTCTGTGCCCCAGAGCTGTGCCCAGCTTTTGGTGAACGTGGCTGCTGACGACCTCCTCGCTAATTACAGCAGATCAGGCTCCTCGTGGTTTTGTCACTCCCTGCTCCTGGGAACTCTGATTTCCTCCTGTCCCTGCTACCAGCGTTCTTTGTGGGGGTCTCATGCCCAGTTATCCCACACACACCAACAGTCCCTCTGTTCTGGGAACCCAGTGGGTGCCTCAGAAAGCTGAGTCTGTGCTGCCAAAGGTCCCCTGTGCTGGCAACTGCTCTGCTGGGGCTCTGCCTCTGGTGTTGGAGTCCAGAATGCAGAGAATATTGCTCTGCCTGTTTTTAAGTATAAAACCCCCCTGTACATCAGCATTTCTGACCTTTGTCCATGGAGAAATCTATATACTCTCTGGGAAGAATTAAAATTTACACTGGTGTGAGCTAGGTGATGGGATGTTATGTGAGGTTGTCACAGGGTGAAAACCTAGACTTTTAAGGGTTGTTAATATAGTAAATAGATAAAAGCAAAAAACTTCATTCCTCCTCTTCTTCTTCCTCTTCTTCCTCTTCCTCCTCTTCTTCTTCTTCTTCTTCTTCTTCTTCTTCTTCTTCTTCTTCTTCTTCTTCTTCTTCTAATACTCCATATCCTGCAGTAGAGGTAGTTTGGAATGATTGGATGAAAAAAATCTGCAATTCCGGTGAACGTGGTAAAGTGAATTATGGAGCATTGGTAGAAAAAAGAAAATATCTTTTGTTTTAAGTTTTAATTGGATAATTTACCTTTAAAAGAATGTGTAATCAAGATAAAGCAGCCACTCTTGGCATTCCCTGCTCTGTGCTATGTCTAACGCCCGGCTGTGGGCACATCTCTCTGGTAAGACAATAAACAACTCTCTGCAAGCTAAGAACACGGAAGGTCTTATTCTTTACGGCACCTAGCAAAAGATATTAAAATTCCCTCATCAGGGGAATAATAATTGAGGCACAAAACCTGACATCTGGTTATGAAATATCTGGGTGCTTTTTTGATAGAACTGCTGTGCCAAAGATTCCCTCACAGTTTTGTAGTACCGCAGCCAAAGGCATCCCTTTCCCAGTGCTGGGTCTATTTTCCCATCATTTTCAGGAACTAAGAGGGATTTAAATCCTGTTCTATGTGTGCTTTATGCAGCAGCAGAGGGGTTCAAACCCTCCCCAACACCGAGAAACTCGCTCCAGTATTTTCACCAAATCTACTGATGGAATTTTAACACTCATCCTTCGGTGCCTCGGTCCTGGTTCTGACCCGGCCAGGGTTCATTTCTGCACTAGCTGGGAAGAGGCATGGCCAGGACCTGGAGGTTGTTCTGTACCACCTCATGGAGCTGCTGGGAGCAGGGGAAGGGACTCTTCTGGGAGAAGGGGGGTCCCTTCCACTCAAGGAAGTGGTGGGGTATTGTCTGTTATCGGGTGGTTTTTCCCATGTGAATAGTTTCTTACACCCCCTGTCGTTAGCATTGCTGCTGTTACTGTTCATTTTCTTATCTCATCGCTGTTTCCAGTAAATGGTTCTTATTTCAGCCCATGATCTTTATCTTCTGTGCCTCCAGTTCTCCTCTTCAGCCTCTCGCAGGTGGAGGGGGAGAAGGGAGTGAGGGGCAGCGTGGGAGCACTAAATTGGAGAATTCCATTCCTAAGCCGCCGCAGCCTCCCGTGTCAAAGGTCCCAGGGGAACTCACAGGTTGCTGGTAATGGATGTTTGGAGATGAAAGGATCCAAGGTTGTGGTCTTGGGTCCCACCTGGGTCATCAAACTGTTAAAAAAAGTGTCCTCGTCCTCGGCTTCCTGCAGCAGACTCTCAGACATCCTATTCCAGAAAAAAAAAAGCAATATTTGAGTGCTACAGCAATAGGAGCAGCTCGAGCTGGGTGTCTCTGCAGAGGGACCCTGAACAAAGAGATCCCTGGGCTTTCCTACCCTCACAGTTTGTGCACGTGCTCCTCATGCCTGCAGTGGAGATTTTTGGTCTGGGGTCTGCTAACACCTTGCTGGACTCCTTCCGTCTCCACGCAGCCAGGCCATTGACTTCTCTTACCTTGCAGAGTTGCAGCTTCCACTGATGGCTGGAGCCTCCTCATCTCCTGCTCTGTGCTTCCTGAGCGCTCACTGAGCCAGCGGAGCTTGGGAGCCCAAAACCTTCCTGATTAAGGGAAAGCACTGCCCAGCAACAGCTCAAACATCAGTGTGTTATCAGCGTTGTTCTCCTACTGCATTCAGACACAGCTCTGTACCAGCTACGAGAAAAATTACTGAGAAAATGAACTCCATTCCACCCCAGAGCACATCTGGGTGAGAGTTCAGAGCTTGTGACTTGAGGCTTCTGCAAATCCAGCTACTGAGACTGAGAAAGGAAAGCTAAGCAAGCAGCTAAACCACACAATGTTATAACTCTAAGTGGCCTGTTCTGATTTAAAACTCACTTATTAAGCCAAACGACTGATATTTCTCAACTCCATCCTTGAGGGGGGCTGAGAGTGGCCTCCACTGGATGGTTTTCCTCTGGGTCCCAGCTTAGAGAAACCTCAGAAGGGGCGTAAGAAGATGCTGTGTTTTCCAGGGCAGCCTCTCCCTCCTGCTCCCAGAGCACCCCTGTGAGCCAGGGAGCCCCAGCCAGGAGCGAGCATCGAACGGGCGCTGCACCCAAAGGATTTTCTGTTTCGTAACACCAGCTCCAGCCTGGGGCTGCAGAGGTCAATCCGTGGAACAGCTCTGAGCGGGAGTCAGTGGGATAGGGAACGACCAGAGCAAACAGCTGGCTGGGGGCTGTTCAGGCTGCTCCCCCCGCTCAGCTGCAGATCAACACCAAGACCCTGCCCACGTCCCGAGCTGCCCGGTCTGGCTGCATCCGTCTCCATTTCCAGCCAAGCACCGCTGCATTCCCAGGTATTTTACACAGGTTGTCCTGGAGCAGAGAGCCAGAATGCCCAGCAGGCTCTCTCCAGCTGAGTTGTTTTTCCATCCATGCCCAGAAACAGCCGTCGGCACTAACGTGACTAATGCAGAGACTTTGGAAATCAGCAGTGTGGGTAATTCCCCCCACACAGAGCCCCTTCCCTCCTGCAGCACCTGCTGGGGCCCCCACACCTCTCCTGCTTCCAGAAACTCCTCCCTCTTCTTGAGTTCGTCTCCCACCCCATTTCCCTAGCTGAATTTGGGGATGCAACTTGGCATCCTGCACAGGAAGGATTTGGGGGGGCAGGGGTGTGCAGTGGTCTCAGGGGGCTGGTTCCAGTCAGCTCCGGGGCCAAGGCTGAGCCCACCACGAAGCTGATGGTGCCTCTGTGAAAACATTTCAGAAAGGGAAGAAAATGCCAGGTGGGAGGAGAAGGAAAGAGCGCAGAGAGAAGCCAGAGGGGAGCAGCAAGGTGGAGCAGGAGAGGCTCCGTGGGGGTGTGGATTGTCCCTGCAGCTCAAGGAGGACTCAGACCAGGGCAGATGCTCCCTGCGCTGCAGAGGGCACCATGCCACGGCAGGCACTCACACAGCATCCCCTGGGCAACCACGGCAGGGCAAAGGGATATTCCTGAAGAAAACACAGCCCACGAAGGACCATGCTGCAGGAGGTTTCCTGAAGGACTGCAGCCTGTGGGGTTCCCATGCTGGAGCACAGAAAAGGGGAGGGGGAAGGAGCAAGAGGAAGAAACCACTTTGTGCTGACCTCGACCTGCTGCCCTCAATCTCCCCTACACCATGTTTTTTGGGGGGGAGGAGCTATTTAGGGGAGTTTGGAGTGAAGAAGCAAAACTGAATCTGAGAAAGGAGTGGGGAGTGGTGAGGAAATCTATTCAGTTTAATGTTTGTCTTTTTGTTTCCCACTACCCAGCTTTTAAGGCAATAAATTAAATTACCTTTCCCCAAACTGTGTCTGTTTTAACCAGTGACAGTAATTGGTGACTTCCCCATCTTATCTCAGCCCATCAGTTTTCTTGCTCCTTTTTTCCCCCAATTTTTTCCCCCACTCCTGCTGAGGGAGTGAGCAGCTGGGCGGGAGTTCTGCTGTCAGCCAAGGTTCTCTCATCACCACAACCATGGCAAGGGGTTGAAACGAGATGGTCTTAAGGTCCTTTCCACCCCAAGCCACTCTGGGGTTCCATGGTTCCACGGCATAAGGAAAAGCTCTCCCCTTTCCCCAGTACTGTTCTTCAATCTCTCTGCCTTGAAGGGTATTCCTGCAATTTTCCTGGAATTTTCCTGCCAAAAGATGCACCTGCAGGTCTTCAGGAAGGCCCCAGCTGCTGCCCAGCCCCTGGTTCAGAGCAGGTCCCTGCGCAGGGAACGTGGCAGGGTGTGGTTTTGCTGGCTAGAGGGGGCTGATGGGGAGATTTTGTGATCAGATGTTTTACTGGTTGGAAGAAAAAGCACCTCAAATGAAACAGTCTGAGCAGGCAAATCAGGCCCAGGTGTTCGAGCAGCTAAAGAAGGAATCAGAAAATGAACAATTTTTGCTCTCAGATGCACGGTCCAGGCACTGCCCCAGTGACCTGTCCCAGGGGCGGGGGCTCGGCTGCACTGCCCCCTCCTCGCTGGGCTGTCAGTCTCTCCCAGCGGGGCTGCTGGGGAAGGCAATTGCCAGCTCTAATTGCCCTTCTCTCCTCGCAGCCCTTTGAACCAGGAGGGGGGTGAGGGGGGTTCTCCCCCTCCCACGGCCCCACATTGCAGGGCCCAGCCAGGACTTTGTTGTCCCACTGGGTGTGCTTTGTGTCCTAGCGGGCACCGTTGTCAGCCTTTGTGTCCCGTTACCAGCTGGTTCATTTTATTGATGGTTTTGTGTGGTTGAAGTGAGCTTTGAAAGTCAAAAGATGGAGCAGGGTTCCAGAGGGGCTCCGGCTGCACGTTCTTGTGTCCAGGATGAGCAGGGATGGCAGGGGAGGGGGTGGCCAGCAGTGCCATTTGCTGTCACTGCCCCGCTCAGGGAATCGGGAAGCAAGAGTCGGAAGCCTGAGAGGAAATATTCCATATTGGAGACGGCCAGGACATGTTTTCAAAGGTTTCTTCAAAATAAGAAATACAGAGGCACAACGGTTTTACTCTTTTGTTTGATATGTCATGATCCCAAGACCTTGGGCTTGGGGGATTTTTGAAAACAGATTTGTGATAAAATCAAACAAAACGGGGAACGCTGCTCCCTGCTAAGGATTGGATACGCCTCATTTCCAGGAGGATTTGCCAAGGCCCTGGGAGCACCAATGGCCTGGGCCAGCCTCATCTGGAGCCTCGCCCTCCCTGCCCTGCCTGTTGGCCCAAAGGGCAGCGTTTAAGCTCCAAAGCTGAGCCTTTGGCCCTTGCCCGGGGTTTGCTGTAACTCTGCCGGTCCCCAGTGCAGCCGTGCCCATTCCCTGGCCGTGGGTTCCACTGATCCTGACCCTGGTGTGTGAATTGCTGCTGGATCTGCCTCACCATCCCAGCCCCCTGATGATGGAGACCCTTGATTGCCCCTCCCCACGAGGCTGGTGCTGCTCTGCCCCCCTCGCTCAGGTACCACGGGGCTGGTGGGATCCCTGACCCCCTGGCCATGGCATCACCCCTGGCTCCCGGCTCGTGGACCCTCGGGAAGCACAGAGCCCTCTGGCTCCCTGACGGGAGTAAACTCCTTCCTGTAAATTTCATTTATTTCATGCATTTACAGACAATGCATTCTTGTATCTTTCTCAACTTGCCCACATGTTGAGAGAAAAATTCCCCCTGCTCCCGGACCTGCACCCAGACAGCAGATGGACCCGTCCTCGATGCCACAGCCTCCCTAATTATCCACAGGTCGTTAACACACAGGACAGGGTTCAGTCTTTGTGCCACTGGAAAACTCCAGGCTGCCTCTGGGCACTGCGAGCATGGAGCTGCTCCCAGGGCTGGAGCCCTTCTGGAGCCAGGCTGGGAGAGCTGGGGGTGCTCACCCAGACAAGAGAAGGATCCAGGGAGAGCTCAGAGCCCCTTGCAGGGCCTAAAGGGGCTCCAGGAGAGCTGGAGAGGGACTGGGGACAAGGGATGGAGGGACAGGACACAGGGAATGGCTTCCCAGTGCCAGAGGGCAGGGATGGATGGGATATTGGGCAGGAATTGTTCCCTGGGAGGGTGGGCAGGCCCTGGCACAGGGTGCCCAGAGCAGCTGTGGCTGCCCCTGGATCCCTGGCAGTGCCCAAGGCCAGGCTGGACATTGGGGCTGGGAGCAGCCTGGGACAGTGGGAGGTGTCCCTGCCCATGGCAGGGGTGGGACTGAAAGGGCTTTAAGGTCCCTTCCAACCCAAACCATTCTGGAATTCTATGATTCTGTGATCGATCTCTGCAGAAAATCCCCTGTGCTGGGTCCAACAGGGGCTTCCCTCAGGTCTGTGCAGCGACAGCGACGCCGCCGCCGCCCCACGCCGGGGCTGTCACAGCTGGACCCAGCTTGGGCTCCCTCTCCTCTTTCATAGCTGCTCTGAAGCCTGCAGGGAGCTGGGTTTTCACTGAGCCGTTTCAAAGCTCTCTCATTAACTGCTTGCCAGCAGCCAGCTCTCGATAATGGGGATCGCCTCTGGAAACTGCAGCCCCATAGCAACAAGGAGTTTAATGGCTATTATTGCTAAACGAAGGACACAGGTCTGGTAATCCACCTCGTGCCTCTGGCAAAGGCCCTTGGAAATGATGATTTCCCATTGCAGGTAAGGCAGGAGAACACATGCAGTCACAAGAGTGTTAAAACAACCAGGCCTGGCCTGGCGGAGCAGCTTTTAACGTTTCAAAATACTGGAGTTCTAAATTTTTAAAAAAATTTTTTTTATGGAGTCAATTGAAGACACAGGAAATCTTCACGTGTTTTAAAAATTGAAAGGTGTTAATCTTCCTTCCAAGGAAAAATGGGAAACCTGTTTTCAAGGGCAGGCCTCACTTCACCTGGTCTCCAGCAGAGACTTTTGGCACCCTGTGCTTGTGCTTGTCCACGTTCAAGCTGAAGTTTTCCTGTGTGTCCCATTGTACAGTAACACAGAACCCCAGAATCCCAGACTGGTTTGGGTTGGAAGGGACCTCAAAGCTCATCTCATCTTCCCCTGCCATGGGCAGGGACACCTTCCCCTATCCCAGGCTGCTCCCAGCCCTGTCCAGCCTGGCCTTGGGCACTGCCAGGGATCCAGGGGCAGCCACAGCTGCTCTGGGCAGCCTTAGCCCATGGCCACTGACCCTTCTCTGCACACCCAAATCTGGCTCCATCCTCTCTGCAGCCCTTTCAGGCACTGGAAGGTGCAGTGAGTTCTCCCCTCATAGGGATAGTTCTCCAGCTCTATCCATCCCTGTGACCTTCCCCTGGATCCATCAGGGAGCCCTGGAGCAACTCCCCTCAGCCCTGTCCCTGTGACCTTTGTGCCAGTGGCTCTCACCACCTCCTTCTCCATCAATTTAAGAAAATACACAGCATGTCACTACAAAGGCCTTTTAGTGCAGTTTTGTCAACACTGAGGAGGGTGGAGCCAGGTGGGGATCAGGCTCTGAGGTAACAAGTGACAGGAATGGAGGAAATGGCCCCAAGTTGTGCCACGGGAGCTTTAGGTTGGATAGTGGGTAAAATTCCTTATAGAAAGGGCGGTCAGGCACTGGCACGGGCTGCCCAGGGCAGTGGTGGAGTCAGCATCCCTGGAAGTGTTCCAAAACCGTGTGAATGTGGCATTTGGGGACGTGGATTTAGCACCTGGTGGTGCCGGGTTGATGGTTGAGCTTGGAGCTCTTAGAGAGTTTCCCAACCTTAATGATTGGAATTCNAGGAAATGGCCCCAAGTTGTGCCACGGGAGCTTTAGGTTGGATAGTGGGTAAAATTCCTTATAGAAAGGGCGGTCAGGCACTGGCACGGGCTGCCCAGGGCAGTGGTGGAGTCAGCATCCCTGGAAGTGTTCCAAAACCGTGTGAATGTGGCATTTGGGGACGTGGATTTAGCACCTGGTGGTGCCGGGTTGATGGTTGAGCTTGGAGCTCTTAGAGAGTTTCCCAACCTTAATGATTGGAATTCTTAATTAATTAGTTAATTAATTAATCCCGTGATTTCTACCCACCCAGCAGCTCCATCACCCCTGTCATGGCCAGCAGTGGGTTTCTCTGGGCTCCCTTGGTGTGGCGGGTTCAGTTCATTAACCAGGCGGAAACACCGGTGACGGAGCCTTCCTTAAATAAAAACCCAAACTGTGCTAACCCGGGACACTTGGACAGGATCAGGCTGAGCTTGGTAAGACCCCGACCATCTCCAGCTGGGATCAGTTAACACTGGAAGTGGCCCCCGATGTCCCTGTGGCAGGCAGTGGCCTCGCCCTGCACGTGCCCAGCATCACCCACCCCGTTACTCCTTTTCCCTGCCTCCCCCTGCTGCCTTCCCCCACTCTGGCACCAGTGCGGGGAGAAAGCAGGATGGTTTGGGGCCCTGGAGTGGCCTGGGAAAAGGGGAACATCAGCCTGCTTGGGCGGAGAGACAATGGTTAGAGAGGCTCCAGGGTGGGAGGGGGACGGGAGCCTGAGGGGAAGGTGTGCCTGGGTAAGAGAAGCTCTGCAGAGGGCTCAGGGCAACCAGCAGAGAAGGTACTGGTGGGTACAGGCCTGGCCATGCCTGGCTCAGGGCCACGAGGGTTTTAGGAATGGTTCCTCCTGCAGCTGCCTTTGGAGCCCTCGGGGTGGCATCCACTGCTCCTTTTCTGTGCCAGGGGGGCTGCAAAAGCTTTCTGGTTTTTGTGGGTGAAAGCAGCATTTCTCCCACAGCCATCATGGGACTCCAAGAGCCGGAAAAGACGGAATATTATAATAGATAGAATAACCTTCTGACATCATCGTACAGCCTCTGTAGAGAGGACGGGAGGCTCGAGCTCTGCGTCTCCTGAAGAGCCCCCAGCCCAGCCAGGCAATCCCAGCTGGGGACCAGCGTGACCCCAGCGAGGGGGTTCAGCACAGCTCTGCTTCTTCTCAGCAGAGCCGTCTCCTCTGGTGATCCCAGGACGCTGGAGCTGCTGTCTGGGTGCCTCCCAGCCTGACTTCCAAGCCAAGGAGACGCCAGCGCGCAGTTCACCCCCGCAGCCACTGCCGTGGCTGTGCAGACCGAGTCACCGCAAGAAAGAAGAGTTAAGTCTTAAAAGCCCAGCTCGGAAAGCTGCAGCTCCAGTGGCAATGAGTGCAGGGAAGCTTCCCCTTCCCCAGCCCCCAGGGGGACGGCAGGATTTGGGCAGGGGCTGAGGAAGGAGGCACAGGGCTGCCCAAAGCCAAGGGCCAAGGTTCAGCTGGGTTTGCGCAGCCCCTTCCCTCCCTGGGCACCTCTGGCACCGCAGCCCAGAGCCCGCCCAGGGCCATGCCAGCAGCACCAGCTGCCTGCTCACGCTGCCCGCGCTGAGAGGGTGCTGAGGGTGCCCTGTGCCCCCAAAGAGGTGGCCCCAGGATGTGTCACCCGCAGCCTGACCCGGCTGCCGCGGGCTGAGGCGGCAGCGACCTGCTCTGCCCTGCTCCGGGTACTTTAAATAGGTCAGCAGCAGGTGACTGGATGAAATTACCCTTCATTTTATTGTAAGGGAGCTGCAGACGAGGCCCTTCCCCGTGGCTAACAGCAGGGATTGCCGCTGACAATGTAATGATTTTAATCCAGCAGTTTTCATTAACCCCCGACGCGCCGTGGGCCTGCGCTGGTTCACCCTCGCCGTGCGGCAGCACCAGCCGGGGCGGGAGGATGATGCCACTGCTCTGAACGTGCACAGGGACACGTCCCGGATGCCACCGTGGGCCACAGTGGGACAAACCCATCACTGGGGACTTGGTGTAAAGCCCAGAGCCTCTCTCGGTGCTCCCCTGGGTCAGTGCAGAGCCCAGCAGCTGGTGGGGAGCTCTGTGGCAGCAAAGTGCCAGTTCAGCCCAGGGATCAAAATGTCTCCATTTCTGGAGGTAAACAGAGCAGCACAGCTCTGCATGTGCCACTGGGTGCAAAGTGGACTTCTACTTGTCAGGCAGTAAAGGGCACCCTGACTTGAGCATCAGGGTACGGACATGGGACACAGCAGGACAGCAGGGGAGGCAGGGCTGGGGACTGGCTGGTGGAGAGAATGATGTCCCATCGTGGGTGAACATGAGGGCAGGGCTGTCCCACTGGGGGAAAAAGCAGGCTGAGGGCTCAGAACGAGCTCAGGGCTGGAGCTGGCTCGTGGTGTCAGGTGCTCAGTGAGCTGCGTGGGGCAGAAGGACAGTGAGTCACCACAGCGTGACTGAAAGAGGCTGACTCGCCTTTATCCCCTGAGTTCTGATAAATCCCCCTGCTCCTTCCCCCAGGCCCCAGCAGGCCCTTTGGAGGAGCAGGGCTGACACAGGCAGGTGCTGTCTCATCTCTGCTGTTGAGAACAAGCGAGGTCCACAGTGGCTGTGCAGGGCCAGTGCAGGGCAGCCCAGTTGGGACTGGAAGCAGGGCCGGAGGAGTGATGGTGTTTGAGGTGGTCCCAGTGCCAGAACAGACCATGAGAGCAGCTGTGCTGGGGTGAGCCGCCGGCCCTGGCACTGGGACACTCCAGATCCCAGTAGCTAACCCCCTGAGCAGAGGAAAGAGGATGGAACAAGGGCAGTTCAGCCAGAGGAGCAGCTCCTGCCACTGGCAACGGGAGGCATCCTCTCTCTCCTCTTGTTCCTCTTCCCACCTTTCCCACTCTTCCTTGATCCCCAGTCCCTGTCCCCCCAGTACCTCTTGTGCTTTTCCACCTTTCTGCAAGGGGTTTCAGCTCCCAGACCAGCTCCAGGAGATCCCAGCACCTCCAAGGTGTGTGCTGAGCACCTCTGGAGCAGTGGAAGGTAAGACAAGACCTCCCCCTTGTGCTGAGCTGTCACAGCAGATTTACAGCTGCAGCTCTGGACAAACGCTGCAGGTGTGAGATTATTAAAGGAATGGGCTTTTAAGCCCAGAGAAGAAAATTCCTTTTGCTTCAAAAGGTAGGATGAACTTAGCCATGTCCTGGAGCAGCGTGGGGGAGACAGTGCCCCTCCATGAGCTGTGCTTGGGCTTTTTCATTTATTTTTTCCCTTCAGAATGGAAGGATGTCCTGAGGTCAGGAAGTGATTTAGTCCAGCCTACTGCTCAAACCAGGGTCAGCTCTGAGGTCACACCAGGCTACCTACGGCTCTTTCCTGTAAGGTCTTGGAAACCCACGAAGTCTTCTGGTCTTCTGACAGCGTGGTGAGATTCTTGGGATTGTCCCGTAGGGCAGGAGTTGGACTCAATGGTCCTTGTGGATCCTTCCAACTCGGGGCATTCTGTGACTCCCTGAACTGGTTTTGTATCACTTTGGTTCTCTGGAAGGTTCCCTAAGGAAGGCGAATTGATGAACGGGAGAGCCAGTGACTGCTGTGTCCCATTGGTCTGGCCTTCAGGGACATGACTTGAAATCCTCCTGTCTGGTCCAGGTGGTGGCCTGAACGTGCTCATGAAGCACTGCAGGCAGTGGCCTCTCCTGGCTCCCAGCCCAGGAAGAGGGGGAACACGCTTGTTCCACGTCCATCCTGCTGGACACGGGGGAGGCACGGAGGAGAGGAGGACTCCCTGCTCCCGCTGGGGCGTGGCTGGGGCTCCACAGCCCAGCCACAAGGACTTGCTGCCACACGAGGCTTTCCGTGGGCCAGGGCTGGGGCAGGAGCAGGCTGTGTGCCCAGAGATCCCCGTGCTGCCTGAGGCAGGCGGCACAAACACTCCTCAAACACGGGGAAAACCTCTGAGCAGCAGTTCCGCTGCAGGCCGGTCAAGCAGCATGACCAAGACCCTGGGATACTTCCCACAGCTCCTGGAATGTCTTGGGCAAGGAATAGCAGCACTTAAGAGCCAGCCTTGGCTCTGCTCGAGCTGTTCCCTAAGCTTCAGAGTAACCTTCACTATTAACCAATGTCCAAGGTCAGGCTGGAGAGGGCTTGGAGCAACCTGATCTAGTGGAAGGGGGGTGGAACGAGATGAGCTTTAAGATTCCTTCCAACCCAAACCATTCTGGAATTCTATGATTAATGGAATTATCCTGATTTATGGTAAATATGGCCCTTTCCACATTTTTTTTTTTTAATAATTCCTCTTGCATTTGCTCTCCTTATTTATGGTAAATATGGTCCTTTCAAATTCTTTCTTTTATCATTTCTCTTGAGTTTGCTCTGCCTGTGGCATATGGGAAGGAATCAGGCCCTGGACTCAGGGAGGCTGAGTGCTGAGATGTGAAGATCAGTTCCTGAGGTCCCAGAGCAGCGCTGGGCTCCTCTGCAGCCTGTCACAAGGTGCCACTGACCACACTGGGCTGTCCTGGCACTCACAGCCTCACCAGGGTCATCCCCTCTCTCCTAAGCCAGTAAAGGTGTAAAACCACGTCCAGACCCTCGGGAACAGCCTGTGGAGTGTTTGTGAGACTCCCACTGAATCCTCGTGCTCCACCTGTCTGACAGGGAAAGTGTAACTCCAGCCTGTCCACACCCAGCTGTTCATTGTTTGCACGTGTTAAAAACATCGGAAATACAGAAATACAGAAATACAGAAAACTGCTGCAGAGGAAAGAGGAGCCCAGTCACGGGCTAATCCTCAGCCATGGAGGTCAGGCCTTCCCAGGGGTCTGCAGACTCAGGGCTGGGGCTTCCACAGAGTCTGGCTGGGGTCATTGAACCGCAGGCTGGCTTGGGAGGTCATTTAAATACCATCAAATCATAAAATCTGAGTGGTTTGGGCTGGGAGGGACCTTAAAGCCCATCCAGTGCCACCCCCTGCCCGGGGCAGGGACACCTCCCACTGTCCCAGGCTGCTCCAAGCCCCGTCCAGCCTGGCCTTGGGCACTGCCAGGGTTTGGAAATAATATCCCAGACACTACCAGATGGAAGAAGTGGAACCACGGGTTTCAATGGAAGCTGTGCGGCTCTGAACAAAACCAGTACAGGGGAAGGGGAGGTGGAGGAATAGCACCCTTTAATTTTAAAATTGCTGATGCATTTGTGACCCTCCATCATCTAAAAATAGCTGTATCTGGATCATATATCTGGGAAACCTGATCTAGTGGCTGGCATCCCAGCCCGTGCAGTGGGGTTGGAAGCGGGGGTCCTTTCAGGCCCAGAGCAGTCTGTGATTCCGTGATTCCATGATTCCATGATATCCAGTGCAGTGGGGTTGGAAGCAGGGGTCCTTTCAGGCTCAGAGCAGTCTGTGATTCCATGATTCCATAATTCCATGATATCCAATGCAGTGGGGTTGCATCTGGCCTCCACTTGGAGGCACACACGGGCTCTAAGTCGGTATCTTGGGGCAGGGCAGGAAGAGGGGAGCTCGTGGCTCTCGATTTGGGAGCTCACAGGCATTTCCAGAGATGGGGCAGGTTTAAGAATCACCTGGTGCAGGCCAGGTTGAGCCACCAGGAGAGGCTGGCCGACACCTTCCCTTGGCACCCACAGCAGCCTCGTGTGCCGGGTGACACGGGAGCGGGGCTCACGCCCGTGCTGCCCGAAGCACAAAGCCTCCCCAGTAACACTGGGGGAGGGTTGGGATTTTTGGGCCCACTGGGATTTTTGAGAATGATTGGCCAGTACCTTGAGACAGAGGAAGGGTTAAAGCTTTGAGATTTGGGAAATACACCTTCAAATCAGACATTCCAGCAGCTCATGTACATCTTGCCTGGGGAAAGGCTCCAGTTCACAAATTTATAGCGTAATTTGTTGGAGGGGACCTCAGGAGGTCTCTGCTCCGACCTCCAGCTCAAAGCAGGGACAGATAGGAGGTCAGATGTGGCTTCTCTGAGCTTTTTCCAGTTCTGCCTCAAAAACCTCCAAGGACAGAAACTCCACAAGCTCTCTGGACAACCTCTTCTGACATTTGATTCTACACATAAACCCAGCTGCACATTATTCCTTTGTTTGTGGAGCTCCTAAATGCATGACAGCATATTTAATGAAAATGTAGCCCTAAAAATATAAAATACATATATAATAAATATATAGATGGGCCTATATAAAAATATAGCCCTGAAAATGTGCTTATTATTTTATAGATTCACAGAATTATTGAGTTTTGAAAAGACCTCCAAGATCATCGAGTGCAACTATAAATCCTGTGCTAAATTTCTGCCCTGTGCTACTTCCAGTCCCTTTTCCTGTCCTAACAGACAAAATTCTGCAGGTGAGGAGCCCAACAGGTGAGGGCGGGATGGTGGAAAGAATTGGGAAGATGTTCAGATGGCCTTCAAAGCTGGGTGTTGGTACTGACAGACACTGCCCAAAAAAATGTGTGTTGGTGGATTTGATTTATTGGTAAACAATGAGTAACTTAATCCATTTTAATACTTTCCTTTCCCAGAACAACTCATACAAAGCTATTTCAACAAAGCAGAAGGAAGAAAAAAATCCCCTACAAAATTCCCCAAAAGCTCACAATAAATTGCTGTTTTCCTTTGGAGGAAAGAGAAATAATTTAGTCCTACTGTTGGGATGTCAGCAGGGACCAGTGGTCTCAGCAGATAAGGATGAAGCCCATAATGAAGAACGCCCATAAATGTTTCATTCTGAGAGAATATTTAAAAATAAGTGATCTGGAAAGAAAAGCAAAGACTAAACAACCATGAGCACTTCTTTATGGGGGTGTGAGGAAGGGTGCTGGCAAACAGAAGAGGTGAATCCTCAAATGCAGAGAAGCCTGAAGTACAAGGAAACACGAGAGTGAGAACACAAACACGGACGCTTCTGAGCGGGGCTCGGAGAAGCCGAAATACAGAACATTTCTGTTCGCTCAGTGGCAAAGTTACTGGAGGAAGAAGGATGCTGGCCAGCAAATTGAACTGCAGGTGTCAGTCCCTGCCCTGCTCCTGTGCTCCAGCTCTCCCTGCACAGAGGGAGGAGGTGCTGGTAGTGCAGGAGGGAGGGAAGGGCAGCAGGAGAACAGCCCCAGTGCAGCCAGCCCCGGCCCGGGGCTGTGGGTGCTGCTGGGAGGGACCACAACGCTTCCACTGCCCCTCGTCCTACCCAGTCCCTCCTCAGTCCCTCTGGCACACAGACGCTGGGAACGTGCCAAGAGACTGATGGTATGTGCTGATTTGCAGATGAATTTGCATGAATTTGCATACATCTCCCTCTCAGTTTGCATTCATTCCCTGCGATGCCTTTAAGAACAAGTAAAACATTGTCTGCTCTGAATGAGTCAAATTTTCTACTTTAGTTTTCTTTTTTTTGCTGATACACAAATGTGAAAAAATCAGCTACTGGTTAATTTATTTTCCTCCTTTTCTATTGCTTTTCCCACCTCCCTTCCACCCTCTGCTGCCATAGCGATCTACTCTTCTTTTTTTACATTATATGAAAATTGTTATCCTAAATTATTCCCTCAGTTGTGCACAAAGCAGGCAATATCCCAGACTGTGGCACTGACTGTCCAATTTGCACAACACCGATGGTTCACAGGCTGATCTTAATGTGCTCCACTTCTCATTTCCTTTCCTGGAGGAACAGGTCTCCATCCTGACATCTGCTTGGTGAGAGGTTTCAGGTAAACACAATTCCACACAATTAAATGTTGAGGAACAATTATCCTGGCAGCTCTTGGCTGTGCAGATGAGGGAGTTGTGTGGAAGACCATGGGCTGGGAATGCTCGTTGTGCAGGGAGCACTGTGGCTCTGGGGAGCAGCAGATATTTTGGGAAACGTGGTCACTGTGGGACCTGACGGGGTGAGAGCTAATGCTTGGTTGGCATTTTTTCCTAATATCCCACCTGCAGCCTTGTTGTCTCTTTGGTGTCATTCTCTAAGTGCCCTCCCAGTGGTTGTGGGCTGTGATCTCTGGCCCCTTGATGCCATGATGATTTTTTGCCTTTTCTTTTAAACCCCTTTTTGTGCCTTTTTGCAGCTTCTGCATTCCTTAGTGCTTTTTGCCTGCAGTCTTGGACTTGTTTGTCAAGCTGGGAGACCAAACATTTTAGAGGTTTCGTAGTTAGGGATCAACGTGCCCCAGAGCCCAAGGTCCTCTCCAGAACACATTTTGTAAACTGAGATAGGATAGAACCATCCAGGGGAAGGTTCCCTGGGGAGGGGGGCTCATGTCAGCCTCTCATTGGGGAATTTATGATAGAGATGCTAATTAGTGAAACCTATCTTATACCAGATCTTTGGGGAGTTTTTGCAGTGTACACTGAGGTGGCTTTGACCTGGACGTGGTGCACCTAAGGATCCTTAAAATAAACACCAAGGTAAAATCCCTTTTTCCCTTCTAACCGTGTTTGACTCTTGATTTTAAGATGCCAGGAAAAGGCATCACCCTCAGCATCGTCTGTGTGTGACAGCACAAACCGACCCCTTCCAACTGTCCTGGGGCCACGTGTCAGAGCCCTGGCACCTCAGCCACCCCCTGGCACCTCAGCCACCCCCTGGCACCTCGGCCACCCCCTGGCACCTCGGCCACCCCCTGGCACATCTCCTGTGTGTTTTTGTCACACCCTCTTGTCCTGGCTTCAGAAGGGGGTTCGGGGGATGGACAAGAGCAGGGGATCCCAGCACCGAGCAGGGGGAACTGGTAACTCCTCCCTCCTGGTCCCAGTCCTCGTGCAGCCCAGTTTGTGGTTTCCCCGATTTGCCATGAGAGTGCACTGTTGACTCATGTTCCATCTGTCCTCCTGGTCCTTCCCAGCAGGATGATCCATCCCCTCCCAGGCTGCGCTGGTGACCGGGGTGATCCTGCCCTGGCCCGGAGCAGTTTGGGAGGTTCCCGTTGGCCCAGATCTGAGGTTTGTTGAGGTTTTTCTGGACTAAAGCTCTGCCGTTCCCGTGCCAGCTGCTTCCTTATCCCTGGCATTGCCTACAAACATGGTGAGCCTGCTCCTGAATCGTCACCCAGAGAGCCCATGGAGATATTGATTGGCCACTGCTGGGCCCTGGGATACTCAGATTGTCACCTGAAGCCAATCAAACTCCAGGCCGACTGTACCCACTGCCCTTCCTTAGGGATGGTCCATGGCCACAGTTCTTAACCCAAGGTTTTTCACTGTATTCAGTGGTGTCCAGGCTGTGCCAGGGGGGTTTAGGTTGGATACCAGGAAAGGCTCTTCCCCCAGAGGGTGCTGGGCACTGCCCAGGCTCCCCAGGGAATGGGCACGGCCCCGAGGCTGCCAGAGCTCCAGGAGCCTTTGGGCAGCGCTGCCAGGGATGCCCAGGGTGGGGTTGTTGGGGTGTCTGTGCAGGGCCAGGGGTTGGACTGGATGTTCTTGTGGGTCCCTTCCAGCTCAGGATATTCCATGATTATATATTCCATGATTCCATTCTTTCCTGAAATTAGTCCTCTGTTCTGCCAGCTTCAAGTTATCTCCAGCATCTCCTTTTCCACTGCTTCCCTTCCCCTTCAGCTGAGTTCCCACCCGTTGGATGCTTCAGTCTGACGCTTCCCATCCTGGGATCACTGGAACATGGTCTGTGGCTCTGGCCTCCCCGCCTCTTCCTGTGCTTTGGGATTGTTTGTCCTGGCAGGAGATGGGTTTGCCAAGCACCCCCCATGCCCTTCACCCCTTGGGTGTCCCCAGGCACGGCCAGGTTTGGGGGATGTTTGTTGCCCAGCCGTGGGCTGGCTGGGCTTTGGGAAGCTGGAATGCATCTCCATGTGGATCTGCCCTCTCTGGTGAGGAACCATCCCAGTTGTTTGCCATCTCGGTGGGGCAGGATGTCCTTACACTGGTTTATGAGCAGCAGGGAACAAGCAGGAGTTTTCCAAAGGTTCCTGTACATGGCTTGTTCATGACAACCAGTGAGAGGGAAAACCTCCTTCAGTGAGCAGGACAGGACTGTTTAGAGTCGTGGGACAGAGGTGGGGATGTTCTCTTATCTCCCCTCTTGTGTAACATTGCTGCCGTGCCCAGAGATGGTCTTTGCCTGCTTTTTGAAGTCACAGGTGAAATACATCATTGTTTGTAGCTGTGCTCACTACTAACTGTAACCCACAAATCTAATCAACTACCTGAGCTGTGTAATCAAACTCCTGAGGAAAACAGGAAGATCGCTCCAAAGCTGGCACATACAGAAATGCCAGCCCCAAGAGGTGAGGCCCTCTGAGCCAGGGGACTTGGCACAGGGAGCTCTGTGCAAGTGCTCACCTGGGGGGCTCAGGCTCTTGGAGAAGCTGAGTAATTCCATTGCCACACAGGGAGGATGGGCTGGGGATTATCCTGAAGGATCAGTTAACTACTGATCCTATAGTTAACTACTCAAGTTTTAGCTACAGACAGTATTTAACAGATGTTTGGAGTTAGTTTGTCAAGCTATAGCTTTCAATTAGCAGTTTGCTCTGCTGTTTTTAAAACTGTAGGAGGGCAAACTGTAAATATGATCTCTATCCAAGAAAAAAAGCCCTACTCACTCCTCAAAATCCATTCCTTCTGCTTCTCTGGAACCAGACTTTTTTGGATTTGGCTTTTTTTTCCCACTTCTCCTGCAGATTTGCTCAGGTTTTCAGTAGTTTGCTGTCTTTCCTTGTGCATCTCGCAGCAGGCAGTGCAGCAAGAAGGGTTAAACAAGCCTGGGAGTGTGCAGGGGACGTGCTTGACTTTCATTACTGGTTATGGCACATAAGACAGAGAACCCAGCATGTCCTCTTTAAAGGAAAATTGTGTTCCTCTGCCTGCTTTAAGTGTGTCAGCAAAGCG
The DNA here is from genome assembly GCA_013399195.1 of Dicrurus megarhynchus. Taxonomy (NCBI): domain Eukaryota; kingdom Metazoa; phylum Chordata; class Aves; order Passeriformes; family Dicruridae; genus Dicrurus; species Dicrurus megarhynchus. The sequence goes on along the minus strand of VXAD01000863.1, from coordinate 120,446 downwards.
GTTGTGAAGGATGCAATTTACTGAGTCTTTCAAAAGCCTTTGTCGAAGTTCCTCCCGAAAGTCACAGAGAACCAAAAAAGCACCTCATGGGCACGGCAAAGTCCAGCCAGGCAGGGGCTGAACAGGGACTCCCCTGATGTGGTCTGGGGGCTCACAGGTGAGCCAAGAAAATGAGAGGCTGCTCTTCAAATCAAATATTTCCTTCTGGGGTTGTTCAGCCTGGAGGAAAGGAGGCTCAGGAGGGACCTTGTGGCTCTGCACAGCTCCCTGGCAGGAGCGGGCAGCCCTGGGTGGATTGGGCTCTGCTCCCAGGGAACAAGAGGAAACGGCCTCAAGCTGTGCCAGGGGAGGGTTAGGTTGGATATTAGGGAAAAATCCTTCACTGGAAGGGTGCTCAGGCACTGGCACAGCTGCCCAGGGCAGTGGTGGAGTCACCATCCCTGGAAGTGTTCAAAAAACTCGTAGACCAGCACTTTGCACTCTGGTTTGGTGGCCACGGGGGTTAACTTGTGTGGAGGTTTGTCGGAACCCACGACATGCCTCTGTCTAATTTGAGGGACCTGACACCCCGAAATTGGGGTGCCCCGGAGGGCACTGCCTTTGATATTTGTCCTTGGAGAATTTTGCCAACTCTGAGAGATGAATTGCAAGCCACAAGAGTTTAATATAAGCATTAATAGTTAATTTGCACAGGGTGAAATATAGTATATAGAATGTTAGATAATTTGTACATGGGGGTAAAACATGGACAGGGGGGTTAAGATGGAGTCTAAAGAGTGTGGTCGCCTTCTCCTTCTTCTTCTCCACTGTCCACCATATTCTTGGTGACGGGAGCACAGATTCATTGGTAGAATAGAGACAAGACAGGAAATTGCATGTCTAGAACAGGTTAGGATTAATTGGTATAAAGTTATAAATAAAGACACGTACCGTCCTCTGGTTGGGTTTGTAACGGGGTATATAAATTATGGGATGCCCATCCAGGGGGCAGAACCAGGGTATTTCGGCTGCTGGGTGGACCTGTGGCTGTGCAGGACACCGCAGCTGTAGATAACATGAGAATAAACAACCTCTGCACAGCAGCTGGCGGCCTCTGACTGAGTTTCTGGGCAAAAGCGCTGAACCTGTCTCACTTGTGTGCCGAGGCCGACTGGGGCCGGAGCCACAGAGGTTGGACTGGATGATCTTGGAGGTCTTTTCCAACCTTATTAATCCCCTGATTCTATCAGCTCCACCACCCTCTGTGGTGTTCCTCCTGCCTTGGCTCACAGAGTGGTGTGGGTTGTCTCCAGGTAAGCGCAAGGCAAAGTCAGTGACAGCAAAAGAGGAGAGTGTTGCTTGTACAAAGCCTGTTGGAGTCCAGAATGCAGAGAATATTTCTCTGCCTGTTTTTAAGTATAAAACCCCCCTGTACATCAGCATTTCTGACCTTTGTCCATGGAGAAATCTATATACTCTCTGGGAAGAATTAAAATTTACACTGGTGTGAGCTAGGTGATGGGATGTTATGTGAGGTTGTCACAGGGTGAAAACCTAGACTTTTTAGGGTTGTTAATATAGTAAATAGATAAAAGCAAAAAACTTCAAAATGGAGGATAATAGTTGCCTGTTAGACCTTCTTCTTCTTCTTCTTCTTCTTCTTCTTCTTCTTCTTCTTCTTCTTCTTCTTCTTCTTCTTCTTCTTCTTCTTCTTCTTCTTCTTCTTCTTCTTCTTCTTCTTCTTCTTCTTCTTCTTCTTCTTCTTCTTCTTCTTCTTCTTCTTCTTCTTCTTCTTCTTCTTCTTCTTCTTCTTCTTCTTCTTCTTCTTCTTCTTCTTCTTCTTCTTCTTCTTCTTCTTCTTCTTCTTCTTCTTCTTCTTCTTCTTCTTCTTCTTCTTCTTCTTCTTCTTCTTCTTCTTCTTCTTCTTCTTCTTCTTCTTCTTCTTCTTCTTCTTCTTCTTCTTCTTCTTCTTCTTCTTCTTCTTCTTCTTCTTCTTCTTCTTCTTCTTCTTCTTCTTCTTCTTCTTCTTCTTCTTCTTCTTCTTCTTCTTCTTCTTCTTCTTCTTCTTCTTCTTCTTCTTCTTCTTCTTCTTCTTCTTCTTCTTCTTCTTCTTCTTCTTCTTCTTCTTCTTCTTCTTCTTCTTCTTCTTCTTCTTCTTCTTCTTCTTCTTCTTCTTCTTCTTCTTCTTCTTCTTCTTCTTCTTCTTCTTCTTCTTCTTCTTCTTCTTCTTCTTCTTCTTCTTCTTCTTCTTCTAATACTCCATATCCTGCAGTAGAAGTAGTTTGGGATGATTGGATGAAGATTTCCACAGTTCCTGTCGACGTGACAGGGTAAATTATTGAACATTAGTAGAAAAAAGAAAATATCTTTTGTTTTAAGTTTTAATTGGATAATTTACCTTTAAAAGAGTGTGTAATCAAGATAAAGCGGCCACTCTTGGCATTCCCTGCTCTGTGCTGTGTCTAACGCCCGGCTATGGGCACATCTCTCTGGTAAGACAATAAACAACTCTCTGCAAGCTAAGAACACGGAAGGTCTTATTCTTTACGGCGCCTAGCAGAAGATATTAAAGTTCCCTCATCAGGGGAATAATAATAGAGGCACAAAACCTGACAAAAGCCCAAGGCCCAGGTGGCTTGGCAGCAGAACCCTGTCCCCCAGCAGCTCTGGCAGCCAAGCACCACAGTCTCCGTGCCGTTTCTCATCCTGTTATCCCAACAAATTCACCGGATCCACCAGAGGCCCCGAACGAGGAAACGCCGGCAGCAGAAATCGATCTCGCTTGAGACTTTGCTGAGGGTGAAGCGAGAAAAAAAATCTGAAGCAAAAGATCACCCTGCAATAAATGTCGACTTCTGGGTCAAAACTACTGCCCAAAAACCTCTTACCCTTGGCAAGCACGAGCATGCAGGGAGGGATGGTGAGGATGCAGCAGCTGAAACCCTTTCCAAACGCAGCTTTGCTGCTGTTTGTGTCAGCTGCTGCGTCCTCACCCTCCCTCCCTGCATGCTCTGGAGTGATGTGGAAAGTGGATTTTGGACAAGAATTTATTGCAGCGTGCCCACCCACGCACCACAGCCTGGCGTTGGTACATGTGTGTGTGAGGGTGTGGCAGGGCGGGGCAGGATCGGCCTCCCCGGGAAGTTAAATTTAATCAAATCAATCCCTTTTCTGCCTCCTGACAGTTTCCTCACGGAGTTTTGGTACCCTGGCCACGGGTCAGTCCCGGACTCCTCCCCTGTGGGACAGAGCCTTTCTCCTGCATTCCTGCAAAAGCTCCTCGGGGCTGCTCTGCGTGGCTGAAGGGAGAGATTTCCTGTGGTGCCTTTTCCTGGTCTTAAAATCAAGAGTCAAACACGGTTAGAAGGGAAAAAGGGATTTTACCTTGGTATTTATTTTAAGGATCCTTAGGTGCAGCACGTCCAGGTCAAAGCCACCTCAGTGTACACTGCAAAAACTCCCCAAAGATCTGGTATAACATTATAGGTGTTACTAATTAGCATCTCTATCATAAATTCCCCAATGAGAGGCTGACATGAGCCCCCCTCCCCAAGGAACCTTCCCCTGGATGGTTCTATCTCAGTTTACAAAATGTGTTCTGGAGAGGACCTTGGGCTCTGGGGCACGTTGATCCCTGACTATGAAACCTCTAAAATGTTTCGTCTCCCAGCTTAACAAACAAGTCCAAGACTGCAGGCAAAAAGCACTAAGGAACACAGAAGCTGCAAAAAGGCACAAAGAGGGGTTTAAAAGAAAAGGCAAAAAACCATCATGGCATCACCTGCACAAAGGGCTCTGTCCCTCCTCCCTGAACCACGGGGTGCCTGTCCCGGCTTGCATGTGAATCTCGGGGAAGATGTATTTGTGCAGCTGTTTGCTGTGCAGAGCAGAGGGGCGAGCAGCCCCAGAGCCTCCCAGGGGGTTGGGAAAAGGCCAGGCTGTCTAGTCTGCAGGTCCCTGGCAGCACGGGGGGAAGGACTCAGCCCCTAGGGAAAAAAATAAAAAAATCAGGAAAAAATCCCCATTCCAAACCCCTATTTGCCTTTCTGTGCAGACAGCAAGTGTCTTATGGGAGAGAGATGGGAGACAAGGACTTGGGGAGCAGGGAGAGAGACAGAGGGCTTGGGAAAGGGGGAAGCACTGCCAAAAATCTGCGTCTGCAGGCAGCAGGAAGGGACAAGTTGAGACCCGAGAATGACACATCATTTTCTCTGATAAGCTGGCAGGTTGTGAGGGGGCCAAAGGCTGTAAGTCACAGACCTGGAGGTGTTTAATTGCACTTCCCAGAGCTCCAGCAGTGCTCAGCTCTCTGGGAAGCTGGGTCTACTCAGCCCAGGTCCAGCAGGGCTTTACGTGCACCCTCCCCACAGTGTCCATCACCGCAGGAAACGTTCCTTGGGATTCCCTGATGACTAAGTGGGGCCACGGGCATCCATATAATCCTCCCTCTGCACCCTTGAGCACATGAGTTTGGGCATCTGAACTCTCCTTCCTGCACGCTCTGCTTTGTTTCACTCGTAAAGGAAGGGCAGGGGAGCTGATGGTGGTAGGAGAACTCACCAGCAGCAGTGCTGTGTTAAATTAGAGCCAAATCCAGCTTTGATTCCTGCTCTCCTATGCCTTCCTTCCCACCCTCAGGGCCAGAGGGAACCAAAGAGTGCATGGAGTTCAGCTGCAGGGACAGACTCTGGCATCCCACCCAAACATCCTGCCCAGAGTCTCCAGCTGAGCCTTCTCTCCTCCAGAGAGCAAATTTCGCATGGTCCCGGGCACAGAGCAATGTCCAACCAGCAGCTGAGGCCTCCTCCCTGCGGGGCATCCCCAAGGGACATTCCTGCATGAACCCAGGGACTCCGAGGCAAGAGGCAGCCCAGGAGGAGCTGATGCGGAGACGCCTTCACCAGAGCAGCGCTGATGGAATTCCTCCCAGAATCCATGGAAGGACAGAGTGGTTTGGGCTGGAAGGGACCTTAAAGCCCATCCCATCCCACCCCTGCCATGGGCAGGGACACCTCCCACTGTCCCAGGCTGCTCCAAGCCCCAGTGTCCAGCCTGGCCTTGGGCACTGCCAGGGATCCAGGGGCAGCCACAGCTGCTCTGGGCACCCTGTGCCAGGGCCTCCCCACCCTCCCAGGGAACAATTCCTTCCCAAGATCCCATCCATCCCTGCCCTCTGGCACTGGGAAGCCATTCCCTGTGTCCTGTCCCTCCAGGCCTTGTCCCCAGTCCCTCTCCAGCTCTCCTGGAGCCCCTTTAGTCTCTGGAAGGGGCTCTGAGCTCTCCCCAGAGTCTTCTCTTGTCCAGGTGAACTCCCTCAGCTCTCTCAGCCCTTCCTCACAGGAGAGGTGTTCCAGCTCTCACCTCACATCCCCTTCCCTCTCTGGACTTACTCCTGACTCATGGAATAAGCCCAGAAGCCGGAACAAGGAGCACGGTGCTCTCTGAAGGAGGAAGAAGCTGCTGTGGGAAGCCCCAGGCTCATCCCTCAGTGCTGGTAACCAACAGAGCCGAGCCCCAGTTATCCCAGTTGTGTCACTAAACCCTCCCACGGGGGTGCAGAGTGCTGAGGAGGCTGGGGGAGAGAATCAGAGGATGTCAGCAGCGTCAGTCAGGCTGCACCCTGGGAATGTCACCCTGAGTGTTCCCTATCATGGCACAGGGTGCCCAGAGCAGCTGTGGCTGCCCCTGGATCCCTGGAAGTGCCCAAGGCCAGGCTGGACAGGGATTGGAGCAGCCTGGGACAGTGAGAGGAATCCCTGCCCATGGCAGGGGGTTGGAATGAGAGGAACTTTGAGGTCTCTTCCAACCCAGACCAGTCTGGGATTCTCTGATTTTATGATTCCATGTTTCAGCCCCAAACACCCAGTTCCTCCTTGCTGGGTGATGTTTTTGGTGGTTGACCACAGCTGGTTGCCAGCTGCTCACCAGTTCAATGGGAGCCAGCACTGACTTTTGTCTCTGTGCTGAGCTTCACCCCCGGTGTGGGAAAACACTGACCTGTCACACGATGCTTTCACCTGGGCTTGAGGCATCTGGGAACTGCATTTTCAGGACAGGTCAGAGCACTCTGATAAAGGCCACCTCAGCCTTTCCCACTGACTCAGATGCTCCTTATTGTGAAACACTTCCCTCTTTCCCAACACTGCAGTCCCAGCCAAGAGGATCATGCAAGAGCCAGGGAAAACACCGAGGAAAAAACAGGGTGTAAAAGAGTTTGTCTAAACAAGTTCCCATCACAAATCCTGATCCTTAGCTCAGCAACAGTGAAAAGTAAAAGATAGCATTTCCTCCAGAGGTGATAGAGGTGGTGGTGGGACATCCTGCTGCTCACCACCACGGTGGGATCAAGGGAGAACAAATCCCCTGAGGATGGGGGGAGAATGGTCAACAGATCAAAATTCAGCTGTTACCAAAGGAGGCTCAGAACAATGACCTGCAGCTGGGAACAGGCCAATATCTCACCCAGCCATCGGTGCTGCCAGCCAGGGCTCAGCACCAGGGAAGGGGGGAGACCGATAATTCCTGTTCCAGCAATAAAGAGCTCGGTGCTGAGGAAGGAACTGCATCCATTCCCACCTGGGCTCACCCGAATGCCCCACTAGGGCCAGCTGATTGCTCAGGTACGGGCGGTTTGTTTCCCAGGCAGCCCAGAAAAGCTGCTCAGAAGCGTTTTGATGTGCTCTCAATCACTTCTGGAGTAAATCAGCGAGGGCCTCTGGTCGGCTGGGAATCTGTGGGAATTTTAACAGCACCACTAATGGCAGCAGAGAGGCTGGAGCCTCCGCTGTCTGTGCGTGCTGCTGCTCCTCCTGACCCCTTCTGGTCACTGTCCAGCTGCGCTGTCTTTGCACAGAGCTCGGAGATCGCCTCCCTCCTGTACAGGAGCTCCTTTGGAAGCTCTGCTTAACCCTGAATATTCCCCCAGACCCCCCTGTGCTTCTCACACTGCGTCCCTCCCGCCTCTCCCTGCCCTGCACAAATTCTGATGTTCATCACAGAGCTCGGAGGTGCCTTATGGCTTAATAAAATCTGTCTCAGCCAAGGGAAAAGATTTAGACAGGAATCAGCTCGCTCAGCAGAGGAAACTGTTCTCCTAACAAACTCATCAAGCCGCTTCCCATAGGAAACCAGCTTCAAAGGCACGTTGGCAAGCAGCAGCCTAAGACAAAAGGAGATCAATTTGCTGGATAAATTGCACGCTGCAGACAGGAGGGTGACATAATTGTGGGTTTTCTTCTTGTGACAGGTGAATTTCAGACCCAGGACACCTTAGATTGTACGAAATCACTTGTTAAGGAAATAAAGTTTTCTGCTGGCTTACCAAACCCTAAACAAAGTGGAAAAGGGGAGGATTTGCTGTCGGATGCCTCAGAGCTGCAAGGAGCTAATTTATTTATATTTAATTTATTTATAAGCACCCCCTCTGCGAGGGACTCGGCGAGGATGTGGAAGGTACCTCACAAATAATTCACCGTGCACACAGAGCCGGGAGCTGCCCAGCACATCCGAGGGCTGCCGAGGTCTGGAGAAGGAGGGGTGGGAAGCGATGGTCTCGTGGGGAACGTGAGGGAGCTGTGACAGCTGAGAAGCAGAGGTTGTGCCAGCACTGGGCTTCAGCCCATGTCCTCCGCTCGTTTGTAAATTGGTAATCAATATTAATGTTTACTGGAGCTTTCTGTGAGTGCAGAGGCTGCTGAGCCGTCAGAGCACCCCAGGGTCCTTGTCATGGCACAGTCCTGGCTCTGCCTGGCCGGTGCAGATTCCCATTCCTGATTGTCTGTTCACTGGGGAAGCTCAGGAAAACACTGCACTCGGCACCGATGATTTCTTTGGTTTTACTTTTTCCAGGAGGAAAAGGAACAGATTTGTTGTCCAGAGCAGCTGTGGCTGCCCCTGGATCCCTGGCAGTGTCCAAGGCTGGGTTGGGCAGGGCTTGGAGCAGCCTGGGACAGTGGAAGGTGTCCCTGCCCGTGGCAGGGGGTGGCACTGGATGGGCTTTAAGATTCCTTCCCACAAAAACCATTCCATGTTTCTATGAATGTGTTATTTCCAGTCTCTCACATAATCAAACTGTAACTTAAAGTCACTGCTAGAGGCACCACAGAAATTCTGTGTAAGTACCTGAAAACCAGGCACTTATCTCAACAAATTTCCCCTGTGGCTTCCTGCTCATGCTCTACCGGTGAAATCTTCTATCCCCGTGTTTCCCTGACACATTTCCATGCAGAGCCCCTGCTGCTCCAGCTCTTCCCCTGGAGACAGACCTGCAGCCCGGGGGATTTTCATCCCCAAAAGCCTGAACAGGGGTTTCTAGCGGGGAGCTGTGCCCTGCAGCCCTGGCCCTCCGTGCTCCTGCTCTGTCCCTGCTGCCAGGGCTGCTGGCACAGGCACCAGCCCCTGCTTGAGTGGCACTTCAGCCACCGAGTCCCCGACAAAGGCAGGATCACACGTGGTCGCTGTAATTAAGGTCTTTATTTTCCAACACTTTTCCCCGTCAGCCATGCTCCTGAACTTTTGAACTTCCCTGTCACTGGGCTGGGGCTCCTGGGGACGCCCTGCTGCCACATTTGTGTCCCACCACTGCTCCCACTTATTCCCATCACCCTGGTGCTAATGGATACCCAGACCCCACAGCTGGTGGCTTGGGGCAGTGCTGCCACACACGGGCTCCTGGAGCTGGCTCCGGCAGCCTCGCTGTGCCTGTGGTTTTGAGTGAGAAAATATTGGAATGGTCTGCCCGGGGAGGTGGTGGAATCACCATCCCTGGACGTGTTTAAAAAGAGATTGGATGTGGCACTCAGTGTCATGGTTTAGTTTAGTTGAGGTGTTGGGACATGGGTGGGACTCGATGATCTTGAAGGTCTCTTCCAACCTGGTGATTCTGTGGTTCTGTGGTTCTGTGTTCCTGGGGTTGCCCTCAGCCACGGGCACCCGTGTGGCACACGGGTTAAAGCCCCCTGCACACAGCTGGGCACAGCTGGTGCTGCTACACAGGGCTCTCCCTGCTTCTGCAGTTCCACTGAGGCTTTGCCAGCCCAGCCCTGTGTGCAGATGCCACACATCCTGTGAGTGTGACACACATCCTGTGAGTATCCTGTGAGTACCCCACTTGCTGTGTGTATCCTGTGAGTACCCCACTCGCTGTGTGTATCCTGTGAGTACCACACCTCCCTATGTGCATCCTGGGAGTACCCAACTC
>VXAD01000863.1:5993-103270 GCA_013399195.1 Dicrurus megarhynchus | reverse complement strand
AGCTGGAGCTGGAGCTGGAGCTGGAGCTGGAGCTGGAGCTGGAGCTGGAGCTGGAGCTGGAGCTGGAGCTGGGGCTGCTGCCTCTGGTGGTGTTTATTTCTGGGCAGAGGTGTTCTCTTTCCACGGGAAAGCTGGCAATTTCCGCTGTTACTCCGCACTGTGGCATGCGGAGAGGTTGGGGAGTTCAAAAGCCCACAGCTGGATCCAAACCACGATGTTCTACTTTACGTTCGTGCCGTGACCTCGCTCAAGATTAACCTTTAGGATAAACCTTCCTGAAAACAGCTGAGCAGAGGCATTTTCTTCTGTTAGCAGGAGGTGACAGAATTGTGGAATGTCCCGAGCTGGAAGGGACCCACTGGGATCATTGAGTCCAACTTCCAACCCTGCACAGACACCCCAACAGCCCCACCCTGGGCATCCCTGGCAGCGCTGTCCAAAGGCTCCTGGAGCTCTGGCAGCCTCGGGGCCGTGCCCATTCCCTGGGGAGCCTGGGCAGTGCCCAGCACCCTCTGGGGGAAGAGCCTTTCCTGATATCCAACCTAACTCTGCCCTGGCACAGCTCCAGCCGTTTGCTGGGTTCTGTCCCTGGTCACCACAGAGCAGGGGTCAGTGCCTGCCCCTCCTCTTCCTCTCAGAGGAAGTTGTAACTGTGATGAATCTCCCCTCAGTCTCCTCCAGCCAAACAAACCAGGTGCCCCCAGCCACTCCTTACAAGGCTTCTCCTACAGATCCTTCCCCATCCTCGTGGCCTCCTTTGGACACTCTCTAAGAGCTGAAATGATACTTTAATGTACTTACCATGTTTATATTTCTCCTCCACGCCTGGAGGGTTCAGGTGTTGGTTCCCTGAAGCCCTGGTTTCATTCACTACCAGTGGTCTGGGTCTCTCTGAGCTGCTGCAGAGCCCAGCCCTGGACAAGCAAGCAGCCACACACAGAGATCCCGTGGCACATCCTCTGCTCTCAGCTTCCCTGGACTCAAACTGGGCAGCTGCTGCTGCTGGGCACAGATCTGGACATGCAGAACGTGTCTTGGTCTCACCCAATAGCACAGAACTGAGCCAAGCTCATCCCAGAGATCTGTTGTCCAGTCTCTGCCCTTTGGATATTGAGGTTTTTTTCCCTTACCCAGTGAATGTCAGATGTAAAACACCTAAACAGTCAGAGCAGAACCTCAAGGCATGGTTTTATTCCAGCAGGTCCCACACAGGAGACTTCCCACCTGCTTGTTCCACACACCTGTGGGTTTTATGCTCAGTTTCAAAACACACACCCAATGTATTGATGCTCCTTTCCCGGTTTTGAAGGCTCACGGTGAGTGAGGGTGGTGGGGGGAGCTGCTTCTGTTCTCCCTTTCCCAGGTAATGGCAGTGATCCCTGCAGGTCCCAGGAGGGGTGCAGGATTTGCCCGTGGTCTCTCGGGCAGGAGCTCTCATTGCAGGACACGGCACAGCCGTACGTGTTTTATGAGAAGACAGAGGTCTAAGTGTCTAAACATAGGAATAAGTTTCATGCTCCAAATCCCAATTTCACAAGTTGCTTAAGTGCTGCTCTTGGATAGACACGTGAACTCATGTGGAAGAAACTCCACACAAGCTGTGTCACTGTCATCTCCAGCACAGGGACATCCCTGTGCTCAGCATCACCCTCATCACAAGCCCTGCTCTCCGAGCCTGGGCTGCCCGTTTCCACTCCGCTGTGTGCAGGTCCCCCCAGCTCAGCACTGCAAATTCCACCCCCGGAACTGGGCTGCTGCTCCTCGGTTTGGGAGGTGCTGCCCACCACAGCGCAGGAGTCCATCGTGAATTTAAGCAGAAGAACGTTGTCATGATGAGGGATGAGCGCGGAGGAAGAAGGAGTTGAACATTAATAACAGTGGACAAGACTTGTCTGCATTGATGGATGGTTCTAGTACCAGGAAATCAAAACAGATTTAGACTGGACTTGGGATAATTTGTGAATTGGGCCAAAGCAAATGAACCCAAGAGGACCTTTTTGTATCTCTGTGCCCTCAAAGCAGCATTGCAGAAACATAAAAAGAAACCTTTTTTTCCCACTTGGATCCCAAATCACTGTTCCAAAAGACAGACCCCCTTTGAAGAGGTGTCTGTGGGGTGTTTGTGCCAAGGCTGTGACGGGGAGAGCTCCACGGCAGAGCAGGGGCTCCCTGCAGTCCGTGCAGGACCTGCCCCGGAGCAGATGGATATTCCTGGCAGGAAGCACAGCCTGTGGAGGACCCAGGCCAGAGCAGAGGAAGAGAATGAGAGAGAAAGGAGCCTCTCTGTCCTGACTGCAGCCCTGTCCTGCACTGCCTGCTCTGTACTGAGGGGCTTGGGTGTGACCTTTGGTGGCAACAACAGGGGCTGAACAGGACTTGGAGTGAGGTCAGCCAAGGAAAGGAGGGAGTTGTTTCCCTGTGAGCATTAATAATTGTCTTTCTGATTCCTACTACCTGAATCAATAACTTAAAATATTTTAAAAATACCTATTTTTATGTTTATATTTATAATTTTGCACTCCATTCATTTCCCCAGGCTGAGTCTGTTTAGTCCACAGAAACGGTGCCCTAGCAGCCAGATCTAGTGGGGGCCATCCCTGCTCGATGATCTTTAGGTCCCTTCCAACCCAAACCGTTCTATAACTTCTAGGATGATTTCTAGAATTATTTCTATGATATTTGGTAAGAGATCTTCCACCTTTATCTCAACCTACGAGTTTTCTCATTCCTGATCTTCCAAACCCTCTGTCCTCCTGCTGCAGGGAGCAGTGAGTGAGCAGTTGTACCACCGCAGGAGTTTGGCCACTTACTGGGACCAGCACACCAGTGTCCACTCCTTCTTACCAGAGGTGTGAGTCTGCCTACCTAAAAAACGTTTTCACTAGACTTTGTCAAATGTTATTTGCTCCTTTCTGTCTGTGCCTGCTCATCACTGGGTAATTAATTAATTACCACTCCAGCCAGTGCTTCACCCACCACAGGTCTGAGCCATAACACCCAACTTGGCTTCAGTTCTCTGGTCCCAGAGCTGACCACAAGGATGTCCAGCAGAAAATCCTACACGGCTTTTATTGGAGAATTAAACTTTGAAATGACAACTTGGTTTAAGTCACAGAATCCCAGACTGGTTTGGGTTGGAAGGGACAGCAAAGCTCATCCCGTCCCACCCCTGCCATGGGCAGGGACACCTTCCCCTGTCCCGGGTTGCTCCAAGCCCCGTCCAACCTGGCCAAAATCTAAAGTTAAGAAGATTCCAGTAACATCACATGCAGGAAGTTTTCTACCACCAAGGCTATGCATTCCAAATCAGTTCTCTAAGAACTCTCTGTTAGAGACACACAATCCTCTTTGCCAACAATAATCTCATCAGTGACATAGTGTTCTTTAAGCTGCTTTTTCCCGAAATACAGCCTAAAACACACACACACCCACACCCACACACACACCCACACCCCTTTTTATACTTACTGAGCAATTCTCACCTCACACTGGATCTGGGTCATTACCAGAATTTTGGTTTCTAATGTGCTCAGAAAACTTCTTTGCTCTATTGATTGCAGCTGTGGATTTTTCACTGAGAACCTTAAACCCCTTTATCAATTTTCTGTTTTGTTAAGTGTCTCCTTCTCAGAGATCATCAGGTATCACCCCCTTCCTCCCGTTATTTACAGCTTTTCCTTTTCAGTAGTTCAGCCCAAGTCCCTGGGAGGTGGGGACTCGAGCAGCAGGAGCTCCTGTTGCTGGAAGGAAAAGATGGGCCCCGAGGAAAGCGGAATGTGGGACAGACGGGGCAGGATGGAGGGGGGTGGTTTGACTCGGATACCTTGAGGGTCTGGGAAGGCAGGAAATGGATGGGTGCCTAAGAGATGAGATTGCTCTTGGCAGCATCACGGGCTGGAGAGTGAGGAACTGCGACAAGCAGTTTACAAATGCGAGCCATGGGTGGTCTCCCCTTGGTCTGCAGCTGTGCTCCAGAGCTGCTCCGGCCACGCAGGAGCTCAGCAGTTCATGGGGTTGGTGACACGTTGTCACTTCACTGATGAAGGCAATGCTGGCCAGCCGCAGGGAGGGGAGGCAGAACACAGGGAAGAAGGAGAGGGAATGGAGAAAGATGCTCAAGGAGCAGTAAAATCAGTGTTGGACACAAAGAGAGAAGACAGGAAAACACAAAGCACTCATAAAGAGGAGAAATGTCCAGAGGTTAAAGAAAATAAAGCAAAGCACGAGCCTCATGAGGTGTGAGAGGGTCTGGGGGAAAGCACAGCTCCAGCAGTGCTGTCCTTCCCATCCCCCAAACCCTCTTCAAATTAAGAATGAATGCCCCATCTAATGAGAGAATGAGGTGGGGAACTCCTGCACAATCCCCCTGCCTTTGCCAGGTTTCTGGAGCACATTCCCTTTCCCTGCCCCACAAAGGAATTGTCTTTGCAGCCCGCTGCAGAAGACGAGAATCCTCAGCCCGAAGCCAGAGAAGCCATTGCAGCCCTTTGTGCAAAATGTGGAACACATCCCTGTGGATCCCAGAGTGAGAGATGGAATTTATGCTCTAAGGCCAGTGGCTGTCTTCTTCCCTAATGTCTCCTCCTCCTTAGAGCCACAGAATCCCGGACTGGTTTGGGTGGGAAGGGACAGCAAAGCTCATCTCATTCCATCCCCTGCCCTGGGCAGGGACACGTTCCACTCTTCCAGGTTGCTCCAAGGTTGGTTGACCAACCTGGCCTTGGACACTGCCAGGGATGTGGCAGCAACGGCTTCTCTGAACGTTCTTGTGGTGCTCCTCTCTCCTGCACAGATCCCCTTCCTTGGATCCTTTGTTCCTTACCCTTTCCCACCACTACCAAACATCCCTCTGCGATTTACAAGGGATTATGAGAGGAACACCAACATCTGAGCCTGTCCGAGGGGTGATCCAGCAAAGCAACCTGTCCTAGAGACAGGAAATCCTGCTTGGAATGTGGCACACCTGGAACTGAGCCAGAAACTGGAACTTGCAACCAAAACCCGTGGGTTCAGAGTTGTTCCAGCTGCACCTGCTGCCTGTTGTGCCTGGTCCTGCACAGCTCCACACACAGCGAGTTATGCAAACAATACCTTCAGCTACTTCTTTTTTGTGTTTTCAGACTGTTTATCCACAGCTTTAAGCATAAAATTGTGGAAATGGGAAGTGGGAAAGCATCATTTGGTTCATGGAACATCTGAATTCTGCACATGTCGCTCCTGTCTCCTTTCTTAGGATGAGGACCCACCCCAGGTAACAAGGGGCAGGACAAGAGGAAGTGGCCCCAAGTGGTGCCAGAGGAGGTTCAGATTGGATAATAGGAGAAGCTTTTTCATGGTGTCATGGGTTAGCATAGTTTGGGTTTTTATTTAAGGAAGGCCCCATCGGGTACTTCACATTTTNGGAACTCCTGCACAATCCCCCTGCCTTTGCCAGGTTTCTGGAGCACATTCCCTTTCCCTGCCCCACAAAGGAATTGTCTTTGCAGCCCGCTGCAGAAGACGAGAATCCTCAGCCCGAAGCCAGAGAAGCCATTGCAGCCCTTTGTGCAAAATGTGGAACACATCCCTGTGGATCCCAGAGTGAGAGATGGAATTTATGCTCTAAGGCCAGTGGCTGTCTTCTTCCCTAATGTCTCCTCCTCCTTAGAGCCACAGAATCCCGGACTGGTTTGGGTGGGAAGGGACAGCAAAGCTCATCTCATTCCATCCCCTGCCCTGGGCAGGGACACGTTCCACTCTTCCAGGTTGCTCCAAGGTTGGTTGACCAACCTGGCCTTGGACACTGCCAGGGATGTGGCAGCAACGGCTTCTCTGAACGTTCTTGTGGTGCTCCTCTCTCCTGCACAGATCCCCTTCCTTGGATCCTTTGTTCCTTACCCTTTCCCACCACTACCAAACATCCCTCTGCGATTTACAAGGGATTATGAGAGGAACACCAACATCTGAGCCTGTCCGAGGGGTGATCCAGCAAAGCAACCTGTCCTAGAGACAGGAAATCCTGCTTGGAATGTGGCACACCTGGAACTGAGCCAGAAACTGGAACTTGCAACCAAAACCCGTGGGTTCAGAGTTGTTCCAGCTGCACCTGCTGCCTGTTGTGCCTGGTCCTGCACAGCTCCACACACAGCGAGTTATGCAAACAATACCTTCAGCTACTTCTTTTTTGTGTTTTCAGACTGTTTATCCACAGCTTTAAGCATAAAATTGTGGAAATGGGAAGTGGGAAAGCATCATTTGGTTCATGGAACATCTGAATTCTGCACATGTCGCTCCTGTCTCCTTTCTTAGGATGAGGACCCACCCCAGGTAACAAGGGGCAGGACAAGAGGAAGTGGCCCCAAGTGGTGCCAGAGGAGGTTCAGATTGGATAATAGGAGAAGCTTTTTCATGGTGTCATGGGTTAGCATAGTTTGGGTTTTTATTTAAGGAAGGCCCCATCGGGTACTTCACATTTTTCGTTGTAATGCCCGGACAAAGGAAGCAAAACTGCAGGTAGCATTGGCTGAAATTCCACTTCTCAGGTCAAATCTGAAAAATGAGGTGTCTCAGCGAGATCAGCAGAGTTCAAGATACATCATGGGCTCAGGTGAAACATTTCTAGAAACACAGAATCGTGTCTTGAAAGAAAGAGAACTTAAAATTAGGAATGCCCTGGAGAAACTAAGTAAGTAATGGATATTTTGAACCAAACCACTACACATGGGAAGAGGGGTCAGGCATTGGCACAGACTGCCCAGGGCAGTGGTGGAGTCACCATCCCTGGGGGAGTGTAAAAAATTTGTGACTGTGGCGCTTGGGGACATTTAATGGTGACCATGGCAGTGCTGGGGCAATGATCATAGAGGGCTTTTCCAACCTCAATGGCTCCATCATTCTGCAAATTCCAGAAGACACCAAATGCACAGGATAGCAAGCCTTCCACATGGAAAGGTTTCCATGGAAAACCACACACAGAAAGCTGTACCCCATCCCCTGACTGGTTGGGTGTGTGTGGGGGTTGGTTCCTTTTTTTGGCTATTTAGTCCCAAAAACCCTGTGCATTTTGAAAAGCAGGACAAGGAAGAGACTTCTGCAAACCAAAGGTGCACCTGGAGATAGGGAAGGGAAGAAGAACATGGAAAACAGTCAGCCAGTCCATAGGGGGAATAATAAAAAATGTAATTGTCCTTTGCAAGCAGGTTTTTTGAGGTCTGTGTTGATTGTTTCAGGTATTTTTGTGTGGGTTTTTGGTTGGTTGGTTTGGGTTTCTTTGTTGCTCTTGTTCTGGTGGTTTTTTTTTTGTTTTTTTTTTAATTTTGGGGTTTTTTTTCCCAGAAAGATGAATCTGACCTTGCAAGAACTTTCAACCGTTAAAACCAAAGCTGTGGAGCTGTGAAAGGAGCTGCTATCCAGGACCAAAAGATATTTCCACACGGGTTTTCAAGTAGTTCCTGAGGCTGCTTTTCCAGTGGACTTTGCATCAGCCCTTGTATCCGAACCAGCAGCAATTACCAAGAAGATTAGAAAGCTGCCCACTGGTGTCAGGAACAGCAGTCCCAGAGAAACAGTCTAATTAAGAATCAAATAATCCAGCATTTAGATAAATGCAGAGTACCTTGATTGGGTCAAACCATCAGAGCTGCTGAAGGGAGAAGCGTGTCTTGTTAACCTGGAAAAGTTAAAATCCGAGAGCAAGGTGACCCAAGTGCGTGTCATTTCCTTGGATTTTGAAAACACATTTTTTATAAGGCTCCTCATAAAAGACTTAAGGAAAATAAATAGGTATAGGAGAGAGGGAAATGAGTCATAATAGCTGATTTCATTAAAAGATACAAACCAAAGAACTGCGATGGAAGTTTGTTCCCCAGAGGAGCAGAGGTAAGAAAAGGGTTTCCTCAGTGTTGTTTTTTATAGTCTTTAATTAAATACTAAAACCACTGCTAATTATATTGTCAATGGAAAACATAAATTTAAAATATTGAAAATATCAAATGTCCAACTGTCTTTTGTAACAAGGGTCTAAACTGTCCATGACTTCCACATGGATTTCCTTGGTCTTTTTCCATAAACACCCAAAGAAACTTCCCTTAAAATCAAAACCAACAGCAAACCACACAGATTTTATCTGAAAAAGGATAAGAACAAGGAGGACTTTTTTTTCCAGTCTGCCTTTCAGATCCAGCAACCTAATGCTATTCTGGGCTGGGATGTCCCTGCTCAGGAAAAGTCATGGCAGTCACTAAGTCTGATGCCCCTTTCTGGCTTCAGGAGCTCTGGGGAATGAGGACTGCCCATGAGTTCGTGCTTTAAAAAACTTGAAAGACACACACACAAAAATGTCCTGGGTACTGCATTTTCTTGTGGGTTCACCAAAGCAAACAGAATATTCTGAATATTGGGAAAACAGGAAAGACGTGTGATTATCTGCACCCTGGTCACTCGTGGAGAAAAGCAAGATTCACTGAGGAGCTGCTGTGTGAGTGTTTCCTTTTAGCTGCACTGGAGATGGGGAGATGTTGAAGCACAGCATCTTTTGTGGCAAATAACGAAAGCCCAGTGAGTCTGAATTATTTCAGGTGCCCCATCCAGGTGGGTGTTGTGCAACTTTTGGAATTCCTGGGGAAAAAACTGCAACAAAACCAAAACAACAAAAAGAATCCCAGAAGGGTTTGGGTGGGAAGGAGCCTTAAAGCCCATCCAGCCCCACCCCTGCCATGGGCAGGGACACCTCCCACTGTCCCAGGCTGCTCCAAGCCCCAATGTCCAGCCTGGCCTTGGGCACTGCCAGGGATCCAGGGGCAGCCACAGCTGCTCTGGGCACCCTGTGCCAGGGCCTGCCCACCCTCACAGGGAAGAAATAGGAAATGGCAGCTATATCTGAGAAATGTTGCAGTAGAAATGGTGTAAATGTGGGGCCACTGCCCTCTCCATGAAGGTTGTCAGCACTGTAGTAACCATTCTCAGATGCCAGAGATGTTTCCCAAGACAGGAATAATGAGGAATCGTCAATCTGTTGTCATTTCATGGAAGAATAGGCAAATCCTGGGTTGGGAAAGACCCGTGGAGATCTCGTGGTCACCCCATAGTCTGAGCAGGTCTATAAAGACCCATCCTGCTGCTCGAGTCTCGTCCAGTCATGTTTTGACCACCCCCAGTGACAGAGATCCCATGGCCTCGCTGAACCCCTGTGCTGGTGCCTGGCCAGGGTTTGCTTCTCCCTGGTCCTGGCAGGCTGCAGTGACAGGGATTTGGAGAAATCAGAAGTTTATGTGACTGCACGAAGTACCTGCTGCTCCTGCCCCTTTGCAGTGGTGTTTTTACAGCAAGTCTCATTGTCTGAAATTCATCCACAGTCTGACACCTGAAATATCCCAGTATTAGATGATAAATAGGATTTCAAATAGGATAAGAAGACCGGTAACTTCCTCAGGTGCTCTCTGGAGAAGTAACACAATTGCAGAACCAAGCCCACACCAAACTAAGCTTCAGCTGAGAGGGAACCAAGAGATGGGGCAACCAGGGAATGAATAAGCAGGGAACAAAGCCTTCTGGAGGTGACAGACTGTCAGACATTGTCCTCTTGTGGAACGGACCACAGGAGACCTGGTGAGACACTGCCCTGCTGCCCCAGCACCTGGAGTCACAGTGCCCGCCATGGCGCTTCTAACCACGGACACGAAGGAGGGGTTTGTCAGATCCCCAGTGGCAGCGAGGGAGGGCACAGGTGGCACATCAGGCTGATTCAAAGGTTCTCCTCCTCGGGGCACGGCTGACGACGCGGGGCTGCGCGGTTCAGCCGCGGGAGCTGCGCTGGCGGTCCCCGCTCGGTGGTGGTGGCGTGGGGATGCCCTGGGGGAGCCTGGAGCCACCTTGTGCTGGTGCTGCACGGACACGGCCAAACCGACCGATTCCTTGCCCAAGCCTGGCGGGCGGCAGTGTGATCCGATGCCCTCAGAGCTGACAGTGGGCTCTGGGGCTCTCAGTTCTTGGATCCACAGGGGCCGGGTGGAAGTTCCGCAGGGAACCGCGTGGCAAACGGCTTTTCGCAGGTTACGCCGGTCGCTGTTTCTGAGCGACGGCAGAGGCGAGAAGGAGAGAGCCCGGCTGCTTGTGGCTGTATACCCAGGCTTTATTTCTCGTCCCTCGAGGGACGGAGGAAACGCGGCACGGGCGGGAGCCAGCAAACAGCCCCCTCCAAGGCTGGAACAAAGGTTTTTAAGGGCAGAAGAACGGGGGGAAGGAACAGCGGAGGTAACCAACCAGGCAATGACAAGGGTTAACACTGACCACTCAGGGGACAGGAGAGGAGGGACAGACTTGGGACATCAAATCCAAAACGGAGCCCTTAAGATCTTTCTAGAAACTAATTGCATAGTATATGAACTTATTCTAAAACATGAACCAGTGGGACCAATCCTGAACCAAGGAGGGAAGAAAGGTCTGGAAACAGGGTGGAGATGAGATGTGAGTGGCATCCCGTGGGCGTGGATATCAAACCTCTGCGTCTCCCTCAGGATTCTCCTCAAGGGTGGAATCCTGGGCAGAGAAGTTCACCCACTGGGTGTCACTCACCTTAAATGAAAGGGGCTGGACCAGTGCCACAGGACACGGCCAAAGCGGTTTGAGACAGGCAGATAAAGGGACAGGGAGAGAAGCAGAGCGGGAGGAGAAACCGAGGCACAGAGGGACGAAGAGCTTCCTGGCTGTCCTCCAGGCTGGGATCTGAAGCCATCCAGGTCTCCAGTACTCTGCCCACCCAGCTGGGGGAACGGACAACATCCCAGCTTTGAAACAAAATGCCAATTCTCCTAATTCTTTGGCCACAATACTGGCATTTTAGGGCTTAGATCTTTTCCTCCCCTTGTTCTGACTGGGAAAGGTGGACATTTCTAATATCAAAGTATCATTTTCATGGTCATGTTTCTGGTTCTTTGACGCCATTCGTGGTGACTTCTGCACATATAACAGACCACGAAATTGCAAAAGATGGCACAGGACTTCAGAGCTTTGGTAGAAAGCCGAGGAAAATCCAAGTTTTGTGTACCAAGTGAGAAGAGGCTGAAAAGTTACTGAATTTTGTGTGATGTTCTAAAGCCAATGGCAGTTTAAGGTATGGAAGTTGCCTTTCAGAGAGGATGGATGGTTGGAGAGATGGAGCACCTCTCCTGTGAGGAAAAGCTGGGAATGCTGGGGGTATCCAGTCTGGAGAAGAGAAGGGAGTCCTTAGAGTCCCTTCCAGGGCCTAAAGGGGCTCCAGGAGAGCTGGAGAGGGACTGGGGACAAGGGATGGAGGGACAGGACACAGGGAATGGCTTCCCAGTGCCAGAGGGCAGGGATGGATGGGATATTGGGAAGGAATTGTTCCCTGGGAGGGTGGGCAGGCCCTGGCACAGGGTGCCCAGAGCAGCTGTGGCTGCCCCTGGATCCCTGGCAGTGCCCAAGGCCAGGCTGGGCATTGGGGCTTGGAGCAGCCTGGGACAGTGGGAGGTGTCCCTGCCCATGGCAGGGGTGGGATGGGATGGGCTTTAAGGTCCCTCCAACCCAAACCATTTAACAACTTGTAGGATTCTCTGATTCCCAGGAGGGTGAATGGGCAGAAGGAGGCCTCAGGCGATGGCCACGGTGTGGACTGAGGAGATGCTGGCCCACCAGCACAAAAGCCAACGCCGAGAAGTGAACCCAAGAGCCCATGACTGTTAAAAGTGACACTTGGTGACAGGGTAAGAAAGACTCAGCTCTGAGGGACACTTGGAGCTGCTCCTGTACAGCTCAGGGCTCTGAACCCCAGAGAGGGTCCTCTGGGAAGGGACCACGGTGGGGTCACCTGGGCCATCCTCCCTCTAAGCAGGGTTGTCCTGCAGCAGCTGGCACAGGACTGGGGCGGGTGGAAGGGTGGAACAGAGCCATGGAAGGCTCACAGGTGATGGCAACCTCAGGGATGCTGGAAAGCAGTGGATGGAGGGAGGTGGTGCCTCGTGTCAGCAAGAAGAGTGTGGAGAAATTAAATATTGAGTTATGGCAGGGGCACGACGGGGCCAGGGGGGAAGGCTGGGCAGGGCAGGAAAGTCTCCACAGCCTCCTCTGCACCCCCAGCTCCAACCTAACCATGATTAGTCCCCTACAGTTATCAAATGCATGGGAATTGATGGGAATTATGGGAGCCTTTAACATCTCAAAAATGGATTGAAAGGTAATTACTGCTTATATTGGCTCAGATATTTTAGGTGATGGATTTCTTTGCAAAAGTCAAGTTTAACACTGCTTTAAACCTCGCTCCTGTACGGCTCTAAAAGTAGTAAAATTTGAATAAAGTGCGATCTTGAGCTGCCTTTTCTCACTTTAACTTTCAAAATGGGCAAAAGTAGGTCTAGAATGAAGGTTTGGAAGCTTAGAAAGGCAAACTTTGAAATCTAAGGAAATGAATTATTGAGTCTGACTAAGCAGCTCTGGGATCTGTGAGCAGAGAAGGCACAGGTGCTTAAAATTCAAAATTCAAAAGGGAGAGAGAGCAATGAGAAGAGGAATGTTTGAGAGGTTACAAACTGAAAAAGAAAGTTAGAATGACCAAAAACCCACCTCACACAGGAAATTAAAATTAATAATAGTAAATGGCACTTAAGCCACAGAAACCAAGGGGAGCCAAGAGAAAATTAGGACAGTTGCACACTTGAGACGAAAATAGATCAGAAGTTACCTGTTGCCAAGCCTGAAAATCTTATTTACTGCATTAACAGTGGCACCAAGGTGATATCAAGGGCATTAACAGAAATCCCAGGGTAAATTAGGGTGGGTCACAAGGCCTGACAGCATCTGAGGAGAAGCCACAATTTGGCCTGATTCAAGTGGAAAATAAACCACAGATTTCTACCTGGGCCAGTAACAACACTGGCTGAACAACAGATCGAGTGGGGACCACGGATAATGGTGATGGAAATCAGGGATGGTCTCCATAGTGAGAGGGGTCACAGATAAAACACCTCTGTCAAGGAGAGGGTGCAGCATGGTTCAGACAAGTGCAGGCTCTTGGCTGGGTGTCAAAGTTGTGGAACAAGAACAGATAAAGGCAGGGGAGCAGGGAGAAATGTATGAAGTACAAGAGAATCTAACAAAGCGAAATCGTTGCTGGGTAATTTAGCAGCATTTCCTGCTAGGATCAGTGCTGCCATGCATAGGACATCCATGAACTCAATCCCTCTCACTTTCTGTGAGATCCTAGTAAATTAGCCATGGATTTGGGCTCTGGAGCTGAAAGTGAATGAAAGGAGTCTGCAAGTGTTCCCGCTGGAATGGGAATTACCAGAGAAGGGAATGGTGGTGCTCAGAGATGGCTCTGAATCCAACAGGACATGGACTTGTGGGGAAATGTCTGCTGGGAGGGATCTCTGGGGAGAAAACTCCTCTTAGGGCAGAGCTGACTGCAAAGGGGGATCTCTTTGGTATGGGATGGTGAGCAAAGACTAAAAATTAGGTCTGAGCTTCACAACTGGAATGTGAGACCAAACTGGGAAGCACTACCAGGCCTGGCAGAAGAACTGGATCTCACTCTTTGAAATGGTTCAGGTGAGGAGATATTTGGGAGCACAAATCAGACTCGTGTCCTTAGAGCTTCTCAAAGGCTGTCTTTTTTGATTCTTGCTCTAAAACAGGGGGCCAAGAGTTAAATAAAAATGCACGAACTACAGGCATAAGGAAGGTGGAAAAGTTTTAAGCGTTTATAGGTTGAGTATGGCTTTTTGTTTTTAACACTGGACCAACCAGCTCTGACTATCCTATGAGACTTCATGTACAGTTAAAGAATCCCACAAAGGTTTGGGTTGGAGGGACCTTAAAGCCCACCTCATTCCACCCCTTGCCAAGGGGAGAGACACCTTCTACCATGTTGTTCTGTCCCTTGTGTTCAGAATTCCCGCAGGGGGAAGCGCTCGCGTGGCAGACGGAACGGAAATCCCGTGCGTGTGTCAGTGGGAACTGGGAGGTGGGTCTGCAGTGATGGCTGGGGGTGGATCATGAGCCAGTTTGGACTGGAAATTAGCACCAGTTTGGACTGGAAATCAGCACAACCTTCCCATTTCAAGAGTAAGGTGCACCACGGGTGTCAAGCCAGCGCTCCCCTAAAATCCGGTGGCCAGTTCGTCGTACGCCAGTGGCAAACGCTGGGATCAGAGTCACAGAGAGGGCCCCAGCTCCCTCAGCACCTGCAGAGCTCTCGGAGCAGCCAGTGAAGCACCTGGGTGTCCTTGCAGCATGGTCTTCATTCCATGGTTAAAATATTGTAACAGCCCTGGCCACGAAGGCCAAGGGCAGCTGGGCAGTGCCAGCCATGGCGTGGCAGCAGCACCAGGCAGGGATTGCCCCCGTGCTGGGCACTGCTGGGGCCCTGCCTCGAATCCTGGCTCAGTCCTGGGCTCCTCGTGACAGGAAGGACGTGGAGGGGCTGGAGCGTGTCCAGAGAAGGGAACGGAGCTGGGAAGGGGCTGGAGCCCCAGGAGCAGCTGAGGGAGCTGGGAAAGGGGCTCAGCCTGGAGAAAAGGAGGCTCAGGGGGGACCTTGTGGCTCTGCACAACTCCCTGACAGGAGGGGGCAGCCGGGGGGGTCGGGCTCTGCTCCCAGGGAACAGGGACAGGAGGAGAGGGAACGGCCTCAGGCTGTGCCAGGGGAGGTTTGTATCGGATATTAGGGAAAATTCCTTCATGGAAAGGGCTGTCAGGCACTGGCACAGGCTGCCCAGGGCAGTTCCGGAGCCACCATCCCCAAAAGTGTTCAAAGGGGTGTGGATGTGGCACCTGGGGATTCTGTGGTGGTGCTGGCAGCCCTCGATGATCTCGGAGATCTTTTCCAGCCTTCATCACTCTGTGATTCTGTGAGTTCCTCCTTGAGGGAAGCTGGCAGTGATCCTGCAATCCCTGTGTCTTGTGGGATACAGATGGTTCGGCTGCCCCATCCTCCTGCATCTCTTCATCCTTCTGCCCCACCTGCCTCGTGTGGAACAATTAGTGCCTTTTTTAATGAATCAGAGTCCTGTGGCTCAGTCATCCTCTGTGACACACGTGATACCAGGGAAGCAGAGCTCCTGGTGGAGCTGCTGGCAGAGATGGAATAAAAAACACTCATTTTGATACTGGAACATTTTCTGAAGCTTTTATAATTCACCATCGCTGAGAAACCACTACAGGAGCTGCTCTGCTCAGCCCATCAACCTGGAGAAAATGCTTTTCCCTCTTGAGTCACATTTGGTGTCACGAAGCAGGAGTAAATGTTTGAGTGAAAATGCTCACAATAATAGAGAGGTATTTTATCTGCTAGAATGAGGTACAAGGTGGTTAAGCCATTATCAAGTCCTTAATGTAAAAAATACTTTAGATAGAGGGAAACTGGCAAAAATGGGAAAATTACTCTTTATCAAGATTATGAAATGCTTTCCATTAACTGGATCCAACATATGCTCCTTGTTCTACACAATCTATCAGATTTTAAGGAAGATTTCTTCTAAAGCTAATAAAACAATTTTTGAAATATTCACTCTTTGCTCATTTGCATTTGCTTACAGAAAATTGTGTCTACTGTAAAGACAGCAAAGCAGTAATTATTTAAATTAGTTTGATAGATGTTTAGTAATGCTTTGATTAAAATATCAATTTTAGATACCAGTAAGTTTGTGAAAAGCAGAGCGTTTAAATGATAATGAATTTTTCTTCAAGAAATAGTTTCATTCTGCACAAATGATTTGGAATGAAAAGCCCTTTTCATATAAAAATTTCAGGCACTCAAACAATGGAGCCAGAGCAGAACTGAGGTCAATCTGGTGACCCAGCTGGATCATTATAAGAGAGAAAAGGGGCCCATCTCTGTCAGATGAAATATGGATGAATCCTCCTCCACAAGAGAAGGGTTTTATTATGTGGGTGACGCCCAGGCAGTGCCAGCTTGCCTGGAAAATCGTCCTGCAGGACTGACACAGTGCTTGGGGATGAGGCTGGAAGGCAAAGCCAAACCCACCCACGGGAGCGACCGAGCCCAGGCCAGCCCAGGGCTCCCGTCCCAGCCTTCAGGGTCGGCTGTGGCTCCGGCCCCAGTCGGCCTTGGCACACAAGTGAGACAGGTTCAGCGCATGTGCCCAGAAACTCAGTCAGAGGCCGCCAGCTGCTGTGCAGAGGTTGTTTATTCTCATGTTATCTATGGCTGCGGTGTCCTGCACAGCCACAGGTCCACCTGGCAGCCGAAATACCCTGGTTCTGCCCCCTGGATGGGCATCCCATAATTTATATACCCCGTTACAAACCCAACCAGAGGACGGTATGTGTCTTTATTCATAACTTTATACCAATTAATCCTAACCTGTTCTAGACATGCAATTTCCTGTCTTGTCTCTATTCTACCAATGAATCTGTGCTCCCGTCACCAAGAATATGGTGGACAGTGGAGAAGAAGAAGGAGAAGGCGACCACACCCTTTAGACTCCATCTTAACCCCCCTGTCCATGTTTTACCCCCACGTACAAATTATCTAACATTCTATATACTATATTTCACCCTGTGCAAATTAACTATTAATGCTTATATTAAACTCTTGTGGCTTGCAATTCATCTCTCAGAGTTGGCAAAGTTCTCCAAGGACAAAGATCAAAGGCAGTGCCCTCCGGGGCACCCCCATTTCGGGGTGTCAGGTCCCCTAAATCAGACAGAGACATGTCGTGGGTTCCGACAGTCGGCGAGCCCCGCAATCAGAGAGCAGGGATGTGTGGGGAGCTGTGGCCTGTTGCTCCAGCTCTGCTCATTCATCTCCCCGGATAAATATCCATCTAATCTCTGCATCAAAATATCCCACAGTCTCCCTGCTGACTCTGACCTAAATCCTGTTATGCAAATGAAACCGAATCGTTTCTCTCTTATCCGTGACGGGTTTGGAAACAAGGCTATTTGTGTAGATCAGCTCTTCCTCTGGATAAACATCTCAAATCCCTTTTTTCCCCCCTCGTAGCTCTCTATCCAACCAGTCTGCCTCTCCCCCAGCTCTCTGAACTGGCAGGATCATTCCCACTGTGATCCTGCCCTTTCCGAGCACAACGCAGTGATCCCTGCACACGGCTAAAGAAAGGCAAAGGGATCCTCACCCAGAGCAGCCGTGGCTGCCCCTGGATCCCTGGAAGTGCCCAAGGCCAGGCTGGACGGGGCTTGGAGCAGCCTGGGACAGTGGGAGGTGTCCCTGCCCACGGCTGGGGGTGGAATGAGGTGGATTTTAAGTTCCCTTCCAACCCAAACCACTGTGGGATTCTGTGATTCCATGACTCCATGATATGGAAAATGCTTTTTTCCCCCCTGTGTTCTCTTCCAGCAGCAATGTGTTCACACACCTCAGGACCCATTGCTGCTTCCCAGGTCTCTTGTCACCAAGCTTCATTTTTCCTGCCCAGGGTTTTCTGGAATATTGATTCTTACCTGGAAAGAACAGCATGTTGAATTGGTGTGTATCAACCCACACCTGCGTTTTTCAGGCCCTTTTCCCATATTCTCAGGGTTTTGCTGAATTTTAAGCCTTTTTCCCCACCTTCAAAAGGAGTGGGCAGAGGAGGAAGACACGGTGACACTGGTTAGCTGAAGATAAATTCTTGTTTGGAAAATGCAAGGCTTTGGTGGGAGATTTGAACTGCAAACGGGCAGCCAGGGGTAGATTTGGTCTCTGGCTTAAAATGATTACGATTCAAAGCTCAGAAATGTTGTGAGTGACAAACCAGGAGTGACCCCCTCCTCCCACGTGGCAATTACCTCAATGCAGAGGGACACGAGCCCTGTCACCTACTGCAGCCTGAGCAGTCAGCCTGGGAGCAGTAAATTAGATGTGGAGCTGGCCAGAGAAACAGGATTTCTATCTTTTCTCAATAAAACTGTGCTTCTGAGACAATAAATTTCTGAGTGAACAGGAGCAGTAAGGGTGATGTAGGTGTCTGCTGCACTAATGAGCAACGTGGCAGGCTCTGTGCCATGACCACCAACCCAGGCAGGGGTGCACCACGTTCTCTCCAGAGATTTAGTGCAGCAAGCCTCAGATCCTCCTAAACAAAACCCAAAGTGGAAATATTTAGAGCTCAGTAAAGGATTTTTTGCTAACGAGACTTCATTTAATTAGCAAATCTGTGAGCAGGGCTGATCTGCTATGAGAAAATCCCGTTTGGCTCTCACAGTGCCGATGTTTGCTGTCGGGTAGGAACACCAGGGAAGTGAAGCAAGCCCACAGCCAAGCTGCAGTAATCGCTGAAAACTGTCTGGAAAATGGTCTTTGCTGAATTTTGTTTCCCCATTTTTTTCTCAGGCAGTCACCCACGCCAGTTTTCAAGTGAGGGCTGAGAAATGTTTCACTGTTCGGTCCTCCACAAACCAGCTCCTTCAGTATTTCTTTCACTGCACAGCTAAAGGCACCTTGCTGCATCAGATTGCACCAGATAACTGTGCAACAGAGAGGAACAGACAGATGCTAAAATGAAAATAATTCAGCGACAGCAAAGCCAATCCCATCGCCACGAGCTCGTCGTGAACCATTGGGAATTTGTGCCAGCAGCTCATGTCTGCACAGTCCCAACCTCAGCAGAGTGAGTCTCCAAAGCTGTTCAAGGGGAAATGGCTTCATGCTGATGAAAGGCAGGGTTGGATGGGATATTGGGCAGGAATTGTTCCCTGGGAGGGTGGGCAGGCCCTGGCACAGGGTGCCCAGAGCAGCTGTGGCTGCCCCTGGATCCCTGCCAGTGCCCAAGGCCAGGCTGGACATTGGGGCTTGGAGCAGCCTGGGACAGTGGGAGGTGTCCCTGCCATGGCAGGGGTGGAATGGGATGGGATGGGATGGGCTTTAAGGTCCCTTCCAACCCAAACCATCCCGGGATTCTGTGGTTCTAAGAGCTGTCAGTGCTACACCATCCTCCCAGATGGCATCACCATGGAACGTGCTATGAGATTAATCACTGCTGTGTCTCAGAGATCAACTCCCACCGAGTTGTCCTGTTTTTTTTTTTCCCAGTGAGTTTGCATTCTCCAGGAAGATCCATGCAGATATTTTATGACCAAATCCACAGTCTCTTGTTTCAGCTGTTGTTTGAAAGAGGCAAATTGGCTTTAACAGGCTCATTATCACAGCTGAGGAGAGGAAAGAAAGTCCAGCTGCTGATGCTGGAACAGACAACATATCTCCTCTTGACCTTCAGCCCCCTTCACCCCTCCACCCTCTGTCCCTGGAAAAATCCCCACCCCATCGTGCCATGGTGTGAATCAGCACCTTTCTCAGGAGCTCTCCAATTACGATTCAGCAGCGCTTGGAGAGCAGCAGTCGGCCCACACTGGACTAATTAATTTTTCCTGCCTGAGTAATTACAGTCCAGAGGTGACCATGAAAGCCAAGCAAATCAATTTGTGTTTTACTGAGATCCTCATCAGTCACGGAGCACTAACCAAGAAGAAAAAAATGACCAGGGACAGAGCTGGCCCCTGAACAGCAACCAACAAAGGTTGTTCTGAAAACACTAAACTGTGGTGCTGGCAAACGCAGTCCTCAAAATTTTTTTCTATTTTTTTGTTTTTGGGGGTTTTTTTTGTTTTGTTGGGGTTTTTTTTTGTTTGTTTGTTTGGTTGTTTTTGGTTTTTTTTGGGGGATTTTTTTTTTGGCCCAATCACTCTGCTGCTCAAAAATTTAAACTCCATCTCCCTCACTGGCACTCACATTCCCTGCAACTGGCTCATTCCAGCCAAAAACCCTTCAAAGCTCAGTTTATGAAGATGAGCACAATCGTTTTGCAAATGTCTCAGCAAGTGCTGGGAGTGACTTTCCCACTTTCCAAACAGAGGCAATCTGCTGCTCTGCTGAGCCAGTGCAGCACCACCAGCAGCTGAACCTATCTCCCAGGAAAAGCTTTCCCTAATGTGCCAGGGCTGCAGACAGCTTTCTGCACACACCACTTGTTGGTACACTCGTGAAGTGTCTTCTCAGCCATAACAGAGAACATCCCAGAGAAATGCTGCCTCTTGAATCCAAAGATTGCTTTCTTTCCCATCCAAGTTTTTCCACGGAGTTCCTGCAGTACTAGCTGAGTGTTTGGCTGGTGGTATGATGGGGAAGATCAAGTTTTTCCTACACTGCAAAGAACTGGGACACAGCGTTCTCCCAGGGATGTGAGGATTTTGGACAGGAGCTGTCTCACCTGGAATGGGGCAGGTGGGAGGGATCTCACTCTGGAAGTGCCAGCTAAGAGTGACCTTTAGGGTCCCTTCCAACTCAAACCATTGTATGATCCCATGACAGGATTGTGGGATTCTTCTGCCCAAGCCAGACCAGGTAGAGGAGTCCAAGGGGTGCACATGTCCCAAGGCCACTCCTAAACCTCCACTCAGTCTGTGTTTTGGTGGCCAGCTGTGGCAAGGACAGCCCCAAGAACGCCGTGTGTTTGGGCTGTCCTGAAGTCTGTCCCAGGATGCCTCATCCCTCGATGCACTCAAGGAAGGGCTCACACCAGCTTATGTAGGGAGGGGCACCATGGCAGCCAAATGTTCCAGCTCTTCTCAAGAAATGCAGCACCAGGAAACACAGAAGCAACATCCAACCAATGCCCTTTTCCCTGAAACCCTTGGGTACCAGCAGATACCTGCAGACCCTCCACAGAACACTGCTGCAAAAAGATTCATAGCAAGGGAGACGTAAAGGCCCCTGAAGAGTCACACATGCTGGGGGCTATGACCTGTGCCAGATCCAAGATCCAAGGGCAACCCCTCGAGCTCAGAAAAGGCTGAGAGGGCTCTCTGAGGCCCATCACAAAGAGAACAAACACAGAGAAGGGAGCAGGAGCCACCCTTTGTCCTGGGGAAGAGCTGGGTCTGCCTGGCTGCAGAGATGTTCCTGGTGAGCTGACAGGAACTGAGGTGCTGCCCACACAACATCCCCGTTACCGCTGGTGTCCCTGCTGCTGTCACTGAAGGAGGGTTTGTTTGCAGGTGTTACCACCTGGAAGCTGAAATACAGGAATGTGTTATCCCTAAGGAACAGCACGGTCTCTTCCTGTGCAGCCAGGAACACTCACAGAGGGAGAATGATTTAGACCAACACGAGGAAGCTGCTGGGTTCCCAGTCCGATCTCCGTGGCGTGTGGATGATGCTGCAAAGCGCCCAGCAGAAATCCCTGCTTCCAGTACAGGGGCCAAGGCACGTTCAGCTGGGTCTGGAGGATACTGTGGGTGTGTTAAAGAAGATCTGGCTGGAAAATGTGTCACAGACTGCAGAGATAGCCAAGTTAGAGGTACGAGGTCTGGCTATTTGCACAGGGTTGCACTGGGGAAGTTAAAAAGTGAAGTGCAAAACAGGAGATGGGATGAAATGGTAAATTTGTCACAAATGTGACATTCTGGAGTTTTCAGGGAGAAAGCAGAGATCAGAATGGGAGTCAAAGTGTTGGAAGGGAGTGGCAGGACAAGGCCATGTCACAGCAGATCTGTGAGTAGCCAAAGGAAGGTTTTGGTGATCAGTTTTTGCCTGTCAGGGGGGTGAGGCCCTGCCTGCAGTGTGGTGGAATGAGCTGCCCTTCTGCTGATGTCCAGAGGAACCAGCTCACCAGCAGTGTTTGGCTACTGCCCCTCGTGTTGTTCAGCACCACTGGGAGCTGGGCTCCATCCTCTCTCTAACTGCCCTGGGGTCACTGCAGCTGCTCCTTGGAGTCCCTCTGCTTAACCCGACCCAACCCAGACCTGTGGGCCTGGAACCTGGCTCTGACCCTTCCCATCACCCTCTGGCCTCTCTGTTTTTTCTCCATATTCCTCTGGAAGCAGGAGAGTGTCCCCAGAACTGGCCACAACAAGTCCATTTGCCTTCCCCAGCACTGATCAGAGAGGAAGTTGCTTTCCCTTAATCTGCTGGGCACAGTCCTCTGATGTTGCCCAGGCCATGGTTTGCCTCATCTGCAGTGGGATCAAGCTCTTGGCAGACATCCCACCTGATTTCCACAGCTCCCTCAGCAGGACCTGTGACTTCTGAGCAAGACCGAGAGAATCCAGCGCTGTCAGACGAGGGAGCCGGGCTGATCCAGGCTCTGGGATGTTACGGTGCACGCACAGACCGCACCAAGAGGAGAAGGCTGCCCAAATGCATCTGGCTTTACCTTCCTCTTCAAAATAAATGTGTGTGCCTGCAAACACGTCTGTGGTGGTGTGGGATGAGCCTCACTGCCAGCCTCTCGTGCAGGGACAGATGGCTGTCTCTGCCTGTTACTTCAAAGCTTTGAGGGTCCTCAGATGTGGCATCAGCTGCATGTTTAGTTTGAGCAGGAAGCGGGGTGCCTTTGGAGCTGCTGTGCACACGGGACAGTGCAACCGCTGCCAAAGGCTCTCCAGGATGCTCCTGCCACAAACAATCCTGCTGCAGCCATTTCCATCAGGGCTCAGCAAAGCTCGGTGGCAGGGGTCTCAAAGCCAGGATCGGTCAGGAGGAGAACGGGATGGAGTGGGAAGAACACTTCTGCCCCAATACCGCTCCCCACATCCCCTTGTCCAGCAGGCGTTGGGCAGTGGGGCAGCACTGCCCTGGCAGATATCACTGGACAAAACCACCCTGCTACCCCCTGAACATGGACTGGTTCACGGAGGAAATGCCAGGGGCTGAGGAGGAGCCTCGGGTTTTTTGTTCCTGAGGTCCCATAATGGGGCTGGATGACGATCAAAGTCACCATCAGGGGTTCTTTGCCCAGATTTGAGCAGCGTGATGGGGATTGCCTCATCCCTGGAAGCGTCCAAGACCAGGCTGGATGGGGTTTGGAGCAAGCTGGGATGGTGGAAGGCTCATGGCAGGGGCTGGAACAAGATGGGCTTTAAAGTCTGTTTCCAACCCAAACTGATCTGGGATTCTATGATTCTGTTTAAGTCCATGGCCCATCGTCCAGAGAAGCCACCTTCTATAAAGAGCTGATCCTATTAACTGCACCGAAGTTGGCATTTGGGTTTCTTGTTGTTTTTTTTTTCTCCTCACGCACAGAAGCTGGTTGGGGTTTTTTTTGGCCACCCAAAATGATGGCCTTTTTCCAGAATGGACTTTTCCTGCCAACACATCTATTTTTAGACATAATTGCTCTTCAGTTCCTCCCGATGAGCGTGCTTTGAGGAAACGCTGCCTTTGGAAAGGCCCAAGCCCCGAGTTCAGCGAGAATTTGCAGAGAGGGATGGAATTGTTGGCATTTTTCACTGCGCTCTTTCTCCATGCTTCCTTCCCATCATGCCCTCTGCTGTCAAGGCAAAGACCTTGTTTTTTTGACTCTACCAACCTCAGCAAAGCACAGACTGAGGGACCCCGAGGCGCTCTCCCCGCGATGAATGGCGCACCAAGAGCTCTTTGTCCTCCAACGCAAGCGACTCCGAGCATGGCAAACCCACCCCGTGGGTCACGGAGGGCGATAAAAACACAACAAATAATTTATCAACACGCTCCTGTGAAAGGCAATGGCGGTGACAATTACCAAACTTGTACCCCACAAGAATTATCTCTCACCGTGAGATAAAAACCTCCCCAAAATTCGCCCGCCCCTCACGCAATGGCGCCAAGAAGATGATTTCTCTTGACGCGCTGAACTTTTGAACCCGATGGAAAAAAATCTTTTTTTTTTTTTTTTTTTTTACAAGAGAGTCATCGAAAGTTCATTGCCCTTTCTCACATTTGCACCACCAAAGGGACATAAGGAAAAACATCAAGTGTAATATCCGTCAATGTTAGCGAGGCATTCAGAATATATCACCGATGCATAAATAACCCCCATGAAACTCCAGTGGCAGTGGGAGGTTCTGGAAGAACGGAGATACACAACAATATTTAATTATAAATTGCGTCGAAATGATTGTCTTTACTCATCAAAGGGCATCTCACGAACATTCCTTTGGTTCAGATGTGAGCCTGAAAATCCTGGGTGCCCCCATCCAAAAGCTCAGGATTTTTCTT
The DNA here is from genome assembly GCA_013399195.1 of Dicrurus megarhynchus. Lineage (NCBI taxonomy): Eukaryota > Metazoa > Chordata > Aves > Passeriformes > Dicruridae > Dicrurus > Dicrurus megarhynchus. The sequence goes on along the minus strand of VXAD01000863.1, from coordinate 79,345 downwards.
GGTTCACTGGCTACTTTTTCCTGCCAAAGCTCATAAAAATCCAGACACCAATTTGCTTAACACGAGGGGTGTGAAATCCCCACTTAGGGAAGGTGAAGTTAATTGGAAAAGAAAAAATTCATAAATCCAGGCCACTGAGCAGTTTGAATTGGCGAGCTCTCCTGTGACCTTGATTTGTTGTGGTTTTATTTTCTTGAAATGTTTTTCCCAACACAAGTTGGGTGGAAAAATCCACTGGAATCACCAAACATTGGGTTTTCCTACCCTTTGTATGGAGCAGCGGGTGTGTACTCTTTGTGTAAGGCAAAGGCTGATGGAAAAAGCTTCCTGGTAGGAGCAGCAGGAGGAAGTGGGTGGGAGGAATCCCAACCCTCTCTAGGGATTAAAGACTTGGAAACCTTTAACTCTCTTCAAATTACCACCTCCCACTGTCTGTTCTTGACTCGAGGCTGTCAGGGTCATCTCATCCTTAGTGCAAGACCAGTCCATGGTCAGCATCCTCCGGCGCTTCCCTCAGCCTCCCTGGCTCTGTGTCTGTGTGTGGAATTTCCACCTCGCTGGGGTCTCTGTGCTGTAGGATCACAGCGTGGTTTGAGTCGGAAGGGACCTTAAAGAGCATCATTTGCGTTCCAGCCATGGCCTGTGGGCCACAGCCCTGCACAATTTTGTCTGAGACTCTCCAGAGCCTCCCTCTCCAGACAACGCTGGGACCCAGGGTGCTGAGCCAATACCCGTGCAAGGACAATTCTCTGGAGCACTTCCAGTGCTATCCCAGGAACTCCATCAGGGATGAGCCACAACATGTGCAAGGGAGAAGCTCAGGCTCCGCAGGCCCAGCGCTGTCTGTGCTGGGGGATTCTGGAGGCTCTCAGAGAGAAGTACTGCCCACAGGGCCACGGACGGAATGGGAACGGGGATCTTTAAGGTCCCTTCCACCTCAAACCCCTCTGTGACCCTGCACCACAGACACCCCAGCGGGGCAGAGATTCCAGTCACAGACACAGAGCCAGGGAGGCCGAGGGAAGCCCAGGAGGATGCTGACCCAGGTCTTGCACTAAGGATGAGACGACTCTGACAGCCTCAAGTCTGAAACAGAGTGTGGGAGATGTACATTTGAAGAGAGCTAAAGGCTTCCTGGTCTTCGGTCCCTAGAGGGACTCTTCTGTTGCTTTCAAACACGCACACGTTAAATAATGTGGGTAAAGCAGCATCACATGGAACGTGGAGGAGGCTGAACTTACTGCACCCCCGTTTTTGGACCGTTTGGTGAGGGACCCCTTCGCTGCTTCCATGCACTCACTGCCAACAGCAGCTCCTACTCTCGCTGCTTTAAATGCACCTTTGCCCTTTGTACAACTCCCCTCCCATGAACCCGTGTGGGAGCAGGGCGGGAGAGGGAAGAGAGGAAGGAAACTGTCCCAGCTGGAGAGAGCCCCACGGTGCTGCCTCGTGTCAGACCCAGCTCCCGAGCCTTGGCAAAATACATCGGGATGGGGAACGTAAAAGACAGCATGGAAATCTGACCCCCAAGGTGTGCTTATTCCACTCTCTGGGAGTCAGCCACCACCTCCACGGCTTTCAGAGGGAGAGCATCTGTACAAGGGGCAGGGAGCAGCTCCAGGCGGCGTTTCCTGCGGGAGGGTCAGTGTGCTGGCTTGAGGATGTGATCAGAAATCATCTGGGGTCATTAAAGCTCCCCTTTAGCCCCAGCTTTGTGTCAGTCTAGACCAGGCAGCTCTGACAAGGATCTGCTGTGGGAGAGGGGCCATTCACCAGCACATTCACGGAGTCAGCCTGGGGTACCCAGCACCACAATGAAGATAGGCAGTGGAAAAAAGGGAAATATAAAAGGATACAAATGCGGCAGAAAGAAAGCTGAGGCTCAGTGTGGAAAACTAAATGATTAGAGAATTATCTGGCAGATATTCAACAAGCAAAGTACCAAAATGGAGATGCTGAACTTGGATAGGGATGTACAGCACAAGGCGTGGGAAAGGGGACACAGAGCTTTGAATAAACTTAGTATTTTGATATAAGTAGCATTATTAGATTTAAGACATCTTAAAGCATTATATCTGATTGAGAGGGGCAAAACAAGTGAGCAGGAGATTTCCAAGAGGGAAAACCAGGTTCTTTCTGAGTGATACAGAATGCAACACCTTTTTAGGTGTTTTGAAAAGTTACAGAATTTAAGTTAGGGAGGAAACAAAGTCAGAGCAGCATCTCCTCCAGACACCAAGGCAGCAGAAAAAACCCAGAAATATACACAAATAATTATTTCCTATCTTCAGGTATTTTAGACATCTTTTGTTTATTGAAAACCAAGTGCAAACACAAACTTTCTTTCCATGTACCATTGAAAAATGAATTTAGTTTACATCTTTCCAGCAAAAGAAATCAGTTACTGTTTAATCTTCCTCCTCCTTCCCCCCTCCCCGATAAATAGACATAAAAAGGAGATTTTAATCAGAACACAAGGGTTTCCCACGTTTAGTCCCTCCTGCCACTGTCCCTCCAGCAGGCTGTGCTGTCCATGTGGATTTATTGTCACGCCCCAGCTCACTGAGACTCGCTGGCTGTTACCAGGGTCCTGAGCGTGTTTTCTTTGTAATAATCCACTGCCATTTTCTACACCATCCCTGCATTTATGGCATTATTTATTCTCTATAAATTCCCACTGCTTTTTTTTTTCTAATGGCAGTTTCACCCTTTGTTTCCTCCCAAGAGTCGCCCAGCACCGCGGGCTGGGGGTGCAGGGCTGGGGGCTGCTTGCACTCCGTAAATGCAATTATTGACACGCCCCCAGCACACACATCCACATGTGTCCAGATGTGCTGCTAATAACACGTTTGCAAAGGAAAAAGGAAGAGTTCAGGAAGGATGGAAATTAGCAAAAAAATCGCGTTGTGTGGCAAATCTTCCCAGCCAGAAGGAATGGGATTTTTTGGAAGTCCAGCCAGTCCTCCTGTGACCATTGCGTGGAGAATCATCTGCCTGACCAGCCAGACCAGTGACTTGTGACATTTCCACATGAAATGATCTTACCTTTGGTTCAGAATAACATCTGTAAGGCATTTACGTTCGGAAAACAAGAAGAAGAAATGACACTTGGAATTTTTATTTTATTTCCCTCTTATTTGTGGAGTACATGAATTTGTGGAACCAGGAAGGGTCATTTTCAGCCTCATTAAATTCCTCAGGGATCGCGTGCGTGGTTTTATTTTTTATTTTATTTAACAAAACCAACAAAACACAGCCAAAAAAAAATTATTTCATTTTGATTTGAGCATCCTGCCCTCTCCCCTCGGTTTGGTAAATGAACAATTGATTATTCCCTTTCCGCTGCACGACCACTGACACTGCATTTATTTCCCTCTCCGCAAATCTTCCCATTGAGAGCATTCCCAGCTCCATAAATTCTCATGAATAATGTACTAACCAGCATAAATGTGACACTTTCATATATGTGGCCTGATCTGATTAATTGAGATCCACAACATCCTATTATCTATGTTATCTCATTCTGGCAGTTTATATATATTAGATTGACCTGAAATACACTTTTAATTGATTTTTATCAACAATTCCGAAGAGCTGTGGTTTGATTTTACTGTGCTTGTAGCGAGCCTGGATCTTCACTTAAGCTGAGCTGCATTTCATACTTTGATGGATTTTCCATTAAGATCACAAGAAAGAACCTTATTTAGATATTAAAATGTTAAACAAAACATGGCATAAAGGAGTAAGAGAGGAGAATGCAAACCAACACCATTGAAATTCTTACTAAAATAAATATTCATCAACGATGACAAAAAGCAGTTTGATACAACAGAAAATAAAATTAATAATAGTCAGAACTGTGAAACAACTTGGCTAGGAATTAAAAAAAAAAAAAAACCAAGGGAAAAAGTCCAAATTCAATGCTAATAATCAGTGAAAGTGTGGAAGGAAGAGGGTTGATAAAACACTACAATTCTTCATTAGAGTCCCTCTAAAGAAAGATATTTATCTCCTTGTGAAGGCTGGCGGCCAAGGAATGACCCCTCAGAGCTGGGAGTTGGGAAAGGGTCATTCCTGGGGGGGAGCTGCAGCCCCGGGGAGGGGGTGGCCCCCGTTGGGTCCCCAGACTCAGCTGCACGAGGCCCCAGGTCTCTGCTGGGGGAGGTGGGCTCGGGGCTGAGGCTCCTTCGGCCACCCCTGAGCTCTCCGAGGGACGGGAGAGCCTGGAGGGGGGAATGGCGCTGCCCTCGCCGCAGAACGGGGAGACAACACACCCCGAGCTGGGGGTGAAAGGAGGCCACAGCCACTTATGAGCTTCTCAGAGGGCTTTTATATGTTAGTTTGTAAAAAGTGTGTTAAATGGCATAAGGTAATTGGTTCTTTCGGCCATCCACCCCTTAGGGTGATTGGCCAAGTTCTAAGGCACCCATCTCTAAATGTTTTTCTAGTTGTAGCCATAACAATGGTGGACAACAACCTGCAGGTGCAGAAGTTTACAGAACTGTAACGTTGTTTTGAATTACCTGCATGGGAAAGACAGAGCTCTCACAAAATGCTGCTGAGAGCTGAAGAAATTCCTTGCTGAAGCTTTTTCAGCATCCATAGAGGGGTGGCTTTTCCCTCAAGGTTTCTTCTGCTTCTCTGTCAGCCCAGCTGATAGCTGGCAAGACACGTTTATCACTTCCAGGGTCCTTTTGCTATTCCACCAGACACACACTGAGGCAGCCCTTGGCTGAGCGTCCTGGATGGAGCACAGCTCCTGTGGGAGCAGCAGCCGCTCAGCCCCCGCTCCCCATCCCCCTTGCACTGTGTCTCCCAGTGCTGGGATGCCTGGGAACATGTGGGAATTCACATTCAACATATGGAAATTGCAGAGTCCCTTGCAAATGTGCCTGGGAAGACCTGAAGAGTCAAAGCTTTCATCGTGTTTTGCCACTAAAAGTGGATTGGAAAGGACTTACAGCTCCTAAAGCTGCTGGAGGTTGCAGGAAATGCACGTGCACTTGGTCTGTCCCTGAGCAAGAGCACCATGACAAGGGAGAGCTCCTGGTGGAACTGGCCCAGCAACGAGCCAAGAGGCTCCTTGTATTTGGTTTGGCTGCTGAATGCCCTGAAAGCAAAGAATAAAGGATAAAAAGAGCCTTGATGAGAACAAGCAAGGCCTTGGTGAGAAGAACCGAGGCTCTCACTGACTTCTCTTGGTGGCAGAGGGATGACCGAGGCTGGTAAGCACAAGATGAAGTGGAGCAGACCCAGAGTGAACTGGAGAAAACATGAAAATATTGGGTGTTGGGAGGGAATTGTTCCCTGTGAGGGTGGGCAGGCCCTGGCACAGGGTGCCCAGAGCAGCTGTGGCTGCCCCTGGATCCCTGGCAGTGCCCAAGGCCAGGCTGGACACTGGGGCTTGGAGCAGCCTGGGACAGTGGGAGGTGTCCCTGCCCATGGCAGGGGTGGGATGGGATGGGATTTAAGGTCCCTTCCAGCCCAAACCAGTCTGGGATTCTAGCCAGCAAAAAAGTGTCAAAACTGTGAAAAGCAAATAAGAAAATATACAAGAGGGGAGATAAATATGCAAAGAAGGAGCAGTGCAGACAATGGATAAAATGCCTTAAGAAAAATGCCTTGTATCTAATAATCATTGGAAAATCAACTGTTATGCAGGAGTCTGCAGACCAGAAAAAGCCAAGGAAAGGAAACACAATAGAAGCAATGCCTCAAAATATCAGATTTTATACATTTATGACACCAGCACATTCCAAAAAGGCTGACATATTTTTTTTTACAGTTCTGACTAGCACCAGATAAGGAAAAAAACCAGGCAGAGGCACACAAACAAGCAGGAAATTGCATGGGAAGTCGACATCAATGCTCTGTGAACGAGCAGAGCTACAAAGACTTCACTGCATTGTGCCGAGGGAGAAACCAGAGCTAAGCAAAGAGAAATTAAAATTTCATGCAAGGTCTAAGGCAGTGTAAGACACAAACACACCAGAAAGGATATTTATCGGCCAAACAACACAGGAATCGTTACTTTCAGCAGTAAATTAGAGGAATGCTGACATGAAATCAGAGAGGAATATTCCATACAAACCCACAGGAGTGAAATGGGTAAGCAAACATAAAATATTCAGTCAGGATGATGCATCTGCCAGCGAGGGAGAAATTGTTTCTGCTCCCCAGGACTGCAGATACGGGCGTAACTTCAGAGCCAGCAGTTCCAAAATGGAAGTGACCTCCCACACTTCCTTAAGCACAGAGAGGACCCTGAATGAGGCTGTGAAAACCTTGAGCTGGCAGGAACTGGCATCACAGAGAGCATCAGCCACAGCAGCTGTGGCACAGGGGGCTGGGAAACCCAGCAGGGGCTGGGATCTTTCCAGGGAACTACGGGGGTGGAAAAGCACTGAGAGAGGTGCCCAGAGCGGCTGTGGCTGCCCCTGGATCCCTGGCAGTGCCCAAGGCCAGGCTGGGCAGGGCTTGGAGCAGCCTGGGACAGTGGAAGGTGTCCCTGCCCATGGCAGGGGTGGGATGAGATGGGCTTTGAGGTCCCTTCCAACCCAAACCATGCAGGGATTCTCTGATTCCGTGATTATTCCGTGATTATTCTGTGATTCCGTGAGCCACGTCTCAGCACAAACACCAAGACACACCGCGGGCTCAGGGCTGGCCCTGCGGGTGACAGTGATGCCTTTTCCTGGTCTTAAAATCAAGAGTCAAACACGGTTAGAAGGGAAAAAGGGATTTTACCTTGTATTTGATATTGTAAGGATCCTTAGGTGCACCACATCCAGGTCGAATGCACCTCAGTGTACACTGCCCAAAACCCCCTCAAAGATCTGATATAACATTATAGATGTTACTAATTAGCATCTCTATCATAAATTCCCCAATGAGAGGCTGACATGAGCCCCCCTCCCCGAGGAACCTTCCCCTGGATGGTTCTATCTCAGTTTACAAAATGTGTTCTGGAGAGGACCTTGGGCTCTGGGGCACTCTGATCCCTGACTACGGAACCTCTAAAATGTTTGGTCTCCCAGCTTAACAAACAAGTCCAAGAATGCAGGCATAAAGCACTAAGGGATACAGAATCTGCAAAAAGGCACAAAAAGGGGTTTAAAAGAAAAGGCAAAAAATCATCATGGCATCAAAAGCAACCAGATCCCCAGGTCCCTGTGATGGGGAAGAGGAACTCGGTCAGGAGTGCAGGGAAACCATTCCAAGCTGAAGGCTGACCCTCAGGGTGGATTATGAAAGGTAAAACTGACCCCAGCAGTGAGTCCCTGGGCACCAGGCTTTGTTCTGGGTGGAGCTGAAGTCCAGCAAGTCAAGGCTCTCCTGGGGCAGAAATGCAGGTGCTTAAAAGCCTGCGCACTTTTGGGGATCAGGATTTAGCCCTCTGGGGCCTGAGCCCACGTGTGGGTCTCAGGCAGGGATTGCTGAGCTGGATCTCCTTCAAATTCACTCTTTAGGTCTCTAACAGCTTCTGGAAATCTCAACCCTCTGCTCCCAGGATAGATTCTGATTACACAGCAGTTTCCCCTCAGCGTTTTTCCATGGATTCCCACTGAGTTCTGCCTCACTTGCATTGGTGTGATGGGAGGGAATTCTCAACTACTCAGCACTCACTGCTGTGTCCTCCTGGGGTGTAGCAAAGAAGCTTTGGGGGGGATTTGGGGCTGCTGCTGGCACCAGCTGGTTGTCAAAGCAGGAAGGGACGGTAGGGGCCAGAACAGCACTGTGCTGTCACCTTCCCTTCCAGGATCAGGAGAGGAAAAGTTTCCAGCCTGGGAAGTTCAAGTTTTTACATCTGACCCATCCAGCTGAGGTTCCTTTTTAATGGTTTGCTCTGAGAGCAAGGAAGCAGTTCTGGAAACAGCCCAGGCAAGACCAGCTTCACGTTTGGACAGCAGCAAATCCCCTCCCCAGCGCCACAGAACTGTGGAATCACGGAATCCTCACAAGGATCATGGAGCCCATCTCCTGATCCTGCCCAGGACACCCCAGTGATCCCACCCTGTGCCTGAGAGCTCTGACCAAACCCTCCCTGACCTCTGTGCCACACATTCTGCCTGCAGCTCCATGAAAGACCCATTGCTCTTTTTCCATTACCAGCTTCGAGCACGGGTGCTCCACCTCCCCGAATGTCCCTCAGAGCGTCACCTCTCTCAGGCTCGGGGCTCAGGAGCCTCCCTGGATGGTTTGCAGGTTCTTCCTCCGCTCGGTGCAGATGAGGAAGGTGCCCAGGGCCTTGCAGCACTGGACATGACAGACACACCTGGGGAGAGGCAGTGACCTGATGCTCACGCAGGGCCTGGAGGGGAAGTGGGGAGCGGGGAGGGCTCATGGTCCAACAGGAGAGCCAGGAGGAGCCCAGGCCAACCTGGCACCACTACTGCTGAGAACGTGCCTTCCTTGGGAAGGGTTTCAGGTGTGCCCAAAGAAGTCCCTGGGAGCTGATCCTGGCCCCATCAGTGTTCAATAGGTTTCCAGCAGAGATAGGTCTTACCCCAGACGAAGACAACACTCTTCCCTCATAGACTGAAGTGGCCAGTAGGGTGGGAGGTGAGATTTAATTTAATTTAAGGCAATTAATGCCTTTGCCACCTTCCTAGGCCCTCCTCTGTGCTTGCTCTGCTTGTGGGCTCAGGGTCAGTGTCAGGGCAGGTGAACATCAGCTGCCCCCACTTCCCCCCAGGCCAGGACAACCTGGTCCCTCTCAGGGCTCCTTTTCCTCCAGTCCTCCTGCTCCTGTGACTTGTACCCCTTGCTGCTCACCGAGGGCTCTTGGGAAGAGCTGTCCCTGCAGGAAACAAGGCTCCCTGCCTCCCCAGGCACATTTAGGGCCTTTCCAGGACCCCAGGAAGAAGGGAAAGCCTAAGCCCCGCTCAGCAGCACCCAGCTGTGCAGTGCCAGAAGGACCGGGGCGGGTTCACAGCCCCATAAAAGCCTTGCTGGGCTCCCTGCCCAAGGCTTCCCATCCGTCTTTCCTGCTGACATTTCGGGGCTGTGTGGGCTGATCCCGAGCAGAGATCGGAGCTGGCAGGTTCAGGCCCTGACCCCCAGCTCCAGCTGCACTGAGGTGTCCTACGGCTGCAGAAATATTTGCCTCGGTTGCAAACATCAAACCCAAGCTTCTCCTGACAAATCCACGCAAAAATTCCTTTTTCCTTTGGAAAAGAAGTAGGAGGGTGACAGAACCAGGCACGCAGATCTGTGACTATGAACTAAATTATTGATGCTCTCTTCGTATGAGTCGAACTCTTTATTGCAGCTGGAACGTTGGATTATGACAGCCAATGGTCTGTGCAGACTGTTCACTGCATTATTTATATCAATCATCTGAGCTACACCTCGTTCTCTCCATGGGGGCTCTTTTGGGGTTGAAAGATCATTGCAGAGAATTATTTCTGGATAATAATTAAAATAAAATCAAATTCATTTCCACAGGACTTGATCCTTTCACTGATTTACAACAATCCTTTACATATGTGATTTCCCTTTTTTTTTTTTAGTTTTTACACCCGGGATTGTCAAGGGAACACGATTCCCATGAAAACATGAGAACAGCTGTGATTTACTCCCAACACGGGGTTCAAGCTGGGGGGTGGTTGCTTAGACACTGAAATGCCTTGAATTTCCTTCTCCTCGTTACCACTGCTCGTCAATCCATTGGGCACTGACACCTCCATGAATAATGAAGAAAAGGAAAATCATCACTGAAGTTCAAAGCTAAAACACTCAAACACGTGCACATATGAATTTGCAGCGCATTTTAACTGAAGAACAAGTTAGTGGCAAACAGAGGGGATGATTTATTGCTACACTTGTCAATTAATTATTCAGACTAAATGGTTTAAGCAGGGTAACAACGATATCTGTTTATCTTGCACTCATTTACCAGGCACTAAACAAGTTCTGGGCATTCCTTCTGTTTCAGAAATCAAATCCCTCTTGCTGATTTACCTTCATATTTACACCCAAGCAGGATTGTTGGGAAGAGGAAAAGTTGGACAAAGCACCTAGAAAGGAAAGCCACAAGCAAATGCTTCAAACTTTACAATTCACATTTATTTTGAAAAAATGTTTTGTTAAAAATACTCCTACAAAGGCATTGGAGCAGCAGGTTTCTGTTTCCTTTATAAATACATCTGATTTATTTATTTATTTTTTTTCTCAGTAACATCGAAAGACGTCTGACAAAGCCAGGGAAGCCCTGGGCTGAATGGAAGACACATCCCTGTGTAACAAGGACCTGCACACCATCTCCCCATTCACAATTAAAAAAAAAATACAAATACTGTCATGAGAAGTGTTCTGTTGTCCACAGGGCCACGGCCAACACACGGGAAGAGCAGGAACCCAGGGCTGGGGACGCCCTGGAGCCCGGCTGATGGATCCCGGGACTGGTGGCAGGTGAGGACAGGACACGGTGTTGACTCGACACCCTCGGTTTTGGGTGCTGACGGACCCACCCCCTTTCCCCATCCCATTCTCCAGCTCCTGCCAGAGCTGTGACCACGAGGTCAGAGCTGGCAAAGCCTCCTGTCCCTGCAAAGCTTCCCTGTGACGTTGGCAGCTGCTCCACAAAGCTTCCAGGGAAGGACATTTGCCAGCAGATGCTGTCACAGCACGTCCTGCGGGAGGACCCCACCAGCAGGTCACAGGAACATGGACAGGAGAATTCCCTGCCACACCTCCCCCCTCACTGTAACTGCCACCTCCCTGTCACCCTCCCTTCCCTCGGGGACCTTCCTGGGATTTAGTGTCTGAGCTGGGAAAAGATCTTCCCTGCAAGGAGCCTTGGAATGGGAGCAGGGACGTTGGCTCTTCAGTTCCTCAGAAGCCCATGGGTAGGTGATGGCACAGGAGAGAGGTTTGGGTACCTGTGCCCTGCTCATCCTGAGATGGGATCTGTGAGCTCCAAACTCCTGTGTCCTGCACCCCAGGGGCTCTCTGAGCTCCCAAACTCCTGTGTCCTGCACCCCAGGGGCTCTCTGAGCTCCAAACTCCTGTGTCCTGCACCCCAGGGGCTCTCTGAGCTCCCAAACTCCTGTGTCCTGCACCCCAAGGGCTCTCTGAGCTCCCAAACTCACCTGTCCTGCACCCCAGGGGCTCTCTGAGCTCCCAAACTCCTGTGTCCTGCACCCCAGGGGCTCTCTGAGCTCCCAAACTCACCTGTCCTGCACCCCAGGGGCTCTCTGAGCTCCCAAACTCACCTGTCCTGCACCCCAAGGGCTCTCTGAGCTCTCAGACCACGGCTTGGGGAAGTGAGAGGGGTCATGCCTTTATCTGGGATGTGCTTGGAAGCACCAGGCTCATTTATCCAGCAAGAACTGTGACACCTCGGCTCTGGCTTCAGGTGCTGGAGCAGCCCCAGGCTCCACAAGCTCAAACCAGGGCCCCAAAGCCCTCCCTGGGTAGAGCTCACATGCAATCCAAGCAGCACGGCAGGGAGGGACACAAGGGCAGCAAAGCCTTTCCAAAGCAGCCCTGGGAACACAAAGGGTGTCCTCACACCGGTGGAAGTGCTCATTCCCCCGGGGCAAGAGGCAGGGGTGGGCCCTTCTCCGGACCCATCCCACGGGAACACTGCCCAGGGATCCTGACACGCAGGACCTGCTTCCACACAACTCCCTGCTGCTTCATCCAGGAAGATCTGTGATGTGAGGTGGATGTTTCCAGGAAGAAAGGGAGGCAAAGGGGGGATTTTTCCACGGGAAGAGATGGAGCTAAGCACAGGTTCCCTGCCGAGACGTGCTGAGCCAGCTCCAAGGAAGGGAGTCCCTGGCGATGGCCCAAACCTGACCAAACCACCCAGCCCTTCCATACTGGGGAGGGGGCAGAGGGCAGAGACACAGCAGAGACAGAGAGAGCTGAAGGTGGAGGCCAAGCATGACAAAGAAAAGGGTGCAAGAGTCACGGGCTGAAAGTGAAGTCACGGACGGAGAAGTCGCTGCAGGAGGGCACCCAACAGAAAGCCCCTCCAGTGCAGGGGCTGTGGAGCCACGAAAGAAGCAGCAGATGCAAGCCCCCATCTCTGATCCTTGATTTCTCCCCCTCCAGCTCCAGCAGGATGCAGGGGATGTGCTGCCATGTGGGGTCTTCAGGACCACCCTGAAGAGGGGAGAAGCGAAGCCAGGACTCGGGCAGGAGAAGCTGGGTGACAGCCACAGCCTGGCACCAGGGACTGCTCTCCTTGCCAGGGCATCCACAGACTGCAGCTCCTGCTCAGTGCCTCCAGCTTCCTCACCCTCCAAGGAGCCTGTGCTTCCCCCCTGCTCACACCAGGCTTTTCCCTGCTCAGATCCCACTGTTGGATGGGACACGGGTGACCACACTCGTCTGTCCCTCAGCCCGTGGCTGATCCCGGGCAGGGGGAGCTGGGCTGTCTCACTTCCCTCCACTGCTGAACAGCTTGAAAGAAAACTCTGGAGCTTGAAGGGTGGACAGGGAGTGCTTCTGCAGACCTGAGGGACCCAGCCACACCTGGCAAGTCCTCGCTCCAGAACCCCGCAGGATTTTGGGAACTCCTGCAATCTGAACTTTATTTCTCTGTACCTCAGTCCCGTGGAAAGCCTGGGCTGGGCTCTAGGACAGACTGGGAGGAGCTCAGGTAGGGTGGGAATGGACACAGTGGTCACTGGGAGCTGGGCTGGCCAGCATGAAACCCACAGCCCTGAAACTTGGCTGCCTCACATGAGGGCTGGACTGTCCTTCACTAAAAGCTGGGATTTTCCTGTGATCCCAATGCTCCTGGGATCTTAGACACAGAAGCCGGGATTTTCAGAGGAGAAAAGAACGATCAGAGACCACCAAACGTGTCCCTTCCCTGGTCCCCTACAGCTCACCAGGGCCAGGAACACACAGTCAGGGACCCTTCAGCTCCAGCCTGGCCCTTCTCCCACGTTCCTGGGAGAATGATTCCCTCTGCAGAGGGACACAAATCCCTGCCTGCACCAAAGAGCTTTCCACTTGTGCCATCAAGGCAGACCGTGCAACGGAAGGGTTTTAATGTCTGGATCTAAGCTGTCCCCAGGACATAAAGAACAAATTCATCTTCAGAGCTGGGCCAGGACTCAAAACCGAACTTTGCACTTAATCCCTGCGTGGATCTTGTCCTGGAGCCCCCAGGACTCAATGCCTGCTCTGGGGCCCCTCTGGGATTTCCCTGCAGTCCCGCAGCCCAGCCCTGAATTGCTCCGTTGCACCAAGAGCTTTCTGCCCATTTTAGAAGCTTGTCCCAGACTCCTTCCCTGCATTTTCACCCTTGAGGCAGCGCTGACGGGCTCATTTGGACTCCTGGCCAGATCCCCAAACAACCAGCAGGTCACAGGGCTGAGCCAGCCAACGCAGAGGGACAAAGCTCACAGTCAGAAACCACCCCAGAGCAGAGGAAGGGAAGGACAGGGGTCGCTCACACCCAGCACTCCTAAGGCCCTCTGGGCCATGAAAGAAGGTTTGAGGTAAGAATGCTTCCACAGAGAGCTGCCACATCCAACACAGGATGGATCACCCAGTCAATCTCCCTGTTTGTGCTTTTCCAGCTGTTTGAGGCACTGATGTCCCGCTGCAGCTCTGAGCCCCAGGGATGCCTTGGGATACACAAGGAACTGGGAGGAGGAAGCAAGTGGTTTCCTCTGACATGGAAGCCCTCTGGCTCCACACTGAAATCCTTCCCCAGAAAGAGTGAAAATGGAAAATCAATGATGCTTGATGGAGTGTTTGGGCTTTTAAGAGATGCAGCATGTGTCAGTCGGTATAAAAGAATTTCTGCAGGAATCCTGTTATACACCCTGTGCCCGCGGGCATCCGTGACCCAGGAAAACTGGAAGAGGTATTTTTGTGTCAAGGAGATTATTCTTTCAAAAGTTTGCCCAGTCACCTTTTGAGTCACAGAATCCCAGAATGGTTTGGGTTGGAAAGAACCTTCAAGCCCATCCTGTCCCACCCCTGCCATGGCAGGGACACCTCCCACTGTCCCAGGCTGCTCCAAGCCCCAGTGTCCAGCCTGGCCTTGGGCACTGCCAGGGATCCAGGGGCAGCCACAGCTGCTCTGGGCACCCTGTGCCTCCCTACTCTCCCTAGGAAGAATTTCTTCCTAAAATCCAATCTAAACTTATCCTCCTTTAGCTTAAAGTCATTCCTCCTTTTCTTATCAATCCATCTGACGCTGGGTATCCGTGTTCTGGCCACGAGTTCCACCCTCTGCTCCCTGTGCTTTGTGCCAAGGAATATTCTGCTTCCCCTGCCTTCGAGCTGCTCCTGTCAGTGACTGCTGCCTTCTCACCTTTCTCACATCTTTCCTGATTTAAGGGCACAAAATTTTTATCGTTGTGGTTTGCCTCTGCCAGAACCAAGAATCAAAATCTATTTATCCTTTATACCTCCCACAGACTTCTGGCAGTTCCAGGAGCCCTGATCTGGCTGCACCTATCTGTGTATTTATTTCTTCATTTCTGTGCATCCCTTTTGAGCGCAGGAGAGAACAAAAGCATCGCCAGCATTTGCAGAGCCAGCACATCAAAAATTCACTGGCTCGTGACCTTGTGTGAAGGCTCCTGAATGCCAATATTTGATAGCAGTCAGAGATTTCACATTTATTCTCCACCAGCAAAGGCCAAGCCAGGCTGTGGGTTTGCCACACCATCTGTCCCAGGCTGGTGATTTTATCAACCTCCATCACCCAACCCAGCCCACTCAGCCTGGGGCCAGTGAGCTGGAAGTGCAGACCAAAGGCAATCTGGGGGAAAGGGGATCTGACCCTCAGCTTCAGCCTCAGGTGCTTCCCCCAGTCCTCCTGGAATCCTGGGATGGTTTGGGTTGGAAAGGACCTCAAAGATCATCTCAATCCAACCCCCTGCCGTGGGCAGGACTCCTCCTTGAACCCCTTCCATTAGTTTTTCCTAACACAGCTGTTTGGGTCTCAAAGACAAGATTTAATCCTTCCCTCCCAGACTTGGTTGGAATAACCAAGGGATATGCACGACATCTGTGCCAGAGCTCCAGACTGACCCCAGAGGTAGAAGCAGAAGCTACAGTTGAGGCAGTAGTGAAAAATTCCTGAAGTTTACTGGAACGAAAGAGCTGGAAATGGATCAACCAAGTGTTCGTTGTTCTTTTTTTCATGAAGACAAAACGGGGTTCCTGACAAAAAATGAGGCACACAAGGCCGAGCCTTGTGGTTGGTGTGCAGGGATGGCAGTGGGGGCACTGGGGTGTCCCAGGGGAATCAGACAGGGAGACAGAGCGGCACTGCTGCTGCACTCCTGCAGAGCTCACAGGGGAATTTCTTGCAGAATTTAAAGAGAAGAAAAAAGGGAGAGATACTGCTGAATCAGTTGTAAGACAGCAGGAATGCAGATTCAGGAAAAGATTTGTGGGGAGAGAGGACTTCTTGCTTCCAGTCCCAAATTTCTGCAAATAACATTTGTCAGTGGAGTTGGCAGGAGTAACAGAGGGACAGCAAGGAGGTAAATTCCAGGAAATATTTGGAGAGTGCAGCGAGTTTTCTAGGAGAGCAGTGGAAGATTGGAACCCATATGGCAACAAACACAGGCCAAGGTTGTGTCCTGTCTTTGTGAAGGGCAAAGAATTCAAAGAAGCAAAGCCATCCTGAACAAGTTTAAATAAAAAAGGCCAAAACGTGACTGTAGATAAAAAAAGTTGAATCCTGTATGTGAAGAACTTGCAAATATGTAACATTTCTGAGGATGGAAAAAGACCTACATTAAATCAGCCTCGAGTTAGACACACAGGAAGGAAGATGATTTACATTAAAACAATAAACTCCACTAAACCAAACCAGACAGCAGTGACACTTCCAGTACTCTGGATTTGTACATCCAAGGCAGTCCCAGATTTATTGCATCATCAGAGGATACAACTGTTAACGATGCAGCAGAGTTCAAGCCCTGGCTCCAGGATTCATATAAATCAGCCAGGAAAATATAACAAGAAGTTTCCTCAGCTGCTCAAACCCTCCAAGAGGTTCTCTCTACAGGCCACTGCTAATCTGCAGCCTGGGTGATGATTCCTGGGAAAGAACCTTCCCTCTAACCCAAATTCCAAGGACAGCTTCAGAGGGTGTGGGAAAAGCCCTGCAGTCCAGCCAGCAGCTGACACTGCTGAAGGTCCCTCAGCTCAGCTCAGCTCAGCTCAGCTCAGCTCAGCTCAGGCCAGGCCAGGAGGGAGCTGCTCTAGGCAGGGCTCAAGCAGCCAGTGCAGAGAGCAGGATCCTGGTCTGGGGAAAGGGATGACAGGAGCCAGCAGCCCCTGCGTGGCGGATGTGGCAGGCAGAGCTCACAAGGATGAGGCTGTGCCGTGTCCCCTGCCCTGCCCAGGGCTCTCCCTCACCCTGGTGCAATGCCCTGAGCTGCCCCCGCTGCAGCGGAGCCACGGGATGGGGCAGAGCCCACGCAGGGATGGCAGCACTCACTGAAGGAGCCCTGCAGCAGTGGTTATACCCGGGTGATACCCGGGCCAGCCACGCTCACCCGGAGCACACGGAACCCCCAGCACGGATCGCTGCCTCTGGAAGCTGCTGCTCGGCAGTGAGGATATCATGGACAGGAGAAGCTCCTCAGCTGCTGAAAAGCACAAATCTGCACTAATTCACAAAAGGCAGTTCTGAGGGTTCACTGGGGAGGAGAGCAGCTCCTTTAGGGAGGGGATGTGCAGCTCACAGTGCCCTGTTTTGTGTCCCCACAGCCACAAGGACAGGCGATTCCTCATGGCAGCGCTGCATCTCACAGGTTTGTTTTCCCTTTCTCCTCCACACCCCTGGGCTGCAATTCCAGCGAACGGGCTGGTGGCAACAGCTGGAAATGACCCACGGAGTGTATTTTAACTTTTTCCTATCCACATATTCTTTGCTTCCTCTGCTCTGCCCTGTGATGCTCTGAGAGATTTGAACTTTTCGCTGTCCAACCGACTGAGAACTGCCAACCTGCTCAGCATTCCCACCCAACGCCATCCACAGGGCCACCCTCAGCAGGAGACGGGGGCTGGAGAGGGGAAGGGCTGGGAGGTAGCTTGAAAGGCGGAGGGGAAATGTGGAAATTGCAACGAGCTGCCTGAAAATCTCCATGTGATGATTTTTGTTAAGCACCCACACATGCACACATGCACATGCACAACAGCGTTTCACAGTGTCAATGTTAGCAAGTGCCTTTTCCCTCTTCCCCTCGGAACACGCCGAGTTTTCCACTAGACTCCCATTTCGTAGCAGTACATGGTAGAGCCATGAAATAAATATGTCATTGTCACTCCGGTGCCTCTGCCCTCACTGCAGCATGTGCCAGAGGCGTTTACAACCCAAGCACTTGACGGGAATCCCAGGAGAGCTGAGGGATGCAGAAAACTGCAGTGTTTTCTGGACCATGCATATTTTAGTCCAGCTCTCCGTTAGTCCTACACAGGCCAGCGCAGATGTCACGGCCACGCCTGGCACAAACAGATGGGAAGGTGTTACTTTTAGTACCAGCACCGTGCCATTTTTGGTCAGAAGAAGAGACAAGGATGTGCTTTCTCTGTCCTGCAGACGGCTGCCACGGCTCTGGGGGCTGTGGCGCTGGGACCTGTCCTTCACAGTGGGCTGGGTCTGGCAGGGAGATGTGTCTGAAGCAGCCAGCGAGGAGATTCAGTGCACTGAGACCAAACGTCTCCAAATGAAGACCTGAAGTGCCCTTCCAAGGCCTGGGTGGCTCTGAAGGGACGCTGCCTGGGCATTGCTCCTCCTTAGAGTCTGCAGGAATGTAGGAGATGGCAGAGAACAGTCAGGAATTGTCTGGGGAGGACAACTGAGGGGCACCACGTGCTCCTTCCACACGGCTGCCCCACGGGAATCTGCTGCTGAGTTCTGCAGGCAGAGCTGTCCTGGCAGAGCTCTGGGGCACGGGGCTGGCCGTGGCTGGGCAGCTGGCACAGCAGCACCCTGCCCTCACCCTGCGCTGCTGCCAGGCGGGTCCGTGCGCCTTCGGGACACGAGGACAGCCGCTCCTCGTCACAGCACAGCGGCCACCGCGGGGGCCGGGCTCACCTGCGGGCTCCTGCTTTCCCTGTGTGCCCTCTGCAAACGCTCCCTGAGGTTTAGCCAGCTCCAGGGATGTCTGATGTCCTTTCAAAGCTGAGCCCATCACCTGAGCAGGAGCAGGTGCTTTTGGGATGCAGAGGCATTCCCAGCATCGCTCTGGACACACCGGCTGACCCAGGCTGGATTTAGGGCAGAGAGCTGACCCATCCAGGTACCGCCTGCTCACCCCATGCCCACTGCCCCTCGCTCCACACCGCTCTGTGCCCGCCGCCAGCCGTGCCCTGTGGCACCCGGCACACACCTCCTGCCGTGTTCCCATCACTGCACACCCAGGGCTGGGCTGGATGCAAACACAAACACAGCTCTGCGCTGGGGATTTTGGATGGATGGGGGCTGGAGGGACAGTTCCTGCAGTGAAAGCCCCTGCTGCTGGAGCACCAAACCCTGGGACAGGGCAAGAGCTCAGGAGAGAAGGAAGTCTCACTTGTAGGGACTGCTCTGATGCCACTCGCAAGGGCTTTGTTGGTGGATCTGGTCTGGCAGTAGAAATCGCTAGAAATTTTATAAATGGCCTCATATTTTACAAGCAGTCTGGGGAGATGATGTCTGGCCACAGAGGTCTAGACAGCTCGGGATTTTCATCCACAGCAGACACACTTCCCCTTGGATTCAGCTCCTGGAAAACACAGCCAGGCAGCTCCCAGCGAACGTGCCTTCGACACTCCTCGCTGCCAAAAACGAGAGGAGGAGCCCAGGAATGACATGGCAGTGGCAGACAAGGGCTTGTAAACACCAGTCCCGAGGCCACGGCCAGGAGACGAGTGGGAAAATGCCACGTGGGGAGCGTTTCAAAGGATGCGAGGTGGTGCCGGGCAGGGAGAACAACCCGACTCCCATCTGCACCTCCCTGCTGGTGGCATTTGCACATCCCAAACACCTGGGCAGTAACTAAAGAATTCCTCTCAGTTGTTTCTAAACCTGCTGATTGAGCACTCAGCTGCAACCACAGCATTTTGCCTCCGGAGAGCTGGGACTGGAGATTTTGCTGTCCCGGGCTCTCTTCGAGCTGAGGGGCTGAGCCCGAAGCTGCCTCAGAGCCCCCCATGCATCCCCCAGCCAAGGGCCGGGGTCCCCGAGGCACAGAGCCCACCTGCACAGCCTGGCACCGGAGGGGCCCCTCCCCACCTGCAGATAACACAGCCCCCTCCTCCAAAACGCTGCGCCACGAGCTCCTCTGAGAGCACTGGGCCTGCTCTGCCTTTCCCTGCGCCTCCCTCAGCAGCCAGACATTTCCAAAGGGCTCTGACAGCCAGCTGTGGAGTCATCCTTCCCTCACAAAACCCAGCCACCCTCCCTTCCTTCCCTCCCAGTTCCCCCCAGTGCAGCTCACCCCCGAGCTGAGCTGGTGGCCATTTCACCTTGGCCTGAGAGCCACAAACATCTGTCGTGCCACGACCAATTGGAAAGAACAAATAAGCAAACGGGAGGAAATGTGCATATAAAAAACCTTTTTCTCCTGGCATATGGTCAATAAGCTGCAGTTTTTCCTTCCCCAGGGAAGGGATCTAAGTTCTTGGATGATATGATGCTCGGAGATGTCATTTCTTTTTCATTAAAAAAACCAAACCCCCAACCAACCGAAAATTTCCAACCCCCAACTCACAAACTGGTGTTAACAAAACAATGTAAAAGGACAAATCTCCCAACAATGACAACCGAAAAATAAAGGTACACGTCAGCATTTGAAATCAAAAACTACTACATACTGTACTTGGGAAGTCTTCTGGGAAAAGATCATTGGCATCTAGAAAGGACATCACTAAAAGTCTTGAGCAATGATATGCATGAGACACGATGCCATTGGAGGGTGGATGGACGGACCCTTAGGAAACTGTCACTCACAAAACTGTTCCATGACAAGAGAAAATAAGAGATGTAAAAAGGATTGGTTTTCCCCATCCCCACCCCCCCAGGCGTTACAGATTCCTTCTCATTTGTTGGAAACAGCCTCCTCTAGTCTTAGTTCATTTGTCGTGGTTTTGTTTTGTTTTGTTTTTTTAAAAAAAAAAAGTCTTCAGCTTTTGAAGAAGTCCATCAGTTTCTGAGATGCACTTGGTTCCACAGCACCAAAGAGCTCTGCCCGTCTGATCTGCTCGCAGGGGCTCTGGGAAGCTCCCACGGGAGGAAGGGATGTGCTTCTCGGGGCCTTTCCTTGCATTCCTCTTCCTGGAGAAGTCCCACGGCTCCAGAGGTGCCTGGGCCCAGCTGCAGCAGCCTTGTGCAAGAGGAAACATGAAGCTGCTCTTTTCTCTTCCTTTGGAGACTCCCATTGGTCTTGGAGCCCTTTTCAAGAATGCAATTGCTTTATTATTATTTAAAAATATTTCGTAGTTCGTTTTTTTGTTTTGTTTTGTTTTTTTTTCAAAATAGTTGTCTTTTTTTTTTTTTCTTCCCTTTTTCCATTGCTTAAATTCTAGAGGCTCTTGGCGACTTCTCATTGTGGAGGACAGGGTGTTCCCTCCTGCTGCCGTGTTCCTCGGAGCAGCTGCCTGTCTCTGGTCCATGCAGAACACTCAGGAACTGGAGCTTGGACATACAGGGGCAAAGGGGAGCAGGGCCTCGAGGAGGAGGAGGAGTGGGAGGACAGGCAGCTATCAAACCTCCACAGACTGGATTTGGTTCATCTGTGCTCTCATCACCTGGATACTGTTCAAAATTTTCTTCTGGTGTCCTGCTAAAGTGACCCCGACTCGCAGAATGTCCCTTGGGGAGGAAAGGAAACAAACACAAATATCAGGAGATATTTCCTCACAGCAGAACAAGATCACAGATGGTATTTAAAATGATCTTTAAGGTCCCTTTCAACCCAAACCATTCTGTGATTCTGTGATTCCCTGATTCCAGGAGGCCATGGGAACATTATGTAGGGAGCTGAAGCATCCATAGATTTCTTCCACGAATGCCACAAACAGATGCAAGCCCAGTGAAACCTCTACTCTGTCACTTTTTCTTGCTTATTGTCCAATCTTTGCACTTTCCACCTACCTGCAGCACCCTCAGAGTCCTGAACCTCAACAGGGAGTGTGAAAGCAAATGCCACAGGCTCTGCTCCCTGCTTGTGAGCCAATCCGTCTGGAATTTTGTACCCTTGTACTGCTGTGGATTTTGGATTCCCTTTCACTCTGTGACACACTAACCCATTTTTTCCACCCCTGGAGACACAGGACAGGGCTGTCCTGCCCCTCCTCAGTGTGGATCTGACCCCCCATACGCAGATGATGCTGTTCTGGATGCTTTTCCTTTTTGCTGCTACGACCATGAAGTGATCAATTTTTGCACTTATCCTTCTGTTAAATCATGGCAATCTCAGTTTTGGACAGCTTCTATTTTTTATAGATTTAGACATCTGAGAGAAATGAAGGTCATGCCAAGAGCATGAGTGTGGCTCTAGATTGGTCCTATCCGTGTCTCCAGCTGAGCTTGCTCTCATCTCCCCCTTGGGGGACAAACCTCAGTCATGAAATCTTCAGATTTTCTTCTTCCCGTCAGGGGATGGGAGGCCACGCGACCCTCACCTGACCTGAAGGAATTTCAGGTGCCTCTTGTCCTCGAGTGTTAGGAGCAGACTTTTAAGGGGAAGAGTGGCAAAACCTTTGCCGTGTGTAGAGTGGAGGTTATTGGGCAGAGAAGGGTAAAGAGAAGCTCCAAAGAGTGCGAAAAATTCTTCACTCGTGTCTGTAAACCAGAATAAGACTGTGGCTCTGCACAAGCCTGGGACTCCAAGCTTTTCCCTGGACATTACATATTTGACTGGATATTGGGAAGGAATTCTTTTGCTCAGAGGGTGGGGAGGCCCTGGCACAGGGTGCCCAGAGCAGCTGTGGCTGCCCCTGGATCCCTGGCAGTGTCCCAGGCCAGGTTGGATGGGGCTGGGAGCAGCCTGGGACAGTGGAAGGTGTCCCTGCCCATGGCTTTAGGATGAGCTTTAAGGTCCCTTCCAACTCGAATGGTTCTGTGATTCTCAAATGACAATTTGGTGTGCAGACAAAGCTGTGAGAACCCTTCCCAGCAGGTCACTGTTGAGACCATGGGGATTTGGTGAACTCAATCAGTTTTCTGGAAACATTCACACTTTGCTGGCTCTCCAAATCTGGACAGACCAGCAGCTGCACTGACATTCTTTTCAACTTCTGCAAAGGCCAGTGAACATCAGGGGGTGGCGTCAAGTCCTGTTACACCACAATTTCCCAAGGAAAAAGGACTTGGACTGTCCTCTCTGTTTTACATCCAGCCAAGCAGGTGAGGAATGTGGAATGGAAGTTTGCCAAAAGTGGTGGGACATGAGCTGAGGATGCCCTTGGAATTGTGGTGAAGGCTCTTGCAGAGGACTTGAGGTAAGGCACTGGGAGAAGTGGCATTAAAGGGACACAGAGGATGTCTGTGAAAGAACAGCCAGCACTAGCTGGAGTGTCTGCATCCTGCTGGCTGTCAGATATTGCCAACACCAGAACCCAGGCAGGGCTGGGCTGTGGTCTGATACCTCTCTGTGGTCGGAGTTCTTCCCTGCCCCTCAGATTTTGTGGACTCTCTCTCTTTGTGTTGTATAAACACAGCAAATACTGTGCCAAAATCCTCCCCAGGGCCTTGGGATTGTACCACAGATGTCCCAAAAAAGTCAGAACTGCCATGGGAACTTCCCAGCAGCAAATAAGAACAAAAAGCCAGAGAAGGTCACAGTGGCTGTTTGAGTGAATGGATTCTGACTCACTGGTACATTTAAGATCTGGATGATCCAAAAACCTCTCTGGCCACCAGGCTCAGCGGCACTGCAGCCCTTACAGATGGCTCTGATGCCTGGCCCTTTCTGCAGCCAGCCACAAACCTTTCAGCAGAGGCATCAAAGCCCCAGCCAGCCCCAGGGGATCTCAAGACCCACCAGAAGTGGGATTTCAGCTGCCTGCTTTCTCTGAAGAACGTGGTAAGAATTTGTCCCTGCAGGATGATGTTAGCGGGTGCGGGACATTTTTAGTGGATGCAGCACAGACTTGAAACCACCCCCACAAGGGGATCTTATCGAGGTGTGTGAGGGGCTGTGCCTGAGGCTGGAGCTGGGCTCTGCTCCATGTGGCAGAGCAGTGGCATGAGAGGCAATGGGAAGAAATCGATGCCCAGAAAGATCCACCTGAACATGAGGAAGAACTTCTTTACTGTGAGGGTGGAACAGGCTGCCCAGAGAGGGGGTGAAATCTCTTCCCACAGACATCACCCGGAGTGAAGAGCTCTAGAAGACCCTGCTTGAGCAGAAAGGTTGGACTGGATGACCTCCAGTGGTCCCTTTCAACTGTAACCACTCGGTGATTCTGCCTGTCTTAGGCAGAACTTTGCACCGTGCTTGTCTCCATCAGTACATCAGCCATCCAAGAGGCCTGCAGAGCTCAGAAGTGCTCTGGAGAACTGTCTCATGCCAGCCTGAAATCTCCATTTGTTCCGTGTGGGGGTTTGGACACCCTTGGGGGGTGTTCATTTTCACAATGTGGCAGTGGGGAGAGGAATTCTGCAGGTGCAGAGGGACAGACACATGGTCTGGAGACTGAATAGATTAGAAGTGGCTCCACAAAGCAACAATTCTATAAAAGTAAATACGTCATATGAAAATCAAATCTAATTCAATACCAATTGTTGTAAAACTGCTGGGACTTTCCCTTGTGCTTTGGGACTCGAGGCCTGGGCACTTACTCTACAGTCATCTGAGATACCACATCAAAGGTGGTGAAACCAGCACTGGCAAAGCTCTCCTTGTACTGGCTCATCTTGATGGCATCCAGCCACTCATCCACAGTGTTGAAGCTGGTGTAATCCGGGATTGTGCGGTCAAGGAGGGGGAGGTTCATCCTGAAACACAGAAATGGGCAATGACAGACCAAGAGCTGCAAGCACGACTGTTCCTGCACCCTCCAGCAGCTGGAGGCCCTGGGTCAGCATCAGTCACAGTGCAGGCACTGCACTGTATCGTGGAATTCCACCCAGAAGCCACTGTCCTGCCGAGGGAAGGGCTGTGCAGAGCAGCAGGGAAGCCTTTCTGGAGCAGTTCGTGCAGGGGAGGCAGGAGCCATGAGAGATGATGGGATGCAGCTCTAAATCCTGGCTGCACAGGGGGAGAAAGCTCATTCTCGTAACAGGACCAGTGCTTCCCACAAGCTGGTGCATCCCAGGCAGCCCAGGGCAACTCCACGCTGCCTCACGGGGCTTTATCTGCTTCCAGTGCAGTGGGACTGGAACACCAGGACAACCCCACTGCTCCAGCATCCCCATGTCCACAAAGCCAAGGTGCTCCTCTGTGTGCAGGGTGCACTGTCCACGAGCTGCCTGTGCTCACAGAGCTGTCCAAGGAGAGGGACCCGACATCTGCATCCCTGCTCTGTGGATGCCCCAAGCCTGGCAGTGTCCAAGGCTGGGTTGGGCAGGGCTTGGAGCAAGCTGGGACAGTGGAAGGTGTCCCTGCACATGGCAGGGGATGGGATGAGATGGGCTTTAAGGTCTCTTCCACCCCAAACTGTGATTCTGTGATCTTTCAATGCCCTCCCAGTAAGGGATCAAACACAGGCCAAGCTCTAAAGTAGCTCCTGAGAGATGCAGGGATGGTGCCACCAGGACCCAGAGGACACCAGACCTGTTCGGAGGAGCCAAAGGACAAGAGGAGGACAGAGACACATACCCAGAGGAGAGAGGTGCCATGGCTTTCAGGCTGTTCGGATTTCGGATCATTTTATCCAGGGTGTTGACAATCTGCCCAAACTTGGGCCTGTGGTTTCGATCCTTCTGCCAGCAGTCAAGCATCAGCTGGTGAAGGGCATTTGGGCAGTCCATGGGTGGTGGCAGCCTGTAGTCCTGCTCGATGGCATTTATCACCTGCAGGAGGAGAAAAAGGCATCAATACAGCTGTGGTAAAACCTATTTAATTCATAATGTGCCTTTTCTTGGATCCTGAGGGTGACTGACACGACTGGTCCTGCAGCCTGCACTCACCGCTGCCTTCCCATCTCATCCCCGCCCCACACGGTAACTTCCAGCCCTCAGCAGGTCAGGTGAGGTGTGAGGTGTCCTGGGAGGTGACACCAGCCCTGCTCAGCCATCCGGCCTGGCTGGCTGATCGGTGTGATCAGCCTCCCCATCTGGGGCAAGGAGCGTCCCTGCTGCCCTGGCAGGACGTGCGGTCCCACAGCTCCAGGCAGGGCAGCCAGCGGGAAGGGACCGCGCTTCCCGCCGGGACACAGCACAGCAGCTCGCTGGGAGAACATCCCCATCCAGAGAAGGGGGGGAGTTACAGGCAGGGAGCCCGTCCCTGCGTTTCCCACCCTGCAGTGGTGTTTGCTGCTCCTGACACAAAGCAGCTCGTCCAGGTGACGGGGCCGTGCCCTGGGCTGGGTGTCAGCAGAAACAGCTGGATCTTCCTCAGTGCCGGGCGAGTGCAGAACACCACGGGGAGGACTCAGAGCCCAGGCAGCAGAGCCAGGCCCAGGAGCACTTGGCTGCAGTGTGCACACAAGGGCTGCAGCACAGCTTGCCAAAGCCCCATTGCAGCTCCAGGCTCATCCAAGAAGCCTTTGGTCCCTCCTTACTGCTCCACACAATCCGGGAAAACGTCTGGTCTTGCAATGTCCAGTGGAAGAAGGGCTGGAGGATCTTCTTCAAGGGGAACTCCACCTCCCTGCCACTCTGCAGCCCTCCATCCTCTCCTGGGTGACAAAGGAGGATGGAGCTGCTCCACTTCTTCCAGGAACATCTGTTCCTCTGACAGAGGCACGTGCAGGCAGGGTTCTCCTGCCTCCTTGGCCACGCAGGCACAGGCACAGGCACAGAAGGATGAGCAGAAGGAGCCTTGGACACCAGGGAAGGGCTCGTGCATGGCAACAAAACCCAGAAGGACGGACAAAAACCAGAACTGAGGGTGCTGCAGAGAACAGGAGCGGATCTCGAAATGACCAACTCTCCATGGGAATGGAGGAAAAGGGGAGGAAGAGTGACAGAACCTCCCTCGGGGATCCCGAGGAAGGACCTCGATGTCTCTGGCTGTTCTCACCATGGGATCAAGGCTGCCACGGCTTTGTCCAGCCATGTCTTGCACAATTCCAAGGACAGAGATCTCCCTGGTGGGATTCCCCAGGGCTGTGCCCCCATCCTGGGGAAGGACTAGACATACTCATGGTGGTGGATATATTGTTGAGCAGGGAGACTGCACAGAGAAAATTAAGGATACTGGGAATGGGAATGGGAGAGAAGCAGGGAAGAGCTGGTGGCTGATCCATGCCAAACAATCCAGAGTGTGAGGTGGGGCACGGGGCAGGGTTTGAGACGGGCTGTGGCTCCAGGCAGGAATGGACTGGGAGGTGCTGCAGTCGTGTGTGGCCAAGGTGCTGGGCAGGCCGACCTCAGACACGGGGCTGGCACTGCCGCTGCCAGAAGTTGCCAGATGGAAGAATCCTTCCCCAGCTCTGCTGCACTGGCTGGACACGGTGGTGCCCCACAGGCCCTGTGAAGGTCTGACCAGAGGCAACTCCTCTACCAGTCACTGACGGGAGGGTGGAGCTGGGGAGGGTTGGTCTCTTCTCCCAGGTGACAAGTGGCAGGACTAGAGTACACAGCCTCAAGTTGCACCAGGGAAGGTTTAGATTGGATGCTAGGGAAGATTTCTTCATGGAAAGGGTTGTTAAGCATTGAAACAGGCTGTGCAAGGAAATGATGGAGTCACCATCCCTGGAAGGCTTCAAAAGGTGTGTGGATGTGGCACCTGGGACATGTTTAGGGTGAACGTGGCAGAGCTGGGTTGGTGGTTGGACTCAGTGATCTCAGAGCCTTTTCCAGCCCCAATGATTCCATGGCTACTGCTGTGCTTTGTGCAGCTCAGGGATGCTCCCAAGGGGTGCTGAGCCCCAGCCCAGCTCCCGGGGTGTCAGGCCTGCCCAGGACAGCGGCAGGGGAGGCGCAGGTGGGGACCAGTCCCACACGAGCACCAAGCACTCATCTCTGCCCGGGCTGAGCTGTTCCCAGCCAGTCCTGCCGCCATCAGCCACATCCCAGAGGCAGCCCCAGCTCTCTCCTCTCCCAGCAGCCGCCCCAGGCGCTCACACCCCAGGGTCAGGAGGGTAATCTGCCCTCAATATCCGCCACGCTCCTCCGCAGCAGGACCAGCTGTGCTTAAGTGGTGACAGCTTCGGGGGCACCGTGTCCTGCGGCAGGGAAAGGGGCAGCGGGGGCCGGCGGCGCGCAGCGGGAGGTGCCGGGGCACGGGCACAGCTCTGCCATCCCCGGCACAGCAGGAGAAACCCGCCGGGGAAGAGCTCCAGGAGAAGGACAAGGGAGAGGGAAGGTACAGGGACACCTGGTGCAGGACGTGCTTGAAACTGAGGTGACAACGAAGGCTGAGCAGGAAGGGAGTTGTCCTTGCTGAGAAGGGCAGAGCCCTAAGTCCCGTCCCTCTGCCTCAAAGAACCGATGGAAACATTTTCTGGTGTGGCAGGGGCTGTGAACAGCCAAAGGTTCTAAGGCATCATCCACCAGCTCCAGGCTTAGGAATTCATGCTCATAAATTTCCCACGAGGCGTTAGGGGGGAAACAGTCCCACTCTGCAGAAAGCTGATGTGGCACGGATGGAGATGTGCTGAGATGGACAAGGTCTGATCTTTCACAGGGACAGGAGGAGGGACAGGAGGCGGGTGGGAGCTTGGCTCTCACTCTCTCCCTGTAAGGCAAGGCCTTAGGAGCCCACAGGATGGTGGAGATGGATGTCTGAAGGCTTCCAAGGGACTGCCCAGAGGCTGCTCTGAGACACCCTGGAAGCCAGGCAGATACTGTCACGTGCAGGCCTGCAAGAGCCAGGAGGAGCTTTCTGTGTGCCAAGGGCCCACCCAGGAGCTTGGCATTACATCCTGAGTGCTCCTGAGGGGAGGAAGGGCAGCACTTCTGAGAGACAGTGTTAAAGAGCCCTTCTGACACACACGTGCAGGTGCAGCATCCTCACAGCACTCGCTGCCACCGGCCAGGTGGGCTCTGAGCCCCAGGCACTGGGCCAAGAGGAGCAGGGGGAACGGGAATGGCACTGCTGTGCTGAGGCCAGGGGCTGCAGCCATGGGCCATCCTTGCAGGGAGGCAGGGAAACTGCTGGATCCCTGGGAGCAAGGAGTGCATGTAGCTGTTTGACCTGAATTAGAGCAGAGCAATGAAATATTTAAAATTGAACATGTTCTGAAGCACCTCGTGGTTTTGGTTTCTAGCTGTGTCTAAGTGACTTGGCTTCTTACAGACCCCATGGGAGCTTCCCATGGGAGATTTAATGACCATTTAGTGGAAGATGTCCCTGACCACGGCAGGGGGTTGGAAGGAGAGGATCTTTAAAGGTCTCTTCCAACCTGAGCCATTCTGTGGCTTTGTAACAGACTTTCCTGGAATGCCTGTGATCCCTGCAGATGAAGCTCTGCTCCAGGGGCTCTCAGCTCAGGGACATCTCCTCTTCTACCCACCTGCTCCTCCCCTTTCTCGGCACCTGCCAACACCCCTGGGGTGCTCCCCTTAAACCTGTGCAGTGGGTGCTGTGCCACCCCCAGCCTCTGCCACAGCAGCACCGTGGGGCCAGAACAAATCCCAAAACTATCCCCATTACTGCTTCCAAAGCCGCTGACCTTGGGCCCCTCTGCCACGACAGAGAAGGCTCTGGACATGCCCCAGGCTGGGACAGGCTGTGGCCACGCTTTGGCCTTGCAATGCTCCCCGCTGCAGCGTTTCTGCCCCTGGGTTCCCAAGAACTCACGTCCTGGTTGGTCATGTCCCAGTAGGGCCGCTCTCCGTAGGACATCACCTCCCACATGACGATTCCATAGCTCCACACGTCGCTGGCCGAGGTGAACTTTCGGTACTGGATGGCCTCGGGTGCTGTCCATCGGATCGGGATCTTCCCACCCTGCAGGACGAAAACAGGGCATGGTGACAGAGAGCAGGAGCAACTGGAAAACAGCAGTGTCCACAATACGTGCCTGTGACATTCTGGTAAAGCCCCAGAAGGAAGGGAGCACAGGACTGTCTATCCCTCAGGGTGGATGTGGATCGTCCAGCCACGCTGGAAGCCTTCAATGCTGGTGACTTTCCCCGTGTGGTGACCTCTCCCACCACCTGAGGAAGGAGCCTTTTCTGTTGTTCACCTTGAACCTCCCCAGCCATGTTTTTGTCTGTCGCCCCTTCTTCTATCATCTGGTGCCCCTGCAAAGAGTTTGGCTGTGTCTCTCCATAACTGCCCTGCAGGTCACTTGGGGGTGTCCCCTCAGCCTCCTCTTCATCGCCTTGACCAAGGCCAGCTCCTTCCCCCTGCCTCCTGCTCCAGCGATCCTCAGCATGGCAAAATGCCCACGGTGCTAGGAGGGTCTTTGGTAGGAAAGCGAATGGCCAGGCACGTAAAAAACCCAAACTGATCTCCCTCCGTCCTTCTGCTGACACCTGGCTAGCTGCAGAGCAGAATAAGGGGAATTAGAACACGTTCCTTCCTCCCTCTGAAGCCAGCAATACACCGTTCCTGGGCTGAGCCCTGCTGTCCCTGTCTGTCTGTGGACATACACCTGATCCAGCAGGTTCTGATCCTTCAGCTTGGGATGGGGGATCACTGGTGGGAAATGGGATGGACTGGGGGGCCACTGGGGTCTCTGTCACCCAGCTCTGGGGAAATCAGGACTCTCCACTCCCACTGAGGAGTTAAGCACAGGAGTGGCACACACAAGTGGGGACACGGGGATTGCAAGGCTCTGCTTAAGCCCTTCCTGCCTCCTGATTTTCTACCAGGGGCTCTGGACTCGAGCCATTCACTCGAGGGACCTTCTGGAGGGAAAAATCTTCCCCCCTGCTGAAAAAATAAGCAGAAGTGTCTGTGTTTTGTGGCTGTGAGAAGATTAAAGAACATTATATTTTGTCAATGAACAACTGCCATGTCTTATTAAGGGTCTCCCAGGACTCAGCCCCAGTACACGCCAGAATAATGAAAAAAGATAATGTTCCTTAATCTTCTCACAGCCACAAACCTCAGACAAAATGTTATGTTTTCCACAGGAGGGGAAGACGAAGCAACCCATACCAAACAGGATGTCCTCTCCATCAGGCAGACTCTGGACAGAGCAGTGGATTTTAAAAACGGCTAAAAAGAAGCCCTGAAGTAGAAATCAGACTTTGGAGGATCCTTGTGGGGTCTCACTTCAGTGAGACCTCCCATCTCTGTAGGGTCTGACCCGGAGCTTCACCACTCTGAAGACTTTCCTAAGGTCCAGCATGAACCTCCCAGGCCAGAGCTCGTGGCTTCTGCCCACCTATGGACACAAGGTCACTGGGAGAATGATGATAAAAACCATTTTGCAGAGGAAGATACTTCTGATACAGCAGGTGCACATAATCTGTCATTATGGATGATAAATGTCCTGCTACAGTGCCCACCATTCAAGGAGAATAAATTAGGGATGACGAGTTTATTATTAGAGAGAAAAGCTACAGGCACAAAAGCAGGGATGGAGAACAGCAGTAAACACCATGTATTTAGTTAATGAAGGGAAAGTTAACTGGCTGTAAGGAACATGTGAAAAATAAACGTTATTAGTGTTCGTAAAAGCCATTGATGGCTGTGTGAGATGGACGAGTTGATGTCTGAAGCTACACAGATGAGAACAAACCCACACATTTTTAGGTGTTTGTTAGGTATTCAGCTACCGATAAAATTCACTAAGAGCTATGCCAGGCATCTCATCGCTGCCAGCTTCAAAAGACCCAGGAGAGGTGATTTCCTACAGGTCATGCCCCAGCGCTATCAGCACTCATTTCCAAGAATTCCTGTCGTGGGCACTGATCCTGATGCACCGTGCACAGTGATGCTGTCTGGTATCTATGAGGACTCCTGGCTGAGATCTCACTGAGCAAAACCAAATAATCCTCTGGTCCTGGGGCACCTTCTGCAGCCTGACACGAGCCACCAGTTCTTGGTGGCACTTGTGTCTGTGGCACCGAGGTGTTCCTGGCAAGTTGTTACACGATCGTGAAGTCATTTCTAGGAGTGTTTTTCTGTTTAATTTGGATACTCTCTGGAATATCAGTATCCAGAATCTGGCACCCACCCACACTTCCTACACTTCAGTCTGTCCTTCCTGGGGCTGAGCCAGGGAGATGACATGAGGAAGGACAGCAGGGCAGCACGACTGGACAGAGATGGTAAAAAACCCAGACTTGCTGCCCTGGCAACAAATCCGTCAGGGCAGGGTCTCATCCCAAAGGATCCCAGCTGAATCACAGGGGGAGGGTGCAGTGCATGATCCCAAACCAGGGGCTTTTCAGGGACGTTCTCATCTGGGACCTTTCCACTGCTGGCACCCCAAAAAAGTGCTCCCCACTGTCCAGGGGGAGGTCCCCCCTTTCCCTCTCCCGCTCCTTCCCTCAGCCCTGCCGCTCCCTCGCTGGACGAGCAGCCTTACCAGAGCACTGGTGTAGGTGGGGTCGGAGGTGTCGTCCTCCAGGAAGCGGGAGAGGCCGAAGTCGGACACCTTGCACACCAGGTTGCTGTTGACCAGGATGTTGCGGGCGGCCAGGTCCCGGTGCACGTAGTTCATGTCCGCCAGGTACTTCATGCCCGCGGCGATGCCCCGCAGCATCCCCACCAGCTGGATCACCGTGAACTGCCCGTCGTTTTGCTGAGGGACACAGGGACAGAGGTGACAGTGATGCCTTTTCCTGGTCTTAAAATCAAGAGTCAAACACGGTTAGAAGGGAAAAAGGGATTTTAACTCGGTATTTATTGTAAGGATCCTTAGGTGCACCACGTCCAGGTGGAAGGCACCCCAGTGCACGCCGCAGTGCACCTCCCAAAAGATCTGGTATAACATTATAGGTGTTACTAATTAGCATATCTATCATAAATTCCCCAATGAGAGGCTGACATGAGCCCCCCTCCCCAGGGAACCTTCCCCTGGATGGTTCTATCTTAGTTTACAAAATGTGTTCTGGAGAGGACACTGGGGTCTGGGGCATGTTGATCCCTAACTACGAAACCTCTAAAATGTTTGGTCTCCCAGCTTGACAAACAAATCCAAGAATGTAGGCAAAAAGCACTAAGGAATACAGAAGCTGCAAAAAGGCACAAAAAGGGGTTTAAAAGAAAAGGCAAAAAATCATCATGGCATCAACAGGAGCAGATTCACAGCCCCTCGTGGCCAGGCAAAGCCAGGAGCCTCTTTCCACACCCCTGGCAGGATATGCCATGAGTACGTTCCCTCCCAGGGAGGGTAGGGAGTGCAGAGCTCACAGGGGCTGGGAGTCACCTCACACACCCCAAGGGTACCACTACGGCGGCTGCTGTCACCCCAAAATGCACCCACCCTGCACAGGAGAGCTCAGAAGGGACAATCTATTCCTATTGACCAGGTTACTTCCCTTCAACTGAGTCAATTATTCCCTTCAAACCCAGAACTAGAAATATTTAGACAGAGCAGCTGGAGGTGGAGTCCTGCTGGGTTGAAGCTGTGTCAGGCTGTCCCTCCGTGTCCCTGTGGACGTGCACCTGTGGGCAGGCAGGCACAGCCTCTCGCCAGGACAGGCAGACAGGCGTGTAAGAGACAGCCCTGGGGCTGCCACCCCCAGCTCTGTCCTGAAACACAGACCTCAGGGCTGTGCAGCAGCTGCCCCAGGGGCAGGGCACGCCGGGCAGGGAAGGCCAAACCCCCTCTGTGCTAGCACAGCCTCTGGAGCCGCACACTCCCCGATCCCGTACCCGCAGGAAGGAGTCCAGTGAGCCGTTCTCCATGAACTCAGTGATGATCATGACGGGAGAGCTCTTGGTGACCACGCCCTCCAGGTGGATGACGTTGGGGTGGTCGAACTGTGCCATGATGCTGGCCTCGCTCAGGAAGTCGCGCCGCTGCTTCTCCGTGTAGCCAGACTTGAGGGTCTTGATGGCCACAAAGATCTCTCTTTTGCCAGGAAGCTTGAGATGCCCACTGCACACCTCGCCAAACTCCCCTGTGAGCAGAAGGCAGGGCCCGTCAGCCTCCCCCACCTCTGCCGCGCCCGCTGAGGGACCCCCGGCCCCAGCCGTGCCTGCCCTGCCCGTCCCTGATCCCCCCTGCACCCCTGCAGCTGCACTCCTCCGTGAGGAGCACTGCACGTGGCATTATGTGCCCATGGGAACGGATGGGTTTGCTTCTGCCGGACTTCCCTGCTCCTTCTAGTCCAGCCTGGGGCTCAGTGAGACCTTAGTGACATCAGTCTCCCCAGTGCAGGTAAAGCTAAGTCCTCCCAAATCCTGGCACCATGAAGGGGCCCGTGCTGCTGAGGGCCAGCCCTTCCCAGGTCACCTACCTGCCCCAATCACCTGCTCGATTTTGACACAAGAGATATCGATTTCTTTTGCAAATTCCCTGACAGCCTCATTGGGATCTTCGTAGGTGAAAGGATCGATATAGATCTTCATCCCTGGAGTCACTGCGTAAAGGTGAGGGAGAGAGTCAGACAGATGGATGCAACTGTAATGGTTGGCACCAAGGAAAAGAGAAACCTGTTTGAGTGACGGTCTTTTTACCTCAGCAAGCTGCATAGTCATAGTATGAAGCAGACAGAGAGCAACAGTCTGAGAAAGAACATGCAGAGCCACTTTTCACAGGACAGTTAAAGCTGGATTTCATGAACATTGGCCCACAAGTCACCGCTGGGGCAGTGGGGAGCTACATGGTGAGCCTGGACTACAAGCTGCAGACAGACTCCTCCACGGGGGATCTGTGACCCTTCCAGGAGCTGTGCAAGCAGGAGGGACAGTCCTGTCTGCCCTGTTCTCCTGACTGGTACCCGGGCCCAAGGCTGGGCTCCCTCTTGGGAGCCCCAAGACAAGTAGTGGGGCACAGCAGGAAAGTCACAAAAGGCAGGTTCCTCCTGCCAGGCAGAGCAGGGCACAGTGACACGTCGTGGGACAGGCAGTGGCCACGGACCTGGTGAGGCTGGACTGCTGCTGCCACATCCCAGCCGCCTGCGCTGTGGGACAGCTCTCACCGGTGCTGTCCCCTTCCTACACCCACTTTGTGGCCCCTGGCTCACTCCAGAATGGGCTATTTGGGGAGCAGAGCTCACAGCTCCCTGAACAAGGAGCCCCCCACAGCTCCAGGGTGCTGGCTGCATTCAGGGGCTCTGCAGTGCTCGCAGGCTCCCCGGGCCCAGGCAATTTGCTGCACAGCAATCCCTGCTGGGGACCGAGCAGGGACTGAGCCCTGGCCAGGGCTGCTGGGCGAGGAAGGGGCTCAGAGGCTCCCCAGGCTGTACCAGCTCTGCTGCAGCCGTGGCACCAGGCCTGTTCCGAGTGGTGCAGGCACAGTGGTTTTAAACCTGCCATGTCCCACACCAGGCCCGGGAGAACGTGTGGACGTGTGTTTGCAGCCCAGACTGACAAACAACCGAGAGCTGCATTTCCATCATGTCTCCTGAAAAGTGTCATTTTCCCTGGTAAGTGACGGCGAGGCAGCCAGCACAGGCTGCTGGGGCACAGGGCTGCAGCTCTGCCCTTTGGGACATGCTGCACAGGCAAAAGCAGGAGCAACAGGGAGTCCTGAGTGGAAACACTGCTGGTGTTTCCCATGCTCTGAGCAGGGCCTGGATTTGTACAGGAACAAGGTATTAAAAGGGCAGAAATCCTGAAGCTGCAAGTAGAACATGAGGAAAATCACAACTGAGACTGGAATAAAGCAAGATTAGAGCGACAGGTCGCTAGTGAGCGGGGAGAAAGGAATTTCAGGGACATGCAGGCAGGGGTTAATCACAGAATCATGGGATGGTTTGGGTTGAAAGGAATCTCAAATGACCTCATCCCATTCCACCCCTGCCACGGGCAGGGACACCTGCCACCATCCCAGGGTGCTCCAAGCCCCGTCCAGCCTGGCCTTGGACGCTTCCAGGGATGGGGGAAGGAGCACGCACTGGGGTGAGGCAGGGTGTGCAGTGAGGCTGAGCAGGAATGCTGGATGGGAGGGAGTGCCTTGCACAGGGATGTTGGAAGAGGGAGGCTGCAAGAGAGGGCATGTTAGGTATTATATACCTATATATAGCTATATCTCGTATCTTCTGGGAATCTGGGAGCGCGGGGTTGGGCTCTAACAAAGGTGTGTGGGTCCCTGCAGGAGGACAGCACTCTGCAGGATAGGTATAGGTCAGGGAAGGGGTCTCACTGCTGCCCAGGAGCTGGGCAAAGCTCAGGAGCTGGAGGAGCAGGACACGGTGTGACGGCAGAGGGTGAAGATGAGAAGAGGGTGACGCTTCAGGGGGCGCTGGTCGCCACGGAGGCCTGGAGGAGCTGCCCGGGGGTTGGCACCCGCCAGCACGCAGGGCTGGGAGCAGGGCGGGGAGCAGGGGCGGGGGGGACGCGGAGCTGCCCTGCCCACGCACGCACGCCCTGCCCGGACCCTCCCCGCAAGCCCCGAGTGAACAGGAGCACGAACCGAGCAGCGAGCGGCCCCCCGGGGCCGGGCCGGGCCTGCGGTACGTACTGTGGCCGCTGGTGTAGTGCTGCAGCTTGTCCGTGTACTCCGAGTCGGCCCGCTCGAAGCCCCGTCTTCTGGAAGGGAAGCGAGAGCTGAGCACAGCACGGGCCCCTCGGGGCCGAGCCCGCGCTGCGGGGGCACCTCTGCCCCCTCACCGTGCCCCCGGGGCCGCGGCTCGGCCTGCCCTACCTGCTGCACACGATGCCGATGACCACGACGGCGATGAGGAACACCAGCCCTGCCGCCGAGGAGCCGATGATGAGCGGCAGCTTCTCCTGCACGCTGGTCTGGTACTCGGCTGGCACACAGGGACGAGGGAACAGGTTACCGGGGCACAGGAAGGGCCGTCACACACACAGGGTCAGCACAGTCAGAGGACGGCCCTGAGCACGGGCCGTGTTTGCTGCCTGCCGTGGCTTTGGTCTGGGACGGTCAGGACCCCCCTCTGGTTGGGGGATGTGTCCCAGAAGGAAGGTTGGATGGAGCTATTCCTTCTGGGAGGAAAGTTTAGTCCTCTGGATGCGTGCTGTGCCTTGTCCTCGGCCCCAGGGCCAGAAAACTGGCTTGGCCTGTTTTATGTAGCAGCACAAATTTAGAAAATTAAGACATGGCTCTGCGTTTGTCATCAGCAGCTGTGCAGGTAGAAAACATAAATTTTGCTTCCTCTATATCCAGCTGAGCAGACACATCCCCACTGCACAAAAGCTGGGCAGAAACTGGGGCATTCCCTGCACGGAGCAAGCACCCAGGCCTCTCTCTGGGTCCTGAACGTGATCTGTCAACGCACCCTTGAAGGGACTGACAGCAAGGGGACCAGCCCTGCTGCACGTCCATCTCCATGTCTCTCCAGACCCCGAGGCACCTCTCCAGAGGCAGCTGCAGACTCACCTTCAGTCATGGTCTGGAAATACATCTTCCCGCTGTAGCGGCCGTACCCGGCCACGGTGCGCGCCCGCACCTGGAACACGTAGATGGTGCCGGCCTTGAGGTTCTGCACGGCCACGGTGTTGGTGGGGCTCTTCACCGTGGTCGAGTTCAACTCGCTCAGGTCCTGCCGAGAAAACACAGATCCGTCATCGGAAAAAGCGGTCCAGAATCAGGCGCTGCGCCTCCGGAAAGAGGAAGGGCAGGAGACCAGGGTGGAGAGACCACCAAGGTCTGAACAAACAGGTCTTTCCTCCTGGCAGGGAGACACAGACTCAGGGATGTGAGGGTGGATGTCCCTGGGCTGTTCACCACCTCTCAGGAAAGGCTCTGAAGCAGGCAGTAGCTAGAAAAGCCACATTGCTTCTCTGAGCCTTGAGGTCAATGGAGGTGGGAACTTCTTCCCTGTTCTGTGCCTTTCTCTTGGCGCTGTCCTCCTCCCCCACCCCTCCTGCTGTGCCTCATCCAGCCTCAGCACACTCCATTTGCTCTTCCCCATCTCCCATCTCCCTTTGCTGGGAGGTAAAGCCCACCTGAACACTGGGTTTGGACCTCAGGAGAAGCTCTGCTCCCACCCCACTGCCCAGGGCCTGCTGCTCCAGGGGCCACGGCCAAGTTTCCAAGGCTGGGGACCCCAAGAACATATTTCAAAGTGACAATAAGACTATTTCCAAACTTTTGTTCTGCCCCGACTGCAGTTTTGTAGCTGAGGACTGGAGCAGTCACACACTGGTGCAGATGGCATCGCACTTGTGCAGGTGATGGATCCATCGCTGCCCTTAGGAACCGTGCCCTTAACCCCGGCACTGGGGGACGGGCAGGATCTCCTCGTACAAGAGAACAGGCAGTCCCTGTCTCCCAGGGACGTGGAGTCAACAGAGGAGCATGACACAGGGTCCTGAATGGGGCCAGAGAAAGGTGGCCAGGAGCCTGGCTGCCATGAAGTCCCAAAAGTCAGGGCAAACCAGCAATGCCAAGAGCACAATGCTTCTGGGAAACAGAGAGCCCTTAGGAAAGCCCAGCTGTGAGCAAGCGCCCCAGAAAAGGAGGTGCAGGCAGAGATTTTGGAATCCAGTGCCTGTAGTGACACTGAAGGTGCTCATCCCTCCTGGCTGCACCTCAGGTCTGGCAGGTCAGGCTGCCCTGGCAGAGCGCCAGATGGAACAGAGGAGCAGCAGCTCAAAATCTGAGCTGGCAAGTTCGCAGTGAGTCCCTGAGATCTGCTGACTTCGAGTCACTGCACGGGACCCCCTGCACCCTCAGTGAGCAGGGGTCACCTCGTGAGACTGTGGCAGGGACTGGCAGAAAGTGAGACATGGGGTTTGGGGAAGCCCGTAAGTGTGACCGAGGGTGTGACCAAGGGACTGACCTCTGTCCCAGCTCTGAAATGACACGGGTGGCATGGAGACATTTCTGCTTTTCCCATGGGAACACGAGGTCAGAGTGAAACTCCCAGGAAAGAGAAAGCACCTACTTCTCCTCACCAACTTCTGCAGTGGGGTGCTGATGGACAGAGGGTAACGAAGGGGCAGTCGGGCAGAAGGAAGGTCCCACAGAATCATTAAGGTTAGAAAAGTCCTTCAAAATCATCGAGTCCAACCTGTGGCCAATCCCCACCTTGTCCCCAGCCCAGAGCACTAAGTCCCATGTCCAGCCATTTCTTGGACACCTCCAGGGTGGGGACTCCAAACCTCCCCAGGCAGCCCCTTCCAACGCCTGACCACCCTTTCCAGGAAGAAATTATTCCAAGCCTCCCCTGGCACAGCTTGAGACTATGTCCTCTTGTCCTGTTGCTTTTTCCCTGCAAGAAGAGACTGACACCCAGCTGGCTGCACCCTCCTGTCAGGGATCTTGTGGTCATAGAATCATGGAACAGTTTCAGCTGGAAGGGGACCTTAAAGCTCATCCAGTTCCACCCCCTGCCATGGGCAGGGACATCTTCCACTAGACCAAGTGTCCAACTTGGCCTTGGACACTTCCAGGGATGAGGCAGCCACAGCTTCTCTGGGCACCCTGTGCCAGGGCCTCCCCACGCCATCCAACCTGGCCTTCAACAGAGTGAATTTCTTGTCTCAAGCTGTTGGTTGAGCAGTGCTCTGGTGTGGATGGTGGTAAGAGAGGGGCCTGGCTGGAATGTGTTTCTTCAAGTGTGTGGCCAAACACAAAGGGTGGAAATGCTGATGGCAAAGCCTTCTGCAGGGAGTGCAGGGGAGCTCTGCATTACATGTAGGGGCAGAGAGGAATAGGACAATGGGGAATGGCTTCCCACTGCCAGAGGGCAGGGATGGATGGGACATTGGGAAGGAATTGTTCCCTGGGAGGGTGGGCAGGCCCTGGCACAGGGTGCCCAGAGCAGCTGTGGCTGCCCCTGGATCCCTGGCAGTGCCCAAGGCCAGGCTGGACATTGGGGCTTGGAGCAGCCTGGGACAGTGGAAGGTGTCCCTGCCATGGCAGGGGCGGGACTGGATGGGCTTTAAGGTCCCTTCCAGCCCAACCATCCTATGATTCCACAAAACACCTGGGACACCTCCACTATTAACAGTGTTCAGGAACACTTTTCTCTTCTAAAAGCTACAATATCTGTTTTACGCATCTGGACCTGGTGCTGAAGGTTCCTGGTTATCACTGGGGTCTCTGGTAATGAGACTGATGCCAGGGCAAAGCGCAAGGGCAGATACACACAGACCAAGGAAAGGGGAGCACACAGCAAACTCACGGCCTCGTTTGTCTGATCAGGCCTCAGCACTCCCTTGGACCTTTCCCAGGCAGGCCAGGAGAGAAATAGGTCAGGAAATGTTTACAGTTTTAGAGCTCAAGGGCTCGGATGAATCCTCCCAGGCCCTTGGAGGGCACTAACAACACAGTTGTTTTAAAATCATTTGTCCAACTCTTTTGGAGAACCTCACCCCTGCTCCTGGAGGACTTTAAATGGAATGTAATGGCCAAGCCTACAAGGTGGTTGATAGCCTGGGAAATTGATGTCTGCCTGGCTGAGGAAGGTGTGCTTGTGAGGTGCTCTCCTTTAATCCCAGACCACAAGGAAAAAGCATTTACACCTCCCCACCCTCCCTTACCGAACCTGCTCCTTCTCCTTGGCATCACCTCTCCAGAACCCGCACATTCACCTCAAACGCTTCTCCCCTTTCCCCTCTCTGGGCTCCTCCAGCAGGCCCAGTGCATCCCAGGTGCTTTAAAGCCCAAGTCCAAGCAGAGGTTTGTGCTGTTTGGGGCTTTTTTTTCCTGCTGATTTTGGTTTGAGTTTGGAAATCCTGGTTCAAAACAACAGACTGGCTTGATTTTGAGTCCTCATCTGGTTCCCCTTCCCACGAGTCAAACTGAAGCTGAAACCAAAGTCTGATCAACAGAGTCTCTTGAAACATGGGTAGGCTGTGAGAGACCCAAAGGATTTAAAAAAATTGCTTCTAAAAAGTCGCACTAAAAAAAAATACTAAAAGTGAAAAAGCCACGGCAAAAATGTCAAGCGAGCGAATTTGGCAGAGCTCAGTGAGCCTGCACAGCGGCATCTGCCACGGCCCTGGGGGCAAACGCAGCAGGGCACAGCCACGCCGGGGCCGGGTGCCAAGGCCTCCCACAGCCACATTTCGGGTGCCCCCGGCGGGGAGCAGGGCCCTGCCGGCCACGCTGGGGGACCCACGGCACCTCAGAGGGACCCACAGCACCTCAGAGGGACCCACCCCTTGTGGGGGCAGCTCGGGAACGTTTGTGCCCCCAGCCAGGTACCCCACGGAGCGGGACAAGGGGAAACGGCCTCAAGTTGTGCCAAGGGAAGCGCGAGCTCCGTGTCAGGAAACATTTGTTCATTAAAAGGGTGCTCAGGCCCTGGCACAGCTGCCCAGGGCAGTGCTGGAGCCCCCAGCCCGGGAGGTGTTCAAAAACCAAGACGTTGCACTTGGCAGTGCGGCTCGGTGGGCAGCAGGGTGGTGGGTGAAGGTTGGACTGGCTGATCTCGGAGGGCTTTTCCAACCTTAATTATTCTCTGAATGTTCTCTGAGTGTCTGAATGCCTCTCCCAAACCAGCTGAGTCCTGGGCAGTGCCCAGTGCCAGCGTGGCCCAGGGCAGGGACTGGCAGTGCAGGGAGGCTATCCCAGGGCTCCCTGGCAGCGTTCCCTCTCCAGCTCCTTGAGCTCACAGCTTTCTCCCTCCGAGGATTGGGGCAGCACCGGGTGAAGGGGCAGCCCCACCTCAGGACAGGCAGCAGCTCTGGCTCCAGGCTCAGGGATTCTGGTGTCCAACACTGCAGGACTGCGTCCAAACTGTCAGAGAACCACGGAATCCCAGGATGGTTTGGGTTGGAAGGGACCTTAAAGACCCTTAAAGTTGTTCCAACTGCCTGACATGGGCAGGGATGTCCCCTGAGTCAGCCCAGGAGCAGCACCTCCAGCATCCTTGGTCCAAGCCCTGGGGACACCCTGTCCTGGGGCTGCTGGGCTCTGGCCAGAAGCTCCTGGGCAGCAGGAGGACTCTGCTTCCACCTCCACTTCCAGCTCCACCTTCACAGGTCACCTCTCCCCCACCCTTCATCCCCCAGCCAGCCCATGCCCCTTCTCCATCCAGCACTGGCTGGAGACATCAAAGGGCTCCTTTGCCTCCTAAAATCTTGCACTGGTGACCAAACTGTCTTGGAACAGTTACAAAATGGGTGACTCTGAGCATCATCAACCCCAATCACTTTGCATAATGAGGAGAGCTAATTACTCTTTGCAGTGCTTGACACTGCAGCGAGTCTCCAGTTCCCACACTCCAGGATGAGTTTGGCAACTCTGGATAAAAACTGCTATGCCCTTTCTAAATGAAGACGAGACTTTTTTAATAAGACAAACGTTGGCAGGTGCCTCTTGGAAGTGAAAAAAAAGCACATTAAGGCGAGGGCTGCAGAGAGCAGCCACGCCAGGCAGTGTTTGTGCAACAATCTGCGTGGATTTGCTCCAACTCCACGTGGAAGAAACTCATAATGTTGCCTTTGTACAGGCACTTTTAATGGCATCTAAGAATAGCAGTGTTATAAATAATCCATGAAAGGGAAACGAAAATACGCCTTTGTTTCAGGTATGGTGAACAGCTCTTTTCTGTCAACGCTGAAATAAATTCTCCTATTTTTTTTTCATTGAATTTATGTCTTTATATAGAAGAGAACCTATTCAAAATGAAGAGCCAAGGTGCTTCTTATACACAATGTGTTTGCTGCTGTTCTTCATTTGAGCTGTTTTCATGAAAATAAAATATAATTCTCTATTGGGGGGAAAAAAAAGTCCACCAGAAACAACTTAACCAGCTCCAGAGATCTTTGCTGAGCATTCAGAAGCACATGGGACAGTTTGCAATGAAATATTTGGAAGGAAATCACCTCTGCACAGACTGGCAGTGGAGTGAGAACACACCTGGGATGTGTCACACACCACATCCAACTGCTGGATTGATGGGAAGCAGGGGAAGAGCAGGCACAGCCAAAGCCCTGCATTTTGGGATTGTTCCTGGGGACCCAGTAAATGGCTTTTGATTGCAAAACTCAGCATTGCAATGGCTGGACTAGCCTGGGACTCAGCTGTGCCCAGCAGCCAGAGCAGGACCCAGTGTCCCTGGGCACACACAAACATCGGGGTTGGGAGACAGAGCTGGGCCTTCTTCAAACCAAGAACCAGCAAAAAAAAAGGTTCTGGGGCATTCAAATGACTCTGCCCCTCTGCTCTGCTGAGACCCCCTGCAGTGCTGCCCTCAGCCCTGGGGTCCCAGCACAGAAAGGACATGGAACTTCTGGAATGAGTCCAGAGGAGGCCACAGAGCTGTTCCAAGGACTGGAGCCCCTCTGGAGCCAGGCTGGGAGAGCTGGAGAAGAGAAGGATCCAGGGATACCCCAGAGCCCCTTGCAGGGCCTAAAGGGGCTCCAGGAGAGCTGGAGAGGGACTTGGGACAAGGGCTGGAGGGACAGGACACAGGGAATGGCTTCCCAGTGCCAGAGGGCAGGGATGGATGGGATATTGGGAAGGAATTGTTCCCTGGGAGGGTGGGGAGGCCCTGGCACAGGGTGCCCAGAGCAGCTGTGGCTGCCCCTGGATCCCTGGCAGTGCCCAAGGCCAGGCTGGACATTGGGGCTTGGAGCAGCCTGGGCCAGTGGGAGGTGTCCCTGCCATGGCAGGGGTGGCACTGGGTGGGCTTTAAGGTCCTTCCAACCCAAACCATTCTGGGATGATTCCGTGGTTCTCTGAAATACCAGGACAGGGAGCACCTCAGCCCAGCTCTGCCCTCTGTGCCAGGCTCAGGGCTCCCTGAACGGCACTGGCCACTCGTCCCCACCAGCAGGGACGTGCTGTGCCCTCACTCTGACAATGGGACAGGCAGATGTGGCTGCTGCAAAGACCGGCCACCAACAGCAGCACCCTTTTTTAGACAAAAATTCCCTTTATCTACAGCCTCCCCAAGAAAACAGAGGAAAGGGAAGAAAGGAAGAGGGTGAGAGACTAAGGTAAAGTAAGAGGAGGAGAATGAACTCCCTGAGATGTTCTGCCTCTACACTGAGGGTCCCCAGGGAAAGGACCCCTCTGGCTTCCCAGATCTGTCTCGTTATCTACTCATCCATCTTGCCACGTATTCTGGGATCATTTCCAAGGGTCAAAATAAATGGCTGTGATTTATGCAATATAGGTCAGGACCTATTTAACAGCTTACAGAGGAGCCCCCCCTCCTCCCCATTCTCCCTCTGGCTCTTGGTGATGAGAAAATAGGTCACAGGCAGGCAGTGGGGGGGATTAATCATTTCTTCCGGCAACTGCTGGGAAAAATATTTTCAGTTCCATTTAATCATAAAGCTTTTTAATTAGTTAGTTTGCAATTTATAATGTATAGTTTATAAGCTCTTGTGCAAGGGGGCAGATTCCTGGAAGGAGAAGTCTCCTGCTCCCCATCTCCCCTGGGTTGCACGGATGAAGTTCAGCCTGGCAGGGCCTGGCAGGTCCTGGGACCAACATTCACGTGGTCCTCAGGTCTCTGAGCAGCCACTGGTGGGATGGACACCCTGGCACAGTCCAGACTGGAATCCTGCTGCTTGCCTGGACAGGGAGGTCATGGAAGGAGCAGAAATGAGGTTATGGAAGAGCCAGAGCTGCGGGACCCCCTCACACTGACTGCACGGTGCAGCGTGGACCCTCCACAGGAGCATGGCACTCCTTCTCCCTGTACATCAGGATGCTAAAGAGATGCCAAACTCACCTTCGGTGTAAATGCACCCAGGGACAGCACTCCATAAAATCTCCGAGACTGGACACCCACTGCGTGTGCTCCAGCCTGGGACTGGGTGTTCCCTGTCGTTCCCATTTCCTACTGATGCCCCACTACACAAAAAGGAAAAATTAGACCCTGGACCTTGGCTGCCCTGCTCTCCCTGCAATGGGTCCACTTGCCACCAGTGCTGTGGACACTGGTGGCAGGAGAAGCTCCTGAATGACCACTGGAACCATCACTGGATGCTGAAGGGCTGACAGCCACTGTCACCCACGTGACCAAATGCAGCAAGAGAAGTCTCCTACTGACCAACCAACCACCGTATGCCCTTAAGTGAAGCTCTGCACCCCCTCCTC
The DNA here is from genome assembly GCA_013399195.1 of Dicrurus megarhynchus. Lineage (NCBI taxonomy): Eukaryota > Metazoa > Chordata > Aves > Passeriformes > Dicruridae > Dicrurus > Dicrurus megarhynchus. The sequence continues at coordinate 35,266 of VXAD01000863.1, read as the reverse complement.
TCCCCAAAACTTGTGGGTGACCCCTGCCAAGGTCCCTCAGTACCTTCTCATAGTACTGCAGCTCATAGTCCAGGATGACTCCGTTGGGCTGGTCGGGCTGGGACCAGGACAGGGTGATGCTGTCCACGGTGCGGCTCACCTGGTGCATGATGGACACGGCAGAAGGGGCTGGAAGAGAGAGAAAGAGGGGGACAGTCAGACACCTGCACAGGTAGGACCCTCACCCTGGCAGGAGGTGGGCAGGCGGGTTATTGCTGTTTGGAGCTTCGGAATTCACTTCCTGCACTGGGAGGGCTGTCCAGGGGTCAGGAGATTGTGGATTGTAGAGAGCAGTTAGGGGAGAAAAAAGTGGTTCTGCTGAATTGGTGGTTAGAAAACACGTAGGACAGTGCCTCAAGCAGGAAAATGGGCAATTCCAAGGCAAAAGCAGCCCGCGGTTGGAGCAATCACAGCATTGCTCCACTGGAAAAAGCCCCACCAGCCCCGTACCATGCACTCCTCCCTGCCCGCCGAGGGGAAATCGGGGGGGGTTTGTCCTTTTCCACTTGCATAGAGCAGCTTCCCAAGGCTGGGGCAGGCTGGGGCTGCAAGTTGCCAATCGCGGGAGGTGCATCCAGCAGCCTGAGCAGGCAACGCAAAGCTGACCTGACACGCCGACAATGGAGAGCCGCCCGCCGCCGGCCCCCGCACCCAGCACGGCCCCGACGCCGCTCCGAGCACAAAGGGCCCTGCCAGGCCCGCACACAGCCCGGGCAGCTGGGCACCGCTGGGAAAGCTGCCCAGGGAGCTGCTGACCAGCCCGCGGGCAGCAGGGAGCAGAGCGTGGGGCTGCCACCTCCGCTGCTCCGCCGTGCTGGGCAGCGGGGCAGCTGAGCCGCAGCCCGGGCTGCGTTCGGTCCTGCGGCATCGGGAAGCTCACGGGAGTCTGCAGCTTCCTCGGAGGGGCAGCTCCCATCTCTGCTCTGTGACCAGCGTCGGGACCCGAGGGAGCGGCTGGAGCTGTGCCAGGGCAGAGTTAGGTTGGATATCAGGAAAGGTTCTTCCCCCAGAGGGTGCCGGGCACTGCCCAGGCTCCCCAGGGAATGGGCACGGCCCCGAGGCTGCCAGAGCTCCAGGAGCCTTTGGACAGCGCTGCCAGGGATGCCCAGGGTGGGGCTGTTGGGGTGTCTGTGCGGGGCCAGGGGTTGGACTGGATGATCCCTGTGGGTCCTTTCCAAGCTGGGATATTCTCTGATTCTAGGTGCTGACAGCAGAGCAGCTGACACCCACGCGCCCTCGCTGCAGGGCTGACACCCACGGGTGCCAGCGCTGCCTCCCCTCCCCGCATCCCAGACCGGTGAGACGAGCCCGTGTCCGTGCCCTCCCCGTGCCCAGCCTGCTGCTGGCACTGCCAGCACATCCACGTCAGTGCGGGGCCATCCCAGGCCTCCCCAGGCCAGCCCAGCCCTGGAGAGCAGGAGCTGCAGCCGAGTTAGCCCTGGCACGTCTGCCAGCACAGCCTCACCACTGCTGCAGCTTCAGGGCACAGCGGAAGCCTCGGGGGTGGGAGAGGGCTGGAGAGCGGTAGCATGAAAGCTCCCCCATCACTTGCATGCCAGGCCAAATGGATGCAGAGACGTTTGCACTCAGATGGGCTTTTCCCAAGTCCAGCCCTTGCAATATTTCATGGAAGAACAACTCCTTTGACAGCTCTGGGAAACAGCCTGGAGGAGCAGCACCCAGAGGAAGGCACCTCTCACCCAGCTCCAGGCTGGCTCCCCTTGGCGTGGGGTGCAGTGACAGGAGCTGTGCCAGCTGGGATGGCAGTGGCAGGACTGTGGTGCTTGGACGAGCACGGCCCCAGCATGTTCCTGCACATCACAATGAATTACCACTGAGCAACTCCTCTCCAACACACCAACAAAAGCCACTCTGCTCATCCACCGTCTGCCTCTTCGCTGCTGCTTTTCTGACTCTGAGCACTGCAGCTCCCAGGATGTTCAGTGTCTGCGTGCCAAGGGGATGGCTTTGGGTAATGCAAGATCTGCCACCACACTGCTGCACCATTTCCCTTCACCTGCCTGGGTTTCCCCACTCCTGAAGGAAGGTGTGATGTGGATTAGCCTCAGCAGTGTTGCTGAGCTCTAGTTTTGTCCGGGAGAACAAAACTAGAAGGACAGCAGAGAGTTTCCATCCCTGGCAGTGTCTCAGGCCATGCTGGATGGGGCTTAGAGCAACCTGGTTTGGTGGAAGGTGTCCCTGCCCATGGCAGGGGCTGGGATGAGATCTTTAAGGGCCCTTCCAACCCAAACCATTCCATGATTCTAGTAGGTCCTGAGGCCAGTCCTTCCATCCACTTCTGCTTAAGCCAAGCCCCACTACCCAGCAGTCTGAAACCCTCTGTGTCACCTCAGCCCTCCCCTTGCTCCGTGGCATCGCTCCCCTCCCGCCGTGACATCCCAGTCCCGCTGCTTCAGGCCGCATATTCCCAAACTCCTGGGAATAGTTTCTCACGCTGGCGCGAAGATAAAACACAGCTAACATTTCTGGAGCCTGTCAGCTCTTGCCGGAGCTCGTTGCTTCCTTGTCGACGCAGATTCCGTAGGACATCTGCATTTTCAAGACAAACATCTCTGTCTCTGGAGACAAGGCTGAGGAGGATGATGTGACCGAGCTGCGGATGCCCTGCAGCAGGGATGGCACTGGACTGAGGGGAGCACACAGCCCGTGGTGGCTCTGCCACCTGCTCTGGGAACTGAGCCCACACCGGGCTGCTCCAGGGCAGGGGCCACGTACAGCCAGAGCTGCCCCACCACAGCACCGGGACGTGGCACCGTCCCCCGGTTTAGGCACAGCTTCAGTGGCCTGGCAGCTGGAGAAGCTCCTCAGCTTCAGGGTCCTCCTGGTAGGAGCGAGGTCTCTGGGATGTTCTTCTTCCAGGTCCATGCACTGACCCCAGCCTGGGAGTACAGGACTTGTCCAAGGCAGCTCCTGCAGGAGCTGTACCCGACGACAGCTACAGCAAGACACGTGTGACTCATCTGCTGCTGGTACCTGGTGAACCTGCCCTTGTCTGGCTCAGCAAAAGACCCAAATGGATGAGGTGGGGCTCAGCTAACGAGCTTAATGAGGCAAATGTGCTGCATGGTGGGAGGAGGCAGGTGAGATGAATGACTACAGCAACCTCAGCACTTTTCCTACACCTGGGGCAAGGGAGTGGCTCCGGAAGGGCAGGAACCTCCCCACTGCATGTCCTCAGTCCCTGCTCCTCTTATCACAGACACCAGGGGACTGCACAGGAATAAAATCACAGCAAGGCCTAGGTCAGAAGTGACCTCTGGATGTTTCTGGTCCCACGGGCTGGCAGAGTAATTTCAAAATCAGATCATTTTGCTCAGGACTGTGTCCAGATGAGACCTAATGAATCTGATCCCCATGGATGGGGATCCCACGGGCTCTCTGAGCAGCAGCCCCCAGCTGCCTTGCTCTTGTGGGGAAGAAACTTTCCCTCACATTCCACTGGAATTTTGCTGGTTGTGTCTTGTGGACGTTTCCACCATCCTCTCCCTCGATGCCCCTCAGCCTCCTCCTCTCCAGGCTGGTCAGACCCAGCTCTCAGCTGCCCTCATGCCCCAGCCCCAGCCCAACCCCACTGTCCTGCTGGACCTGCTCCGGTTTGTCCATGACTGTGATCCTGGGAGCCCCAGGGAGGACTCAGGACCCCAGATGTGGCTGAAGAGTGCTGAGCAGATGGAAACAATCCCTCACCTGGATTTTTTGCTAATGCCACAAAACATGGTCCTTGTCACACCCTTCGCCCCAGGAGAGGGCCTGGGGTGCACAGAGAGGCTCCCGGTCCTGTGAATCAGGGATGGGCTGGCACTGGATGTCTGAGTTGGAAACCAGTTCAGAGGAGCCAGCCAGACCTCAGAGTGACTCTCCCAGGTCCAGTCAGGAGGAAAAGCTTCAGCTGGATCCTGACACGATGCCCAGGCAGCTGACTGTGCCCTGTGACACACAGAGGAGATCAGATATGGAGAGTCCCCTGTCTCAGAGCCGTGATCAGCCTGAGATGTCACCATGAAGGTGTGAACAGAGGTGGATTTATCCTGAGGGGGTCTCCAGGGGTAGGTGTGTCCCAACAGCACAGAAAACAAACAGACCTTCATTCCACAGCCGATAGAAACACTGCTCCTGACTCAACCCCTTAAGCCTCAATGTCATTTGATTTCACAGAATATTCTGAGTTGGAAAGGATCCACAAAGATCATCGAGTCCATCTCTGAAGTGAATGGTCTGTATGGGGATCAAACTCACACCCTTGGCATTATCAGCGCTGGGCACTGAGGCAAACCCAGCCACTGCAGTCCTTGGAAGGCACTTTCTGCATCCTCTTGATCAGGGATGGCCTCAGATTCCTCAGATTCCTCAGAGCGGAGCCCTGTGGCTTCTCCGAATTGCTGGAGAAATAAACCACGCCAAAACCACCACTGGAGTGTAAAACAAGCTTAATGCAAACCCACGAATGTACAAAGCCAACGTGTCCCACACGCCGACCCCTGTGGGGCAGAGGCACGGCAGGGATGCGAGTGACGCTTCCGTGGTCGCCACCCCGAGCCCCCGCACGGCCACAGCCAGAGCCTGCCCAGGCCGGGCTCGGCGTTTTGGCAGTTCATCTTAATCCAGGCAGCTGAGCAGACTTCCGTGGCTCGGGGCAGCCCGGGGGTGCTGACAGCTCTGCTGCTCCGGCAGCACGCACAGGGCACTGCCCGAGCTCAGGAACTGGAAACACTTGGGAAGGATGGGGTTCAGGAGGTCCCCCCTCCTCAGGTCCTGCCAGCAGAGCTGCACGGCCATCGCCTCCCCGAAGGGATCGCCGCTGAGCTTTGCCAAGGCTGGAATGCTGTGTCCTGGGCTGATCCCCCCGCGTGGGCAGCAGGTCCAGGGAGGGGATTCTGCCCCTCTGCTCAGCTCTGGAGAGACCTCCCTGCAGAGCTGCCCCCAGCCCTGGGGTTCCAGCATGGGAAGGATGTGGAGGTGTTGGAGCTGCTCTGAGCCAGGCTGGGAGAGCTGGGGAGGTTCACCTGGAGAAGAGGAGGCTCCAGGGAGAGCTCAGAGCCCCTTGCAGAGACTAAAGGGGCTCCAGGAGAGCTGGAGAGGGACTGGGGACAAGGGCTGGAGGGACAGGACACAGGGAATGGCTTCCCACTGCCAGAGGGCAGGGATGGATGGGATCTTGGGCAGGAATTGTTCCCTGGGAGGGTGGGCAGGCCCTGGCACAGGGTGCCCAGAGCAGCTGTGGCTGTCCCTGGATCCCTGGCAGTGCCCAAGGCCAGGCTGGACAGGGCTTGGAGCAACCTGGGACAGTGGGAGGTGTCCCTGCCCATGGCAGGGGTGGCACTGGGTGGGCTTTAAAATCCCTTCCAACCCAAACCAGTCTGGGATTTGAAGACACCTCAAGACAGTGTCTGTCCTCTCAAACCATGCTGGCTCAATGTCACAAGGTGGACACAGCCAGGCAGGTCTCAAATCTCACTACACAGCATGTTTTCCATGAAGGCATCCTTATGGAGAAACTGGGATTTTGTGTCCTCCTTGACTGACTGTCTCCCAGGAAGGCTCAAACACCGACTGGGGAGGACACTGCAGTCCCAGTGGGGTTTGGCAAGGGAAGCACCAGGCTGTTCAGGAGTATCTGACCTTCCCAAAATTAGTGCAGCCGCTTCAGCCTCACAGAGGCCAGTGCTTCTTGTACCACGAGGTGGGTCTGGCCTGTGCCAGGGTGGGCCTGAGACATCCTGATGCTCTAATCTAACAAAGGGTAACAGTCACGGAAATGCATCCTGTCCTCTTGTGGCTGGGCTTGGTCCCAGAGCCGTGGTGTGGAGTCAGTGGCAGTGGGACAGACACAGCCCAGGCTGTGCTGCCCTGGCCTTTCCCAGGTTCATTAGCCACGTCTAGGTGAAGCAGCTGGACTAGATGATCCCTGCAGGTCTTTCCAACTGAAACATTCTGTGTTCTATTCTATTCCATTCCACAGACTGTGCTGAGGAAAGGGATGACCCAAGAGGCCCAGGTGCCTCCACACGGAGCACAGAGAAGAGCTGTGAAGGCTGACAGGACTGAGCCCTCCTCTCCCGCTGTCCCCTTCAGTTCCCTAGAGCACCAAATCCTGGGAACGCTGCTGGGATGGGACCCCCAGAGCCTCTGTTCCAACACCACACCAGGGAAGGGAAGCTGTGTTAGGGGAATCTTTAAACCTCCAAAGGATGGGGCTCCCCTCAGCAGCCCCTCTGTATCAGCACCCTTTAGTCCCTCTGATTAGCTCCAGATATAAAATCACAATTTCTGCTCACAAAGCACAGCCCTTCTCTGCCACGTCCCTGTAAACGAGCCCCACCATGTCCTGCCTCCCAGGCACTGCAGCTGAGGCACATCCAGCATTTTAAAGCGTGTCTTCTAAAGGGAAAAAACAGGAGAAGAGATCACAAGTGATGGTCTGGGCTCTGGTTATGGAGTTGAAGCCACTTTTATGAAAGAGCTTCCTTTTTTTTTTAAAGAGCTTTTGCTAAAGATCACAACCAGGCACATCTCTCTTCACGGCTTCGCCTCTCTGACTGAAAGCATGTCCAGCTTTCCCTGTGGCAGAGCTGCTCCCTGGGGATGCTGTGACATGAGGATAACACCTCCCTGGCCACGGCAACAGGGAGCTCCATGGCTCCAGAGGAGCACCTCGAGGTTCCTTCAGCACCCTGTGCTCGGGGAAACCAAACCCCAGGTGGCACAGATCCATCACACAGAGGCAGCTTAACCAGCACTGATCCTCCACAAGAGGCTTTGGGTTCTGTAAGTAAGGATTTGCCTGATCTCCTGTACGGACAAAGCGGGTGTTGGTCACACCGCCAAGCCTCAGCCTTGGCATAGCCAGAATTCGACTTTCATACAAATAGTTGCTTCTTTGGGACTCGCTGGAAATGATGGAAAGGATTAAGGGAAAGAAGGAAATGGAAGAAAACGAGAAGGAACAAAATGTGAGTTTTCCAGGAGAAACAATGACTTTTTAACCACGGGGAAAACCTGAAGAAGGTCGCACCAAACCCAGGGCAGCGCGATGAGGCAGCGCAGGAACACAGCAGAGAACTGGGAAAAGCTCCACAACTCCCGGCTCTGAACATCAGCACAAACCCAGGCAGAGTTAAAAACAGCTGGAACACTTGTGGTTGACCCCTGAGTATGTTACACACAGACACACCCCCTGCTTCCTTTGAGGACTTCAGATGATGCTGAGCCCACTGTGCCTCCAGGGAGGTTTCCCTCAAGCTCTCTTTGAAAATGCACCTTTTATTTTCAGGTTAAAATTTATGGACTTCAGATTCCAGCTGCAGGAACTTTTCTGGGTTTTGTAGCTAAATGAAGGAGGAGTCTAGAAAAAGAATTTTGTCCTCATGGAAGAACTGAAAGATAATTAAAATATTTCCTTTTTGTCCATGGAAGGTTGGAACTGGAGGATCTTTTAGATCCCTTCCAAGCCAAACCAGCCAATGATTCTGTGAATCCTTTCTGTTATCCACGTAGTTTCCTGAGCACTTCACACATTTATCAGCCTGATGACTCTCTCCTCCACCTTTCCCAATTTTTTGTTAATCTCCTTTCCAAACCTAAGCCTCTAAACTGAGTTCAGTAGCCAGGATCCATCTCTCAGCTCCAGGGGCAGCAGCCACCTCCTCGCTGAGGTCTGATATTCCTGAGTGTGCCCAAGGTGACGCTGCCCTGCCTCAGCCCGGCCCTGCTCTTCCCTCTCTGCTGGGTTTTTTAGGCTGTGCCCCCCAGCTCAGGGAAGGGAGGAGATGATTGCTGGTTCCTCACTCCTTGCACCTCCCTGCTGAACGGGGGGATGAGGCTGTTCCTGCATTTCCTGTCATCCCAGTCCTGCTGGGAGCGGGGTGAGAGATCCTCGATGCATCCGAAATTCGTGTAATTGGTAAAACTCTCTCTAAAGCTCAGGGAAATTCATTAGGAGAAAGCTGACAAAAAGCAGCAGGGGGGCATGACACAATGAAGAATTGTTTTGGGACAATGAGAAAGAAATAGGCCCATTTTCCTCCTTGCTTTTATGTCTCTGAGTTGATTTGAGGGTTCTTAGGCAGCTCATGTGTTTCTCTCTGCAGCCCATCCCCACAATACCACAACTCCGAGCAGTTCCAGGAGCCCCAGGACATCTCCTAGGACATATTCCTTTTTTATTCAACAAGAGCTTCCATCTGGGAGCTGTTCCTTTCTCCCAGCGCTGCTTTTTCAACATCCTGAGGTCACCTCCCTCTTATCCCACCTCTACCTGCCCCATCCCTGGAAGAGTCCAAGGCCAGGCTGGACAGGGCTTGGAGCAACCTGTGCTAGTGGAAGGTGTCCCTGCCCATGGGAGGGGGTGGAATGGGATGAGCTTTAAGGCCCCTTTCAACCCAGCCCAGTCTGGGACTCTGTGATTTTATGATTCAGTATATCCTGGTTCATCCCATCCCAAGGGACCCATCAGGGCATCCTCGTCTAACAGACTTTGATAGCAGAGGCCGATTTTCTGTGTCAGGTTGTGACTCTTGGGCCACCACCACTGCCAGTGGTTTTCAGGAGGTCTGGCTCCCAGTGAACCAAGCCCACGTCCAGCTACACACCGGGCAATGTCCATGGCACTCCAGGGCCCCTCTGTGACCTGTGCGAGTCACACCGTGCAGGCTGGGGAGCTGGACCGCTGCTGTAAAGGGAATAAAATGGGAAAAGACACTGCCATCCGCCAGGGCAGCACTGCAGGGAGCAGCCCAGGGGCTCGGACTCCGCTGGCAGCATCTTCTGCTGGGAGTGTCCGGTGGGACTGCGTGGCTCCAGCCTGCAGGGGGGACACCAGGATCTTTCCACAGCTTCTCTTTCATCGTCTTTAGAGCCATTTGAAAGGCTGCCATGCAATCTGCCCCCCACTCTGCAGCCAGCCCCCCTTCACCTGCCCGTCCCAAGGCTCAGCCCCTACTCCTTGCCAGTGGGGCAGCGCTGCCGAGATCCCGGTAAAATCAAAGCGTCCCGTTCCTCCGCTGGCTTAGCTGGGAGAGTCAGGTTACAGGCAGCAAACCCCCTATCTCTGATCACTTTAATACCACTAACCCATGTCGTGTCAGACAGAGTCAACATTTGCTCTGGAAAACACTCACGGCGCAGAGAGAGCAAAGCCAGCCCGGCCCGTGGCCTCTCCTCGGCAACACTTTGAAATCACCCAGGGGAAAAAGCGAGGTGAACAGCTGGGAGCTTTCCAGCATCTCCTCGGAGCCCTCCTGACAGATCTCGGTCCCTGGAGTGTCAGGTTACCGGACGGGGGGAACTGCTTTTATTCTAGGAGAGTCAGCAGGGAATTCTGGCATTTTCAATTACCCCGTGCAGCAGCGGCTGTGATCGGGGTCAGGATTAACTGCCTGACCCACGGCTGAAGACAGAGTGGCAGGGAAATGCACCATGATGCTGCAAGGCACCAGCCAGTCCAGAGGCCGCGGGACAGGGCAGGGAACGGGGCCATGTGGGGGAGAAGGTTCTGTCAGAGCAGAAAGTTCTGTCGGAGCATCCGGCAGGGGATGCCTGTGACTGTCCTGCCACTGCGGCAAAGAGGGAAAACCTTGGGGGAAGGGGGCAAGCTTCCCTCTCACTCCCTTCACCCAGGGACCCAGTCTGCCTGCGTAACCCAGGCAGCTCCAACGTGTGGGGAACAGGATTCCCCGTGGGTCCAGAGCAGGGCATCCCCCAGGACATCGTTCCCACACTCTGCAGCGAGGCTGGAGGTGACGCTGTGCAGCAGCCAGCACGGTGCTGTGATCAGTCACGGAGCAAGGGCTGCCCTGACCTTCAATCCACAGGGCTTGGGGACCTCTAGGCTGGGATCCAGGCTGCAGCAGCCTGGGAAGCTGTGTTTGAAGTGGCAGGAGCACACAGGGCCTCTGTGCAAGGCTTCAGGCAGGTGCAGGAGGCGCAGGGCTGGGGACACTGCGCTCTGTTCCTCCAGCGTGGGCAGAGGGGACAGCCAGGACAACTGACCCCCACATTCCCAGAGACCCGGATGTCTCACAGCACTGTCTCACCCACAGGACACTAACCCAGAGCAGCCCTCTCTCCCTGCCCCACGGCACCCCAGTCCCACACGGCCCCCAGCAGGTGACTGTCACTGCACCATGGTCCAGCTGTCCCCACGCCAGGTCCCACCACTGACCCGAGGCCCCCGTTTTTTGTGCTCCTGCTCAGCTCAGAGGCCAAACACATCCAGGTAGCAAACTGAAAATCGGTTTCTCTGGTTAAAACCTTGCTTTTCTGGGTAAAACTCTCTCCTGCCATTTAAGCATCACAGGCTTGCACACCAGGGGCCCTCCTGGAGAACAGATCTGAATTCAGATGCCTTCCTCCAACATGAGCTCTGAATGCACCACAGTGAGGAATACCTGGATGAGGAAGAGAAGGAGGGAAGATTCTCCTGACCTGCCCTCCATGGGGACCCTGGTGACCCTGCTTTGCATGGGAGGTAGGGCTGGAGACCTCCAGAAGCCCCTCCACCAGCACTTGTGTGTGTGTGACTCTCCTGCTGAAAGGGTTCACTATTCCTTGGACTATTACAGCATTTATTCCCCCAGTTCCTTTCCCAGTTCTGCCCCTGTGATGGCAAGTTCGGGAGCCACATGCTTTTGGAACCAATTCTCTCCAGCAGAAGCTGAGGAAAGCAAGGGATGGCAGCACTGGGGCTCTTTAATAAATGACACTTGCCCTTAAAGGAGTAAAAATTCTCAGGTCTGGGATATTCCTGGACTTGCTGGAGCTCTGGAAAATTGGTGCTTCACAGTGTGTGAGGCTTTTGTTCCCGAGGTTCTTGGCAAGGTGGCCCCATCGGGCTGGTACCCACGCTGTGTCAAGTGTCTGGAAAACTTCCCAGTGGGCCCAGCCTGCAGCTCCTTGAGTCTGTAACTACAAACGCTGGAAAATCTTAAAAACACGGCAAAGCAGCCCAAAGCTGGTCCTGGCTGCGGCCCCACTTGAATCAAGGCAGGCTTTGGTGTAGATTACAGCCTTTAAAGCAGCTGCTAATGCCACAAGCCCAGCGACTTGGCCCGGGCAGCCGAGGGTTTGGCTGTGTTTGAGCTCTTTGTTCAGTGGGGTTCGCAGCCCCCATTTGCATGTGCCACCCAGCCTGCAGGGCTTTGTTCCCACACGGAGGAGCCGCTCCAGAGGATCCTGGCAGCCCCCAGGCCACTGCCGGAGCAGCTCTGGGGTCACACGGTGCCAAGGGTGTCTGCACCTCCCGGCCCCCCTGCACGTGGAACTCATCTGCCGCGGATCACGGGATGTCCCCGGCACAAGGCTGCTGGGAAGCAGGAACACGGTGGGAGCCGGACCCCCACGCCTCCAACCTGCCCCCCAGATCTTCCATAAAATGATACTTTCCCAAAAAGTGCCCGTTAATTGCACGATAACTGTCCTTAGGAACAACCTGACTTCAAAATTTCTAACACAGAAAGCTCGGAGCTGTAGTCCTTGAAGGAGTGATGTCTGCTGCAGAGCATCCATAGCATCACAGGNCTGAACCTTCCCCGCTCTCCCAGCCTGGCTCTGGAGGGGCTCCAGCCCTTGGAGCATCACTAAGTCTTGCTAATTTGTGACTGAACTTTTTCCCTTGCTCTCTTGCACGGCAAACTCCACCAGTTCCCTGTGTGTAGGGGAAGATTTTGGAAATACCATTTTATTCCCTTGGGAAGAGCATTCCCTGCCCAGCCCCAGCGATGCAGCTGCCTCCTGCACCCCTGCCAGGGCAGGGATGGCCACGGACCAGGCTGAGGAGGCCCAGGCACAGCGAGCCTGCCCAGGGTCACACAGACACTCATCCCTTCCCACAGGGACCCCACTAACCCCCGGGGACCGGAGAAGGACGAGGGACACCCGGCCAGGAGGCTGCAGTAACCCCTTTGCAACAACCTCCAGCCTCCCCACCTGCCCCAGGGCACTGCCCCAGGGCTGGGCTTGCCAAGGGCAGCAGGAGGGATAAACCAACCATCTGGAACACAGGAGGGAAAGGTGAGCCCCGCAGCCTCCCCATCAGCTCCCAGCACAGCACAGAGCAGGGATGGTGGCACACTGGGGGAGCCCCTGCTTCAGCAGAAGGGACTTTCCACCCCATCCATCACGGACAGACTGTTGTTTCCTGACCAAAGTCAGCTCCAGATGCACTGGAACAGGTTTCTGAAGCCCCAGGCAGGTGTGGGAAAAATGATCCTCAGAGTCATGGTGTAATTTATGCACCGGGGAAGCCTGGGAGCCAGCGGGAGGAGGAGCCCACGGAGGTGGTGGCGGGCAGGGAAGGGCATCTGCTCGGGAAGCTCCAGCAGTGCAGCCCATCCCCTGCTCTGCCAACAGCCCCCAAATGCCCACCAGAGGAGAGGGAAGAGGCTCCTGAAGAGCCAGCAGCTGGCAAAGCTCCTTCCATCTGCTGCAGACGGTCTCCAGTGGCAGAGGAGAAGGGATTTGGGCATGGCAGGATCCCTCCTGGGCACTCGCTGCCGGCTGCTGCAGGCTGGGGGGATGCAGTGAAGGCAACAGGTTGGGACAACCAGAGAGGGGAGGAGGGCAGCAAATGCCAAGCCACATCACATTTTGGTGACAGTCAGGGTGAGCTGTGGGTGAGTGGAAGAGAAGAGAAGAGAAGAGAAGAGAAGAGAAGAGAAGAGAAGAGAAGAGAAGAGAAGAGAAGAGAAGAGAAGAGAAGAGAAGAGAAGAGAAGAGAAGAGGAGAGGAGATGATGGAACCAGGATGCTGACACGGGTCCATGGAAGGCAAGGTCTGGATGTTAGCTGGGGCAAGAGAAGCGGCCATGGGCATGTCAAGGTTTCAGGAGGTTTGGAGCCTGGGACCAGCCCGAATTGTCACAGAAACACATCCAGGGAAGTCCCCAGAAGATGAAACCTGGGATTTCAGTGACCTCAGGACAGCAGCCCAGCTTGCTGTGTCACACAGGCAAACAGGCTTTGTGCTGGCTCCTCCGTGTGTGAGATGGCTCCAAAGCTCAGGAAGTTTCTGCTTTTCCCTCTTTTGTGTCAGTTTTCTGCACAAGAAGTACCCTACCAGATCTTGAAACATCAAGAAGGATGAGACTGCTTCTCGTGGACGTCAGTCACCTCAGTTCAGCTGATGCTTCCCCACTCGGGTCCTTGTGGTCTCCCATTTATGCACTTCCTGGACAGATTTCACAGAACCACTTCCAGCCTGCAGTTTTCCAAGTCAAATGTTTCACTGGTGTCCTGACAGACAGAGCCTCCTGTATTTCCTTAGAAAATCGGTGATTTCATTGGGAAAAAAAGCAGTGAGCTACACAGGCTCATGTACAAGGACCCGACGGGCTGCCTGTCTCTTGATGGCTCCAGACTAGTTGTCTTCCTGAAAGGTGTTTTAGCTAAAAGACAGCACTGAATTGGAGGAGAATTCCCATCCCTAGAAGTGTCCCAGGCTGGGCTGGACAAGGCTTGGAGCAAGCTGCTCTAGTGGAAGGTGTCCCTGCCCATGGCAGGGGGTAGAACGAGCTGAGCTTTAAGGCCCCTGCCAGCCCAAACCTTTCTGGGATTCTAACTGGTATTCAGGCTGATCTAAAACATCTCTGTGCTAGAACCTTTGAAACTTAGTCCAACAAGGAGCAATGGCCGTAAATCATAGCTTGGGAGGGTCAGGTTGGACACTGGAAGAAGTTCCCTCCCCAGGAGGGTGGTGCAGATCTGGGACAAGTCAGTGGGACCATGGGGAGAGCTCTGCCTTTGGAGATAACCAACAACTGTGTACCCAAAGCCACGGCTTCCCTTACGCAGTGCTGGCAGCAGCCCTGCCGAAGGTGGAAGGTGGATGAGGAATCTCAGATGCTCAAATGTTACAGCCCCCTGCCTTTTTATTCTGGAAGAAACAAGAAAGCAGAGTGTCAAAATCTTGTTGAAGTTCAAGGCCGGCTCGGATGGGGCTTGGAGCAACCTGTGCTAGTGGAAGGTGTCCCTGCCCATGGCAGGGGGTGGGACTGGATAATCTTTAAAGTCCCTTCCAACCCAAACCATTCTGGGATTCTATTATAAACAAACACTCAGAGCTTTGAAGCTCTGGAAAGCTCATTCCAGCCCTTTGAGGTAATTTCTGCACTTTCCCAGGTTCTGGTTTCACTCTTGGCTGCAGCAGGGCCCAGCTGAGCAGCACGAGAGAGAACAGGAGGAGCCGCAGCTCCTGCTCGTGTCCGGAGCAGCGAGGGCTCTGCTGTGCCTCCCTCACAAGAAGGGAGCCAGACACATCCTCTGATGCACAGTGAAAGTGAGAAGATAAAAGCAAGACTCCCCATGCCCCAGGCAGTACAAATCCCCTGTCCCTGTCTAGCCAGCAGCATCACTAATGTGACAAGCAAACAGCAGGCTGGATGGCTGGTGAGAAGGTCTGGTCCTACCCACCTCATCCCTTCACCTCGCCTGCCCCCCAACCTCTCCCTGCCCCCTGCTGCCTTTGCCAGCAGAGCTCCAGGACCATGGGTGCAAGGGAATTGTTTTGATTGAAGGCGAGGGAAAAAAAATCCTCCTTTCTGGTGCTCTGCACATCCCGGGATCTGTCTCGCCTGTGCTTCATCGCTCATGGCTGAATTCCTCAAGGTCTGCAACAGGACCAGGCTGGGCCCAGTCCAGTGCTAGGAGACCCCCAGCAGGGCAGGGCCATGGCCCACGTCCTTGCTTTGGACCGTGGTCACTTGTCCTTGAGCTCATGGGCTCCTCCGAGTCCTGTTGGGACAGCCCTGCCCAAGAGACCCTGCGTGGCTGGGACACAACCTGGGCTGTGACAGCCACCGAAACTCAAACCCTGCTGATGCCTGGCACGAGCCTGGGGCAGACGTGTGAGCTGCACATCTTCCTGCCCAAGGGACCCAGAGAATCATGGAAGATTGGGAAAAACCTCCAAGATCATCAAGTCCAACCTTTGACTGAATGCCACCTCACCCACTAACCCCTATCACCGTGTCATGACATACTGCTGTAAAATGCCACCCAGAATAACAACACAAATAATCCTAGCAAGTTTTCTGGATCTACAGAGAGGGAGAAATCATCCTGATGGGTTTATCGGGACCTTGGATCGGTTTCCTCCACCACACACTCCTCGTATTCCCTCTGTAAGGGCCATTTATGGCTCTCTGTGCTCTGCTTGCAGCCAAGAGCCTCTGACATCAGCACTAATCCTCCCTCCTTATCCCCTGTGACAAGAGTTGCTCACAAAAGGGACACATTCCCAACAGCCTGGATGCTCTCTTTCCCCCACCACCAGGAGGTCTTGAATTTCTCTCTGGATACTCCAGGGCCCAAGGCTTCTTCCTCCCTCCTCAGGTCACACAAGCCAGTTACCAAGGAGTGCCCTTCCCATTGCTGTTAACTCATCCCTGCCCACGGAGCCCTTTCCTTCAGCTTTCCCAGGGCTGTCAGCCTGGCCACGGCGTGGATGGAGCCTGCAAATCCTCACAGCACCAAGACTCTCCCCAGTCCCCACCCCTCCCCAAAGAAAGGCCACAAATCAGTAGTCAGGGGCTGCCAGCAAGAGCTGGTGCCCGGCATGGCTCTCAATTAGTCAAGTGTTGTTATCCAGAGCCTCGGGCCAGGCTCAGCTCCTTGACCCCTTGGGATGCTGGCATGGCTCTCAGCCACCCTCTTGGCACAGATCTTTTGTTGAGGACTGGCTGGGAAAAGGCTTTTGGTGTCACCCAGGCTCTGTCACGGTCCCTTCAGACAGGACTGTGGCACATGGAGAGTCCTGGATTTCACTCCAGGGAGTGCTGATGCTGAGCTTTGGGGGATGCTGAGCTTTGGGGGTGAGGTGCTGCTCAGCTGCAGGGTGTGAGAGGCAGGGGTGCAGGTGAGCTGGAGATGCAGTGTGGAGCTGGAGGGTGAGGGGAGCTTGCTGAGAAGAGCAGAGAGAAAACACAGCCTGGGCTCAGAGGTGACAGAAGGTACTGCCCAGGAAGGCAGCTGGATCATGTTTATGGGGATCCAGTGTGCTGGAAGGGGTCACAGCCATGGGATGAGGATGGTCACCAAACCATCACCCACCCTGTGCCACCCACCTGGCCACACTCAGGACCTTCCTTCGGGCTGCTCTACAGGGGTTGTTTTCTTACTCTCACAGGAGATTTCTCCTGGGATCTCAAAATGATTTCGATTGGAAGGGACATTAAAGCTCATGTCCATGGGCAGGGACACCTCCCACTGTCCCAGGCTGCTCCAAGCCCCATCCAACCTCGCTCGCCTTGGACACTGGCAGGGATCCAGGGGCAGCCACAGCTGCTCTGGGCACCCTGTGCCAGGGCCTGCCCGCCCTCCCAGGGAACAATTCCTTCCCAATATCCCATCCAACCATGCCCTCTGGCAGTGGGAAGCCATTCCCTGTGTCCAGGCACTCCAGGCCCTTGTACACGTGGGTGCTGAAGAACTGGTGACACCTGAAGGTGTTGGGTGCTGCTGGTGACGGGGCATCTCTCCTCAGTCCCACAGCACAGGGGGTCCTCAGCAGTCCCCGTGTGCCCCTGGGCGAACCCAGGGGGTTTTTCCTTGCTTCCTGGAGGGCTGCAGGACCCCGAGGGGTGGTGGGCACTTTGCTTTGTCCAGCTGTGGCAGGAGCACAACCCCATCACACACTGAATGATGGAGCCCCAGCCGGCTGCTCCACCCAGAGCCGCGGCAGAGGGAGGCTCATCCTCCCCCTGCTCCCCTTCCTCTCCCCCAACACCCTCCATTCTCCTGTCCCAGCTCTGCCTTTGTGTCTGCAGCTTCTGTTACCAACTGCTAATGATCTACATCAAGGCTGCCAGGCGGTGCCGAGTGTAAGCAGAAGAATTCAGAGCCTCTAATTACAGAGGAATTAGCAACCAGACAGTTAGTGTTTAGTGCTAATGAATAGATACATTAAGAGAGACATCACACAGGCTGGGAAGTGTGAGCCCTGATAATAAAGGAGTGTCAAACCAGGAAAACACAAGGAGGAGGATCCAGGGGACTGAAAAGGATTCGCCTGCGCCTCAGCTCGCTGGTTGTGCTCAGGTGGGAGCAGCCACGGGTGATACATGAAGGCTCAAGCACGGCAGAGAAATGCAAGCACGAAATATGAGCATCACATGATTAATCCAGAGTGCAGGACCACGGGGGGAGGGTGCAGAGCCCCTTCCCAGCCCCAGGCAGCATTACAGACACCCCATCTCCATCAGGTAAAGGAAGCTGGTCACCCAGACTCGCTCCCCTCTCCTCCCTGGGGGCAGACCTGGCCCCGCTTGGAGCCAAACCACGGCTGAGCCCCCTCAGGGCTTCAAAAACACCCCGACCCTGCTCCTGAGCTCGCTCCAGATCAGAGGGCACTGTAACGGTTCACCCAGGCATTTCTGCAGGTTCCCTCTGGAAGTGACGCCCAGGTGATGCCCACCTGCCCCACTGCTGTTCTCCCCCACCCGCCACCCCCCTGCAGCCAGAACACACCACGGCCTCCAGGCAATTCACCCACGGCCGCCAAATTCAGCCCTGGGGCCCAGGGAGTGTCCAGGGCAGCTTCAGAGGGACCAGAGTCTCTCCTGCTCCCAAGCAGGGCTGTGCCTCACTGGCATCCTTCCACCTCAATCCCGTTAAGCCAAGCCCCAGCCCCGGCCGTGCCCAGCTCCAGATGGCTTCCAGGTGGGCTGGGAAGGCAGCCCCCGGCCAGCAGCTCGGTGGGGCTCCCTGCCACCGGCACAGCTGCCAGGGGGCTGCTGGTGACCCTCCTGGGAGCAGCACTGCCAGCCACTCTGACCAGCCCTTCCCCCAGCACAGCCCCCCCGCACAGAGCTGGAGACCCCCAATGAAACCCTCCCAGCTCCGTGCTTCAGCTGCTTCACCAAGTGACTCTGCAGTGGCGCAGGAACTGGAGCAGATTCCCAGACCGTTATCCCAAATATTCATCTCCCAGCCCCTCTTCTGTGCAGCTCTCCTTTGCTTTCTCAGCCTGTCCTGGCTCTCTCTACAGTCCAGGCAGGGGCTGCAGCTCCTGTCGAAGTGCTGGAGCCACCTCACCTTCCCTCCCCAGGAACCAGGAGTGTGTCTGCAACGATGCTCTGAGGCAACAGGCTCAGGCCCAGCCGCACAGCCAGCACTGGGGAGTGATGCTGTGACGCCAGGGGACAGTGCTGTGACACCAGGGGACAGTGCTGTGAGACCAGGGGACAGTGCCAGCAGCTGTTCTGCTGCCGTGCTGGGGAGGCAGCTCTGCCCTGGGGCACGCTGCAGCTTTTCGCTGCAATAAGGGACATTTTCACACCCAGGCCTTGGGATGCACCCAGCAACCGCCAGGCGCTTTCGGCACCACCGACATTACGGAATAAGCAACATCTCGCCCCACCTCTCGTCCCCTTCCAGCCCGCAGGGGCCCAGAGACGCTGCCCACCCCACGGCACCCCAGGGCGGCGCGGGGAGCTCTGCTGAGGGCACGGCTCCGGGCCTTACCGGCCTGGTTGGTGGTGATGTTGACGGAGGCGAACTGCGGGGAGAAGGGGCTCTGGTCGGTGACGCCGTTGACGGCCTGGATCTCGAAGGTGTACTGGGTGTGTGCCAGCAGGTCGCTGATGTAGATGCGGGGCTCGGTGAGGCCCAGCTGGCGCGGGGCGAACTGCACGTTGTCCCCGCAGCGCGTGCAGGCCCCGCGGCCCGCGCCGCAGCTCTTGCAGATGATGTTGTACACCAGGTCCTCCCGGCCCCCCGAGTCCCGCGGCGGGCTCCACTCCAGCATCAGGGACGTCTCGTTCACGCTGGAGATCACGGCCTGGGGGGCGGACGGGATGGCTGGAAAGGGAACAGACAGGGAGCTGTGGGACGCTGCACCCCCTCCTCCTCCCCCTCCCCGGGCAGGGCTCGGCGTGAGCGGAGCCCCGAGCTTCTCTTGGTGTCAGGGATGTGTGCAGCCAGCGGGACATCCAAAGGCAAGGGTGGGAGTAAAACCAGTGCTCTTATCCCAGGCGGATTTCATTGTGCGACTGATGCCTTAGGTTTTAACTTTTGTATTTTTCAAATCCTGTACTGCCTGGTGTGTAACTCTGAGGTTTCTTGTGGCCTGTTCATTTCTGCTCTCTCGGTAGACAGAACAAAGCCTCTCCGGGCCTGCTCTTCAAGGACACCCAGACTGTCCTAGGCCCAAAAAGTATAAACCAAAAGCCTCTGAAAGGGGGGCAGGCTGAGGGGAAAACCAAAACTACATCATTAAACTGAAGCTTTAATTGGAGAATTAACCCTGATATGCTAATGACCCAAACCTATAAAAGTGTGAAGAACTCGTGACCTGCTGTCCATCTTGGGGACCATTTTGAGAATAGCCTCTGGCTCCCCAGGGTGTACCCTTGAAGGCCTTTCAAATAAATACCTACATTTATTCCCTTACTCCTGCCTAGCCTCTGTTTTTAGCTGGCCTCTCAAGGCATCACGACAGCCCTGGCAAAATTTACCAGTCAGTCTGTGTGGTGTCCCCCAACACCCCACTGGGACAGACGCCTTTGTCAAGCATCCCTCGGTGCTGTGACCGATGCTCATCTCCTTTCCCCACCACGGGGTCCCCTCCCAGTTGCCCAGACCCACATACTGGTGCACGGCATGTCCACGGGATCGGCGTCTGCCCGGTAATATCCATTTCGGCACACGCAGTTCGTGGCCCCTTCCGAGGTTGTCCGGCTGTTGATGGGGCAGTGGACACACCCTTCATCCCCCTGGCTGGCCTTGAACGTCCCCGAGGGGCAGCCTGGAAGAGAAGGAGAGCAGTGTGAGCAGTGAGAAGGGGGCTGGGGGAATGCCTGGAGCCCAGCACCGCTGCCAAAACGACCCTCGGGGCTTTGCAGAGCCCGAAGGAAATCCTGACAACGGGAAGTGGGCACGGTGGAGGAGGAGCAGCTGGTGGGAAGGCCCTGAGGAGGCACCTGCAGAGATGGGTTCCCATGCAGACACCTCTGTGCCCACTCCCCACTGAGGGCAGAACAGGGATTGTAGGGGTGCAGAGGGGATTTTTAGCCACTGCCACGTAAGAAGATGTCAGTGGCTGTACCAGGTCAGACCACGGGCACCAGAATCCTCCCCCCAACAGCGACTGCCAGGGGGGTTTAGGTTGGATACCAGGAAAGGCCCTTCCCCCAGAGGGTGCCGGGCACTGCCCGGGCTCCCCAGGGAATGGGCACGGCCCCGAGGCTGCCAGAGCTCCAGGAGCCTTTGGACAGCGCTGCCAGGGATAAGCAGGGTGGGGCTGTTGGGGGGTCTGGGCAGGGTCAAGGGTTGGATTTGATCCCTGTGGGCCCCTTCCAGCTCAGGATATTCCATGATTCCATGACCGCCCTGGGAGCAGGGCATGAACCGGGTGCACGTGTTGCCCACAACACTTCCCCAATCCTTTCCGAGGTGCAGCTCCTTGCACTCAACACCCCACGTGGGTGTTTCTCCCGCTAAGTTACCCGTTTTTGTATTCCCTGCAAACGCCCTGCACCTGTCTGACCCCCGAGAGCCCTGTGCTGTGACTGCTGCTCTCTGCTGCGAAGCCAAGCTGCCATTCCTGGTGCCATCCCACACCTCCATCGCCAGTGGATGCTCAGTCACCGTCCACCTTGTCCACGACCTCTAGAGTTGTCCAAACCTCTGTCACGCTCCACACTGCATAACAACACTCACTCTTTTATTCTCTCCTTTTATCAGCAGTGCCCACATTATTTTTTAACCACCACTGTACCGACTGTGAAAGCCCCAAGATCTGAGAGGTGAGGGACACCGGGCCGACTCCCAGCTCATCTCTGTGCAGGTGTGTGTGAACTGGTCTACTGGAAGGTGCCCCTGCCCATGGCAGGTGGTCTTTAAGGCACCTCCAAGCCCAAACCGTTCTGTGATTCCACCATTCCATGAACCTGGAGTTGTTTTCTCCCTTTTGTGTCACCTCAAGTCTTTGCAATTCCAGCTGCCTTCCCATTCCCTGGTCACGCTGTCTCATGGGGTCCTTTTGCAACTCCCCCCAGAGTTTTGTCTTTGTGACTTTGTAGATGTGGGACACGGCTCAGTGGTGGACGCAGCAGTGCTGGGTTGATGAGCCTAGGGGGCATTTCCAACCTTAATGATTCTATGTCTCAATATTACAAATGAATTGTTGGTTCTGCTGAGCAGTAGCAGCAGGCTGGGCTCTCCCTCCAGGGCTCTGAGCCCCTCCCAGGTGAAGAAGCTGCTCCATAAGCAGCAGCCACTCGACCCCACGTGTGCCCAGCCCCCCAGGGTGGGCAGGCGAGGGGGCCGTGGGGGCGCGTGGTGAAGGCTGGACCACGCCGTGATCCAGCACTCCCAGATCCAGCACTCCTGGATAAAAACAGCCCTGCAAAGCTCTCAGCAGCAGAAAGTCCCCTCCAAGCCCAGGGATCAGCAGTGCCCAAGGAAAAGCTCGGCTCGGAGCGTTGCTCTGCGGTTACTCCTGGTGTGATTTCTGCTGCTGTGAATTCGTACGCAGCCTGAAGAGCCCGGGGGGAGGCAGGTGGTTCCTGTGCTGAAACAAGTTTAACAAACTTCTCCTTCAGTCGCCTGCCAAGGCTCCCAGGAATGAGGCAGATCAGAAAACAGCCTGGGAAAAGCATTCACTGCTGGGGTTGCTGTGAGCAAGAGCCATTGCTAAGAAGTAGCTATTTTTTATTTGGGAAAAAAGGAAAAAAAGAAGGGGTTGGTTTTTTTTTTCATCTCCCTTCCTCTGGAATTATCCTGAGTTTCCAATGAGAAAAGCTCTACAGAAAAATTCCATCAGCCTTCTTATTTGCACAGTCTCTCCTTCCTCTTATGGTCAAAGGAGCTGTTGAAAAACGGGATTCTCCTCACGTTCCTGGACTTTTCCATCGATCCCTCACCCGTTCGATTCCATTCCTGACCCAGTTCCCTCGGGACCAGCCCATCTCAGAGGGTGTTAGGCTGTTGGGAGAGGTGATGGCTGGGCAGCTCTGCATTCCCCAGAAGCGATGAGGATGTGATAACAGGCTTCCTGCACTAATACCAATATTTGAGACACACAAAAGACCAACACACAAAATTGCTCTCGTCTGACAGCCCGGGCGAAATGCAGGGTCATGGCAGCAAGGATGGTTTCAGACAGGGGCCTCTTTCACCTTCCTGAGGTTTATTTTAAAAACAGCCACTTTCCTGTAATGCTTCTTCTGCATCAAGACAGAGACATCCAAAAAGTGCCCAGGCTGCAGAGTGTAGTGACTATTCCAAGGGATAAAAACATTCCCCATGCTGGTCCTGGCACAGGTCAGTGGCTGGAGAGGGATAAAAACTGAAGCTCAGTGGTTGTTCCTCAAAAATACCAAGCTGGGGCACTGAAACTCTTTGCACGAGCCACCAAAACACAGCCAGGAGTTTTGGCAAGTCCCCTCCTCCCCAGTAGGTCCCGCATGGGATCAAATAATCCTGGAAAAATCAGAACTTCTCCAAAGTTAAATGTTCTGAAATCATGTGGAAAGACAGGAAAATCACTGAAATTTGATGCAAAGTCCTTTTTTTTATTGATTTATTTTTCTCAAGTAATGACAACTTCCAGAAGTAAAATAAATGAACGTTCTGTTCAAAACTGTTCTGCTCCCTCCAGGTCGTCCCCTGGGTGAGAAAACAGCTTTTCTTTTGGAATCCACCCAATTTCTTGTTTCCAGGGTAAACAGCAAATCAAAAGTGAAATCTTCACACGGGGGCTAAACCCCCTCCTGCCTGAACAACGGGAATGTTCTCACCATGAGCGGGAAGCATCCCAGACCCACGGAATATCCTGAGCTGGGAGACCCACAAGGATCATCAGTCCCACTGCTGGCCCTGCACAGACACCCCAAATCCCACCCTGGGCATCCCTGGCAGCGCTGTCCAAAGGCTCCTGGAGCTCTGGCAGCCTCAGGGCCGTGCCCATTCCCTGGGCAGTGCCCAGCACCCTCTGGGGGAAGAACCTTTTCCTCATGTCCAGTCCAGCCTGACACAGACATGAGGACACCCCAGTTTCTGCCCTGGGAGGTGACAGCAGCTTTGGGACATTGCTGCTTTTCCTCAGGCCTGCAGCAAGGACACCCCTAGAAATTCCCGCTTGGAAAGAGGGAACTGAACCAGCGAAAGCACAGAAATTTTTACTTTATCCGAGCATCCCTCGTCCCTGGAGGGCGATCAGGGTGCCAGTGGCTCTGGCCCCATCACTGCAGCAGCTTCCCACACCTCCAGCACCAGGGGGATGCTAACAGGGGTTCACAGGGAACAGATGGACCTTTAACTGCCTCGCTGGGGCACGGCTCCGAGGGCAGCCTGCAGTCCTGGCTCTCTCCAGCAAGGCTGGGAATGCTGAGTGGCACCGGGGGCCCTTGCTTCCCATTCACTCATTCCCAGGGCAGGGAAAGGTGGTCGTGCCTGGGAAGGCACGTGCTTTGGGAATCACAGAGTCACAGAACAAACTGAGCTGGACTCGCAGGGATCATCGAGTCCGGCTCCTGGAGGGAAGGGAACGCCACGAGAAGGACCCGGGGAGGATCCTGCCCTCCCTGCAGAGGACCACGCCAGGATGTGGGAGGCAAGGCCACCTCTGCTGCTGGCACCAAGCTTCCAGCCCTCCTGTCCCGGGGCAGCTCAGCAGGGAAAGGCATCCCATGGCTCAGGAGAACGCGCAGGAGGGGCCGCAGAGGGGTTCCCTGCTCCCTCGTGCCTCCCTGCCTCTCTCCAACCGTTTAATTAATCCAGCGTGAGCTGGGCAGGCTCCAAACAGGCTCCTCTGCATCCCAAACCGCCCTGGCCTTCAGAACCCAGGCCCCTCCTGGAAACAGCTCTGAGCAAACAGCTCCCTCCTGCAATAAAAGTTCCTAAAATGGCACCTTCAGCCTGTGCCGAGGGCTCTGAGGAAGGAAGGATTCTCCTTGCCCCCTCTGCCTGGCCCTGTTTCTCCTGGCAGCAAGGATCCCTGTGCTCCAGCGAGGCATTTTTAAAGGCTGATGGAAACCAGGCAGCCCTGGCTCTGTCAGGATCTGCCAGGAGCCTTAAATCCCCAGCCTTATCTCCCCACTGGCTCCTTTCTCCCTGCGGGGCCGGGGCTGGGGGCTGGCTCTGCAGCTTCCCTGCTGCTGCAGGACCCAGGGCCGGTCCCCCTGGCCACATCCTGCCTCTCGCCTTCCTCTGGGGGTTTGGGGTCCCTCTTCATGCTTTTGGGATCCCCCCTCCCTCCTCTTGGGGTCCCTGTCCCACAGGAACCCTCATCACCCCACAGACCCTACGTGGGTGCCTTGGTCCCACCCCACAGTGCTGCTCCCACATGGAAGGAGTCCCACAGATATGCTCTTACAGAGAATAAGGAAAACAATGTCCTGGGCCAAGCCAGGAGGAGCATGGCCAGGACATCGGGGGAGGTGTTTGCCTTTCCCTCGCCAGGCACTGGGGATGCTGCCATGGCTGGGCTAGGGTTGCCCAGCTCAAGGGTGATGTGGAGAAGCAGGAGAGGCCAGTGGAGGGTCACCAAGACACTCATCCCGGGGGCACAGGGGAAGTGGGAAGAGCTGGCTGGGGTAACTGGGGATACCGGGGTTAGGGGGGATCTACCTGCACCTGCTGAAGACAGACCCAGACACTTCTCAGGGTGCCAGACCCTGCAACACAGGGCAGGGACCACAGGTTCAGACAGGACATTAGGAAAAGCCACTTCTCCAAAAGATGGTGCTGACCTAGGAGAGGGGTGGTGGAGCTCCACCCTTGGGGGAGATGGAGCAGAATTCCACGGCTGCCTTGAGCTCATGCTGGTGGCAGCCCCAGTGCAAAGTGGGGTTGGACAGGAGACCCCAGACCCTCCCTCACCAGCACTTGTGGCTCTCTACTGTTTGTGGGGTGTGGGGTGTTTCACGGAATCATGGAATGACAGGATGGTTTGGACTCAAAGGGATCTTAAAGCTCATCTCCGGTTCAGTTCCCTTCCACTGTCTCAGGCTGCTCCAAGCCCCAATGTCCAGCCTGGCCTTGGGCACTGCCAGGGATCCAGGGGCAGCCACAGCTGCTCTGGGCACCCTGTGCCAGGGCCTGCCCACCCTCCCAGGGAACAATTCCTGCCCAATATCCCATCTAAATTTACTCTCTCCCAGTTTAAAGCCATTTGCGATGTTCTGTGCAGAACTGTTATGTCCAACCAGCTCTGAATTTCCCTGTTTTCCTTTCATCAGCCATACCCTGCTTGGAAGATGAGGTGGGTGTTGCAATGACATTGTCACTTCTCCCATGTTCTGCTCCATTCTGTCCCTTGCACCTTGACCCTTGTTTTCAGTTCTGCATCCAAACAGGTCTCACTTTGTCTCACTTGTAAATTTGTGCCTCCTCTGCTTGTTCCTGTCCCCTGTCCCTCACCCGATGGTGTTTGTCCTCTCAGCGAGAGGGTGGCCTTTGGACAACCCAAAGGAGCAACGCTGCCTTTGGATCCACTTCCCATTCTTCCCCGGAGCCCCCAGCCTGGACAGTGCTGCAGGGACGAGGACTCGGTCTGGCACTGAGGAGGCAGGAGGTGACCCGCGAGCCCTGTGGATCCTGGAGCTGGCTGCTAGCTTGGAAAGAGCGAGGAGTGGGACCTGTAGGTGCCAGCTCTCTGCACTCTCCCCTCCCGGGGCCGCACGGGTCCTCCGGTTTCCTTAGGGATAAATTTAATTAGCAGCCTAGGCCGTTACCTCATCCTCAGATAAGCAATTAATGCCATTGCCAGGTGCTGTCGCTGCCAACAGCTCTGACAGCATTTGGAGAGCAGGGGAGGGAAATACAGGAGGGAGAACAGGGTTAAATGAGATTAACTGGAGGGGAAGCTCCGTGATGTGGATCGCAGAATTGTCAGTACAGGGAGAGGTCCCAATGAAAATGTTCCCGTTTAACCCCGTCCTTCTCCGTGGGACGGGAATGGAAGCAAGACAGCACAGGCTGCAAAAGCATCCTGGCTCACAGACACGTCCCCACTGACGGGGCCAACACCCTGCCCCTCACCAGCAGCTCCAGGACATCACCTGGGTCCCATCACCTGGGTGCCACTGGGCACTGCTGCTCCGGCCTCTCAGCTGGAGGTGCCAGCACTCCAAACCCCACACTCCCCACAGCGGTGCTCCCCACCAGCCCTCTCCCCTGCCCCAGCTCCACCCCAGGCTCCCGCAGACACAACTCCCTCAAAAGTGCCCTACGTGTCCACAGCTCCTGGTGCTTTAGGAGCTCACATCTCCTTCTCAGCATCATCTCCTGTGTCCCTCAGTCCCTGGGAAGAGCAGCAGTGCTGGGACAGCGTGGGGCTGTGACAGGACCTTAGTGCTGGGGTGTCACAGAGCTTTGGAGAGGACAGGGCAGGGCAGAGCGATGCCCTGCTCTGGGAGCTCCCCAAAACACACCACGCTGGAAGGTCCTGCAAGGGACAAACAAATACACCCTGACCTCTGGCCAGGCTGTCCTCAGCCCAAAGCTCCGCAGACCAAGGGCCAAGGATCAAGGATCCATCCTTTGGACACCATGGGACAAACCAACGGTGCTCCTCACACGCCAAATCCAGGCAGGCAGAGTTCCCTGCTCTCCTGAGAGCATCCCCAGCCTGATCCCAGCCCTGGCAGCTCCCTCCCAGTGCTGTGCTCCAGCAGCAGAGCTGAGCGCTCACCTGGGGGAGGCTTCCCAGCAACCTCCCCCCGCTGCTTCCCGGGGTTCACAAGGTCACCTCCCTTCCAGCGCTGCTCCCAAGCTCAGGCATCTGGTGAGCCCAGCACACCTGTGGGCAACACACCTGCGAGTCCCCCCGCCTGCTGGGGGGAGGGCACATCCATCAGTGCTGCTGGGATTCGGCTGTCAGAGAGAAACGCCTGGAATTCCTTACCTGCCCGCTCAGCCTGGTTCAGCCTCCCCAGCCTGTCACGGGTTCTTAAAGACAAATGGAAAGTTTTCTGTCCCTGCCTGAGCATGGGGGACTGGGATGTCACCAACATCCCCAGAGTATGGATGGAGAGGACCATAATCCAGCGTTTATCCTGTCAGGGCTGACCCTACACAAGGGGACAGGACCTCCCTGTCCCTATTTGGGGTCAGTCTCCTCTCCCAGGTAACAAGCAAGAGAACAAGAAGAAACGGCTTCAAATTGTGCCAGGGGAGGCTTAGATTGAATACTAAGGAAAATTTTGTCATGGAAAGGAGGTCAGGGCAGTGGTGGAGTCACCATCCCTGGAAGCGCTCAAAACACATGTGGCTGTGGCACCGGGGACATGGGTTAGTGGTGGCCCTGGCAGTGCTGGGTTAATGGTTGGACTCAACCTCAGAGAGCTTTTCCAACCTTAGTGATTCCACGATTCTCTGGTTCTGCCCCAAGGAGATGTGGATCTGTGTGTCCATCAGGCTGCTGTGACCAGGGCTGGCCGCAGCCCAAAGGCTCAGCTCACTGCACACTTCCAGAGGCCTCCGTGGGAAGCTGAAACCAGGGGGTGAGCTCAGAGCTCAGGAGCACAGTGCTGCTGGCAGCAGATGCCTCCTGGCTCCTGAAGAGCAGCCCGGGATGTGGCTGCTCCAAGGCCAAGCCCAGCAGCTCAGTGCTCTCCTGCAGCAGGACATTCCCCACCCCAGGAATGCCAGGTGCTGCTGGCCCAGGAGCAATCCCAGTGCCAGGCACGGGGGGAGCAGGACGCTGCCAGTGCCTGCACAGTGTCAGCCTCCAAACCTTGTCTCGGCAGCTTGGCACACACAGGAGGAACCAGAGCTCCAGGGGCTGGAAAACAGCATTGCCTCGAGCCCTGGGGTGACTCACATGCAGCGGGGGAGGACTGGGGCACTGCTTTCACCTCTGGGGTCCCAGCACGGGAAGGACACGGAGCTGCTGGAGAGAGTCCAGAGAAAGCTCCCAGGGCTGGAGCCCCTCTGCTCTGAGCCAGCCTGGGAGAGCTGGGGGGGCTCACCTGGGGAAGAGAAGGATCCAGGCAGAGCTCAGAGCCCCTTGCAGGGCCTAAAGGGGCTCCAGGAGAGCTGGAGAGGGACTGAGGACAAGGGCTGGAGGGACAGGACACAGGGAATGGCTTCCCACTGCCAGAGGGCAGGGATGGATGGGATATTGGGCAGGAATTGTTCCCTGAGAGGGTGGGCAGGCCCTGGCACAGGGTGCCCAGAGCAGCTGTGGCTGCCCCTGGATCCCTGGCAGTGCCCAAGGCCAGGCTGGACACTGGGGCTTGGAGCAGCCTGGGACAGTGGGAGGTGTCCCTGCCCATGGCAGGGGTGGATTGGGATGAGCTTTAAGGTCCCTTCCAACCCAAACCATTCTGGGAGTCTATGATTTTATTTCATATTTCAAACATGCTGCTCAGGCCAGCAGCCCGTCCCTTTTCTCTTGATGTAAACACTGAAGCACTGTGGACTCACACAGCGACTATTCTGAGCCAGCTTTCTCCAAGAGGTCTCCCGAAGCATTCAGGACCTTCACATTTTGTTACTTTGTTTGGTCTTGTTCAATTGTTTCCCCAAGCTCCTGCCTGGGAGAGCTCTGCCTCGGGATAGGGGCAATGTTAACCATAACAGGAACGCTTCCCAAGGGTTTAGCGCAGGGAAAGGAGCAAACCAAGCAGGCAAGTGGTGACATCAAAGTCGCACTGATGGAAATCCCCTAATCCTATAAACCCTTCCTGCTTTAATTGGTGTTAAAACAAAGATAATCTTATCTCAGCCCTATAAAAGAAGGGATAGGATGTTCTTTCTAAAAGCCTCTCTAAAAGCCCTCGTAAACTTGACAAACATTCCATGTTTCCAGCCTGAGGAGAACAACTTTAATCCTAAAGGAAACAGGAAAGCAAAAAGGGATCTTTTCCTGGACAAGAGCCCTTCGAGTGTCCCCAGCCCTGGTCCTGGTGCCAATCTGGAGCCACACCAGGCACCGTGGGGCTGCTGGGGACAGCCACAGACCCCCCAGGACCAGACACGGACTGGGGGCACCAGAGCAGGCGTGGAGCGGGCAGTGTCTGCGCATTCCCAGGTCCGAGCAGCGCCAGGACCGGACCCGGGCTGGGTCTGTGCCTCCCCTCCGGGTACTCCACGTACCTCTGGGGCTGCTCAGCGTTTTCACTGCCTCGTCTCCACTCCCTTGTCCCAGGGGTTGGAGGAGCGGTTTCAGGGCCTGAGATGGGGTCTCTGAAGGAACCCCCATCTGGCCCAGAGGCCCCAGCCCAGTGCCCTATTCCCAAATCGCTCTGCCTTGGCTTCCCCCAGCACCAGGAGCCC
>VXAD01000861.1:293454-313758 GCA_013399195.1 Dicrurus megarhynchus | reverse complement strand
CGGGGCAGGTCCGCCCCGACGGCTGCGGAGGAGGGGAGGAGGGCACCCCCCACATTCTCTCCGCCTGGAGGGGGGGCAAGAGGGACCCTGTTGCAGAGGCGGACTCTGCTTCCCCAAGCTCCCCCCACCCCAAACTTCCCCTCTTCCCCCGAAATTTCCTTTGCCTCTTCCCTGTTTTCCCCGCAAAAAGGAACGCGGGCAAGTCCCCAGACCCCCAAACTGTGAGTGCTTTGAGGGACAGAGGGAAGGGTGTCCCCCCAAGCAGAAGTCCCTGAGGGAGATGAAGGGGTGGGGGGGACGGGCACTGCCACCTCCTCCAAGCCCTCGCACTCCCGCAGAGCCCTCGTCCCCAGTAAAACGCTTCCCGCAGATCACTCGACGTGCGGAACAAGGCGGCTGCTTAAAAACACAAAGCCGGAGCCCTAATGAGTTCAATTACAATGTGGTAAACACATTGCCTCTACGCTTTAATTAAGCCGGCTGTCCAATTTTAACTCATTAGTAATTCATTAAGAGAACAGCCTTTAGCTGGCTGCGAGGAGTTCCGAAGCCTGTGCGGTTACGCGCCGTGTACATCCCAAGGTATTCGAGAATGGGAGAGCGGTGTGCGTCCATCCTCCCCCAGCAAAGGGGGCTCCTGAACCCCAAACGGAGATCACCTGCTGTCCCAGCTGCTGTGGGACACCCTCACAGGGGAAGGGAACCCGAAGGTGTCGGTCTGGGGAGGAGGAAAGAAGTACTGGGGTTACCCGGTATCCCCCGTCCCTCGTCTCTCGGGAGAAGCCGGACCAATTTACGGGCAGGGGGAAGGACTCTCTAGGGACTGCGGAGTCCCCGCGCCCCGTCTAAAAAAAAAAAAAAAAAAAAAACCAAAAAAAAACCAGAGAAAGTGTTTGAAACGTATCTGGGCCAAGAAACAGGTCAAATTTGCCCAAGCAGCAAATTTGGTTTGATGAGTGAACCCAGGGGTCTGCAGGGCCGGGTCTTGCCTCTCCGCCCCGCGGAGCTGGAGGGGAGCCTGGGAACCGGGGCGCTGCGTGGTGCCGGGAGTGAGGGTGGGAGGTACCCCCCAAAATACCGGTGTTGAAGCTGTCTCTGCCCCGCTGGAGCTCACCTCGCTCCGCGACACCCTGCGCGTCTCCCCGCGCCTCTCCGCTCGATGTGGCGGCTGCTGCAGGGGCACCGCAGCAAAACGATTTGGGGGAGCCCGTGTTTCCTTCTCTTCGCTGTTCTGCCGAGGAGCGGCGAGCCGCAGTGTCCCGCACGTCCCGCGGGTGACAGTGGCAGAGCAGAGATTTAGGGTTTCCCGCTGCAGCTACTGCCCCGTTAAGGATTAAAGCATTTTCACTTCAAATTGCAAAGTCTGGGAGGAGGCTCTGAGGCGGTCCGGGCTGCACACCCCCAACCCTTCCCCAAATCCCATCCCACTAGAATCGCTGCTTTTTAAGTGTTTGCATTATGAGTGTAGTTATCATTTTAGCACAGCTCCAGCAGGCTGGAGGTAGCATTTATTTTTTCTAGATCGACTGAAAGTTTATTTTTCTTTCTTTATTTTTAGCTATCTTTGACATTTAAAATCTGAATATGCAAAAGGATTTAGCAGACAGGAGAAGGTTTTGTCTAATCCTCCTTCATTGGTGGCTGGTGCTTCAGAGAAATGCACACACCACCACATAAAATCTTTCAGAAGTAAGTTTGGGTGGGTTGCTTATTATTTGGGGTTTCATTTGTTTATTTGTTTGCTTGACCACAGTCATTTATCTGATTCCAAACAGGTTCAGAAGTCCTTTTTTTTTTTTCCTCTCTCCTTGGCTGCGCTTCTTGCAGACAAGTACCCAGCCTAGCACGGGTACTTGTCACCTCTGCTGTCTCCACCGCCCAAGCTCAGCTCCATCTCAGGGGAAGGAGACAGGAGCAGGACCTCTGAGTTACCATGCAGAAAAAACGGGGCTTCAAACTCCAGATTTGAGTTTGTAAACGACTAAATCCCTTCTGAAGAAGCCTTTAGGCAGACATCTCGAGAAGAAACCCTTAATAAGAGTCGTCTCCTTTGGGGAGTAGATTGGGAGCAGTTATCTCTTTAAAGCAGTTTTTCCTTTTTCACATCGCGGGCCCTCTCTGCCGTAGCCTTGATTTTCATTTGGCTCCAGGCTTGCAAAATCGGATTGCCTGGAATTAGGAGATTTGAATATTGTTCCTCTTGATGTCAAAGAATTTTTTTTTTCCCACCAAGAAGGAATATCATACATGCAGGATCAGGTCCTAGTGGAAGGCAAGTCTGTGGGCACCCTACTCAGGGCTCAAAAGCAGTGATATTTAACCTGTTGCAGTGTTGCCATTTTCACCTTCTTTTTATTGTCAGATCTTTAAAAAAATTGCCCTGAAAGTGAAAAGAATATTGCTTATCTATTTCCAGAAACATCCTCCACTCCTTTGTCTTGACAAGCAAAGCACTGGCTTCTGGACACCCAGGGGACAATCTTCCTCCAGAGCCTCCTGGTATAAATCTAAAAATAATCTTGAAGCCAGTGGGCTACAATTCATTTTATTACCCCAGTGTTAATCTAGAATAGGTACATAAAAACTGTTAGGACAATTAATCTGAATTAATTTCCAAAGTGAATTAAATTAAATTGAATGAAGACCACCTGAATTCTGAATAAGAACAACCTTCACAGGGGTTTCACGCAGTTTAATTAATCCACTTTTGAATTCTCACCTTCAGCTAATTTGGGTTATTTTCCTGAGTGTCCCCACGTAGGCAAAATCTTAGAGGTAAACGTGGCTCAGGGGAATTCCTCTGGATTTACCCAGATGTAATTTAGAACAGAAATGTATCCTCTAATACTCTTTGACCATGGCACAGAAACGATGCAGAAATGAGAGATATATCAATTGTGCTGCTGCATGGAGCTCAGCTTTATGAAGGAAACCTTTCCCAAAAGTTTTTTTTTTTTTTTTAATTGTTTTTCTGTCTGCTCTCTCCTTGTACGTCTGTGTTTATAAATGCAGGTACAAGTGTATGAAGACGTGCACGTTATCGATGTGTGCTCTATTTGACTTTGCTCTATTTGTTTAATCCATTAAAGGCTCTCCTCTGTGCACCTGGGACTCCCATTGAAGTTAAACTGGGAGCTAAAGAAACAGCAGGATCAGCTGTCTGGGAGGGAGCTCGGTGCTGCACCTTCACAGCTGAAATAGGACGGCAAACCCAAAACCCACAGCCACTCAGGGCCCAGCAATCTAGGACAAATTTACAGAAGCAAGGCTGTCTTTCAAGGAGCAAAGCCCCTTCTACTGGCTGAGGAAGTGTCATCAGCTTTGCAAATGTAGTAGGCACAAGTGATTTTGTTGCAATATTTGTTCAGGACATTGCAATGTTGCTGAGATAATTGTCCTCCACTTTTAATGGTGCTTGGTGAACTGAGGAGAGCAACCGGAGCAGGCACAGGAAGGTCTCAATTCTCCCCTCCCAAAAAAGCCATTTCAAACAGCCGATCTGTTATTTCAGCACATAAGGTAACTAGACCAGGCACCTGCTTTTTTTTAAACAGCTATTTTAAAAATCAAGGGAATTATTTTTCCTTCTGAAATCAGTGGCTGTAGGACAAGCTACTTAAGATGTATTTCATGACTGATATCGAAGAACCAGAGAATGGTTTGGTTTGGGAAGGACCTGAAAGATTATCTATTTCTAACCCCTCTGAGATGGGCAGGGACATCACGAGTGGCTCCCTGGTGCCTCTGAGGTGAGATTCCCGAGGTCAGAGCAGTCTTCTCCAAGGGGATACTTGTGCCAAACATCCCAGATTGTCACGATAACAGAATGTCTTTAATAACTCTTCAAGTAAGCATATCAGTGGGATAAGGTAAAGCGGTATGATCATGCCAGAGCACATCCACAAACATGGAATTTTAGTCCTTAGTACAATGAATTACGGCGTGACCTTGCAGAGAGCCATTTATAGACCAACGTTTTAAAGATAAGCTCTCAAATAAGAGTGCCCTGTGAGTAATCTGGTGTGCTGCTCATCTGTCCAGACTGGGCATTTCTGAAAATCAATCTCTTTTGGATTGGGATTTCTCAGTTGACATACCTAAGTTGGAAAAATACGATCTCTTCTTCAAGACTCAATTTATGCACCTGGAAAGGATGCGTGTGTGTGTGAATGTGTTTAGGGAACATCATTCATCTACCAGCATCTCAGAGAGATTTTATAAAATGTAGTTGAGTTAAAAACTCAAACATACCCTAGCCTTCATTCTCACTTTTTCATAATGCAGTAGAAAATAAATAAATAACCAAATATCATAGCTAAAAACATCTGTGAAAAGCTGCATAAAATGAAAGATTCCCAAGAATTTAGAAACTATGGAGGAACTTCATAGTTTGAGTCAGGTATTTCCAGACTCATCGGGATGGAAGATTGCTGCCAGTCTTTCCTCCTTGACATCCAAATTTTAATTTCATGCACCATGAGATCAATCCACCTTCTGACCCATTCCTTTCATAAATTTGGATGCATTTTGGAAAAATGCAAGGCCAGGTTGGATGGGGCTTGGAGCAACCTGGTCTAGTAGAAGGTGTCCCTACCCATGGCAGGGGGGTGAAATAAGATGGTCTTTAATGTCTCTTTCAAGCCAAACTATTCTATGATTCAAAGGAACATGCTCCTACCAATTTGTCAAATTTAAAAACGTAGCAACGACCCAATGGAGTCAATCTTTACAATGGACAGAGGAGATTTTCAAAACAGGCAGCGGCAAATTTTATGGTACCTGCACCTAATACAAAAGGTGAGGATATGGCCTCAAGTTGTGCCAGGGGAGGTTTAGATAGGATATTAGGGAAAATTTCTTCATGGAAAGGGTTGTCCAGCCCCACAGGCTGCCCAGGACAGTGGTGGAGTCCCCATGCCTGGAGCGGTTGGCACTTGGGGACATGGATTAATGGTGGGAGAATGGTTTGACTCAATGAGCTTAAAGATCTTTTCCAACAAAAATGATTCTGTGATTCTTCTGCCTGATGCTCCCACCACCACCTGCTGGGGATGGAACCACTCACCTAGGCAAGCTGATGGCTTCTGCCTTG
The DNA here is from genome assembly GCA_013399195.1 of Dicrurus megarhynchus. Classification (NCBI taxonomy): domain Eukaryota; kingdom Metazoa; phylum Chordata; class Aves; order Passeriformes; family Dicruridae; genus Dicrurus; species Dicrurus megarhynchus. The sequence continues at coordinate 308,666 of VXAD01000861.1, read as the reverse complement.
ACATCAGCTTGCCTAATCACCTCTACTACTACCTTGCCAATTCTTTTGTTGCTGCCATCCCCGCAATTATAATTTAGGCATTTCCAGAGCCCAGGACTTCACTGGTGTTGTAAAAGTTTCAAGGGCTAGTGAGTTTTCACCAGTGGCAGAACCAGTTTAATTCCCTTTCCTCATGCCCTGTTTACTTTTCCAGTTCCTCCACTATGGTTCAGCTTCCCTTTATCTGTGCTAACCCCTCTGTCTGCAGGGACACCTTTCAGCCTCAAATAGTGAAATGCCACTCAGAAAAAAAAATTTTCTACCTCTGCAGGAGGAGTGTACCCCATCACAACAGAAAAATACTGAGAAGAGGCCTAAAAATATCTTCAGCTGATTTTGACATCACGAAAAAGAAATTACAAGGATTTGTCCCTAGCATAAACTTGTGAGTAAGTCCCTATATTACATACCTTAAAAAAGGACTTTCATTTCACAGCAATGCTAACACACTTTGAGGAGCTGATGTTTAGAAATCAAGCAAGGACATAACTAATTTCAAAGGAGCACAATTACAAATCAGTTTGGCCCAGAAATAAAAGTCTTTCCTATCTGCTTTCGCTCATGATTGTTAATTAATTGGTAGGTAATAAACACAGACACCAGTTTTGCAGGAGTAGAAACATGAGGATATAATGGACTAGCTTTCCTGGTGTTATGCTATTAAGTCAGAGTCCACTTTCCAGGAAAAAAGCCTGTATAGAAGACATGAGAGGTGTTTTTGAAGAGGTGCCTACAAGCCATCTGCAGCCCAGCTGCTTTTTGCAGAGCCCTGTGCCTTCCTTTGAGCCCGACCTTGCTGGTTTGCCTCTTTCACAGTTCCAGCCCCAAGCTGAGGTGGATGGTTGAAGTCCTTGGTCAGCCTTGGGGTTCACGCTGGACCTGCAGGACAGCTCAGTTCAATTCTTTCCTTTGCCATTACTCACGGTTGTGTATGAGCTGTGCAAGAGGTTTTATCTCTCTTTATGAATTCATAGAATCCCAGAATGGTTTGGGTCAGATGAGACCTTCAAAATCATCCAATCCCATCTCCTGCCATGGGCAGGGACACCTTGCACTATCCCAGGGTGCTCCAAGCCCCATCCAGCCTGGCCTTGGACACTGCCAGGGATCCAGGGGCAGCCACAGGTGCTCTGGGCACCCTGTGCCAGGCCCTCCCCACCCTCACAGACAGGAATTTCTTCCCAATGCCCAATCTAAACCCATTTCCTTTCAGTTTAAAATGATTCCTTCTTTTCCTACCAACGTCTTCCCAGGACAAACCTAAGTGCCCACAATTCATCACTGTAGGGCTTAAGGAGGCATCTCTGGTGCCTGGATCCCTGAGGGATTATGCAACCAGACCTGCACATGAATAAATTTGGGGGATATGAATTAATCCAGAGGACAAATCCTCAAGATAATCTTTAGAAATATGATAACAATTTTGGGGGATCAGTGTCTTAATTCCACCAGACTCCAGTCCTACTAAGTGCACTAACAAGTGGGTAACCAGTTAATAGTTATTATAAATAAGCAGAAAAGTGCAATAGAAGTTACTGGGGCACTGGGATGCAGTGAGAATAGAGGTGCATGGACCACACACTGTGCTTTCACCCCACGAATTCCTGTCTCGGGAAATAAACCCCATATACTGCATGACACCCTTGCACACCAAACCTACTCTTCCCAAGCTCCCTGGTCCCCGCTCTGCCAAGTGCCACTTCTGCTGCAGACGAGGCAGACATGTGTCCCCCCCCCCCAGGGAGGCAGGACAGGTGAGTGCCAGTCCCACAGGAACAAGCTCAGAGACAATTTCCTGGACATGCAGTCAGCCACGTCTTGCTTGAACGGGTGTCAGTTTCCCAAACCTCACTAACTGAAACAACGCTATAAATGTGCTCCTTTGGCCGAGTTTTAGGAAGGGAGGAGTTAGAGCACCTACTTTGCCTATTTATATTTGCTGCTGCCAAAGGAACTGAAAGGCCATTAGCAACTCTGCTGGTCTTTCAGCATTGGAACTAAACACCTTTAGCCCCAGAGGGCTTCACAGCAGTAGGAAAAACCCCACACTTGTAAGGTCTCCAGCCCTTTATTACTTTTTTCCATCATGATTACCTTGGCTCCAGAAAGTTTTAATACCGTTCAAAATTCAATCCAGTTTTATTGACATCTCTAGTTTTGCCAAGCAGTTAAACTGAAGCAGACGGCATGAATTTCAGTCAATCAATATTCATTTAAAACTGGACACCCATATGTAAGCATACTCTCTCCTTGGCAATGAGTAGGGAGGCTAAACAATCAATCCACACTTGTATTTAAACTCGGCGACTGCATTTTCAAAAACCCCTACATAAGGCAAAATTGAATGGTTGAATAAGGCAACATGTGATTTCTGTTATGTTATTATTAATAATTAATAATTCACTTAATAACACAGTGGGAGCCTAATCCAAAACCCACTGATGTCAATAGATTTCTTTCCAGTGCACTCAGTAGCACAAAGCAGACACAAAAGCTCAGGTTTTTAACAGCGTTTAAGCACCTACGTCCTGTGCTGGACTCAGGCACCTTCTGCTTCACGGCCTCTTGGCTCAGAACAAGGCAGTGAAGTGGTGGTGATATGGTACAGTGAACAATGGAGTGTGGTGGATGGGTGGTGAGCAATAGAGTGGATCAAGAGCTGTCCAGGTACTTGTGGCAGGGCTAGATTTAAATTTTGGCCTTACAGCACTGGTTGAATACGCCCACCTACTCTGTTACAGGTGCCCACCACGTAGGACTGATGTTTATTCTGTTGTACTTCAATATAACAAGCAGATTGCATCCATTATTGACAGGCTGGGACAGCTGCGGGTGTTCACCTGCACAAGAGAAGGCTCCAGGGAGAGCTCAGAGCCCCTGGCAGGGCCTAAAGGGGCTCCAGGAGAGCTGCAGAGGGACTGGGGACAAGGCCTGGAGGGACAGGACACAGGGAATGGCTTCCCAGTGCCAGAGGGCAGGGACAGTTGGGATATTGGGAAGGAATTCCTGGCTGGGAGGGTGGGGAGGCTCTGGCACAGGTTTCCCAGAGAAGATGCAGCTGCTCCTGGATCCCTGGCAGTGTCCAAGGCCAGGCTGGATGGGTCTTGGAGCAAAGTGGGATAGTGGAAGGTGTCCTTGCCCTCGGCAGGGGGTAGGAACAAGATGGTCTTGAAGATCCCTTGCAGCCCAAACCGTTTTGTGATTCTATGATTAAGAGCTGTCATACGTTATCTGCATCCCCAATTAAGGCTCTGGCTGTGTGCAGAGTCTGATGTGTAAAAGATAAGAAGATCCAGGAAACAGCAAGCTGTTAAGTTTACTTAAAACTTTCCCTGGCCTTTTCCTGGCTGCCATCAACATCTTTGAGGCAGCTTCTGAGAAGTGCTGTGGCAGCCAGACACCCAGGCCTTGGACATCTGGACCTTAAAGCAAATATTATAGTTGTTATTATTACAGTTTTGCCTCCCTAATTAACCAGTTGGGCACTTGCCAGCTCTTTCTCTCTGTACTGCAAGGGTTGTTTCCATTGGGTTTAGGCAGACAGTCTTACTTTAAGATCCCTATTGATCAGCTGCCATTCTCACATGGTTAAAGCACTCCTCTTGGGGAACTCTCCAGTGTTTTAAGTGCACACAGTTACTCTCATGACTGGCTTGTAAACAGGTTTTAATGGGGCTATTAGTGTAAAAGGACAGGAAACGTTCAAAAACAGCCTTTTAAATATTCATGAAGATGTTTAATCTGGTGCTTAATCACCACTGTTTGCATATCAGAAAAGCGGGGGGCAGCAGTGCCTCACTGTTAACTTCAACAGGACATTAATAAATGCTCTTAGGCCCATGATTAATGCCCAAAGGGCAGCCAAACTCTTAACAAAACATGCCCCACCTTCTGCAGAGGAGCTTCCCAAAACAGGTGTCCAAGGAGAGCATTAGGTCCCAGGAGAGGAGGTTCAGGGCCAGGCTCTGCTCTTACCCATGTTGAGCATGGCATGACCTGTCCTTTCTGCACTTCCTGTGTCCCATTGGGTCACAGGGGCATCAGAGAGGACTTTTCTGCCTGGGTGGAGGGTTCAGAGCCCCAGGGAGTCTCCCAAAAGCAGCTGTGCTCAAGTGGGATGCACCATGTCCTGCCTCTGTCCCTCACTGGGGCTGGATGGGCCCTCCAGGAGATGCCAGTATCTCCCCACTCCCAACAATGGGTTCATTCACTCAGGCTTTCCTTCCAGCAAAGCTCTGGCTCAGACTTTCAGCTGGTTTATGCTGACTGAATTGCTGCAAGGGCATGAAAGACCCCCTATTTAACTGGTTTAAGCAGTGATTTTATCCCAGTGTCCCATTCTCTGTAACCCCTACTGATCTTTCCTGGCCACTCATGTGGTCATACCTATTCACTCTCTGCTCTGACCTGCCCCAGGAGCCTCACAACTTGGGTAAAGGCAGAGTTAGCTAAACACAGAATTCCAGCTTCTGTGTTGCTTTGGGTGTGGATTTTAGCCATTTCTTTGGCAATTTTTGTAATACATGTTTTATTTGCATTTAAAAAGTAAAGGCGGAAAGGATAGTATTTCCCCAGTGGGAGAGACTTCATGCAATTTTAAAAACGTGCATTATTTAATCCAGCAGGCATTAAGATGCCTTGAGCTGTTAACACCTGTTGTGGAAATCCATAATACACAGGCTTAAAAAACCAACAACCCTGAGAGACCCATAAAGGTTCCTGCAGAGCTGTCGTCGCCTCTTGTGTCAATGAGTACTTAAGGGCCCTGAAATCTGTGGCTGAACTCACTTACTTGAGCACGTGTTTTCTCTTCAGCTCAAAAAAAAAAAGAAAAAATTACTTAGGATAATTTCATTGAAGAAAAAAAAAAAAGAATAATGAATATGAAACACCAGTGAAATGCATTTCTTACACAAACCTCTCATGCATTTTTCATACATTTCCCCACCCAGGCGCCTAAATGCACCAGCTTATAGTCTATGTTACTACCTTGTAAAACTCCACGTAAAACTTCAGCCAACATATTTTTTAGTGCTTTGACACACTGTCATTTAACATATGTCAAACCCAGGTAGCCTGCCCTTGGCTGGGGAGGTCACCACTGTCTCCCACAGAAGTGGATCAAAAAAACTATATTCCCAATAAGAAATGCAAAGGTAAAGCAAAACTCCCTGGGGAAAGTGTGGAAGAAACTCTTAGTGTGATTTCACATTAGCAACACCTGTGCTCACTTTATCTTCATAATCAGCAGAATCACAGTTGTGCTGTGAAGTCCTGGCTGTGCTGAAGCCAGTGGAAGCTTTCCCATTTAAACAATGGGACCTCTCTAATGGGACCACCTAAAAATTTAGAAAGCTGCTGTCAACAAGGAGCTGAGTGTCTGGTGCCATTTGAGCCCTCCAGGGTGTGCTTCTTGGCCTCTCATGCACCTCATTGGCCCATGTCAGATTGTTGACCCCTCATGGGTGCTTCTCCCATCCTGGGGTGTCTGGGAAGTCCTGGCTGACAAGGAAAAAGGGAAAAAGAGTACCCATCTTTAGAAAGGGGTGAAAGTAACACCCTGAGAATTACTGTCCTGTCAGCCTGACCTCTGTGCCTGGGAAGATCATGGAACAGAAGCTGTGCTAAGGGACATGGAGAACAGGGAAGTGATTGGAGACAGCAGGGCTGCATCAAGGGAAAATCCTGAGTGACTCAACGTAGTGGCTGTCTTTGCTGCAGTAACTATGTCAGTGGATCAGGGAAGAGCTGCAGACGTCATTTTTCTGGACCTCTGTAAAGCCTTTGTCATGGTCTGCTACAACATCCTTCCCTCCAAACTGGGGAGTGAGAGAGTCCATGGGTAAACTGTTAGATGGATTAGGAGCTGGTTGGATGGTGGCATCCAGAGGGTTGTGGTCAATGTCTCAGAGTCCCAGTGGCCATCAGGGACAGGTGGTGTCCCTCANGTCCAGAGGAGGCCATGGAGATGCTCTGAGGGGTGGAGAACCTCTGCTGTGAGGAAAGACTGAAAGAACTGGGATTGTTCATCCTGGAGAAGAGAAGCTTCGGGGTCATCTAATTGTAACCTTCCAGCGCCTGAAGGGAACTTACAGGAAAGATGGGACAAGACTTTACAAGAGCCTGGAATGACAGGACAAGGAGGAATGGCTTCAAGCTGAAAGAGAGTAGGTTTAGGTGTGATATTAGGAAAAAATCTCCCCTGTGAGGGTGGTGAGGGTTGCCCAGGAAAGCTGTGGCTGCCCCATCCCTGGCAGTGTCCAAGGCCAGGTTGGACAGGGCTTGGAGAAATCTGGGATAGTGGGAGGTGGCCCTGCTCATGGCAGGGAGTAGGATGTGATAATCTTGAAGGTCCCTTCCAACCCAAACAATTCTGTGATTCTATGATTCTATGACTCTATGATTCTGTGATTCTGTGATGTTGTGATTCTTTCTAGGTGTCCTAGGGGCTGGAGGCACACAGGTATCTGCAGGTGCACTGGTGTCCCAGCTCCCAGCAGAGCCTGGAGACTGAGCTGGAACAAGAAAATGATCTGTGAGATAAAACATAAATGTTTATTTATGAGGTGTCCAGGGCTACCTGGAGTATCACACATGAGAAGGTTATGAGGGGACAGTATCCTTCTGGAGGAAGAGCTAAGGCCAGCTGAGATGGCCAGGGTCCCCTCAGACGTGGCTGGGTTTCATGGTGTGGTACATGGGGATGTTCTGTGCTGGGCCAGAAGCTTGTGGGTCCCTTCCAATGCAGGACATAACATGATTCCATGATTCTGTGACCTGTTTTAAGGCAGCTGGATGGAGTCCTGTGTGTTTGCACCGAATTCCCCCACCCACGGCCTGTTCTGCACGGCCTCAGCTACAGGAGACAGGTCCCACCTTGCTGCGGGGTAAGACAAATCCTACAGCTCCAAGAGAGTTTTATCACAGGGATAATTAGAAACTTTCCTACCTGCCTTTATTAACTAAATAATTTTATAATTAGTTTGCAGCACTCAAGCCATTTCAGCAGCAGGCATAGAAATCTCTGAGGAAGGAAGGGAATACCAAGATTGTTTATTCATGGATCCTAGGAAATTTTTCACCGGGGCTGTCTCCTGTGGTGGACTCCCTGGGGACAAGTGAGAATCTCAGCAATTTTATGAAACTTACTTAACAGTCTATCGATGTTCAGATGAGGAGAACAGAAGGCTGGAGGACAGGTGACATCATTCTGGAGAAAGTCAAAGGCAAAGCTGTCACAAGTATGAGGAAAGCCGTGGTCAGGCTCAGACTGGGAACTCGTGCTGGTTGTGGTTACATGCCTGGCCCATGACCACCGACCTGGGGACTGGGACCTGGAGCAGTGGCCTGGGTGAAACTTAAACTACTCCAGTTTAAGTTTCCCTCTGTTTCTCTGTTGGAATCAGAGGGTTTTTTTACACCAGAAAACAAATCAGATGTTTTCCAACATTATTCTTGATTTCTAGACATCTCTGTCTTAGCAAGGCACAGATTAAGTCCCACCTAGCTTTTGCTTGATTTTTACAGCTTGGCATTTACGTGATGATGTCTTTCTTGAAAGGATCTCATGGCACATACAGAATAAGGCTTTTGGCTTGACAACACAATTATACAGGACTTTATCTTCAAGTAAAGCTACTCAAATTTGTTTGGGCAGAAAATTCTGAGGCTGGAAACATAGCTGTTAATTCTGTTTTGTAAAACATATGTAGTGTATTTTTTAAATAACATTGGTTGTAGAAGATAATTATAATTTATCTTAAAATACTTCTCTCTCCCAGACTTTGATAAATTTCAATGAATTGTTTGGGGAAATATTTCAGTAATAAATATAGGAAAAATGCAAGAACTGAATCTATTTTGAAAAGGTGAATTTTTAATATTTTTAACAAATACCGATGCTTTCCCCCAACAATGTAAAGAAAAATAGGAAGACATGGAGTAATCCTACTCAGCCAGAGCGGCGACTCCTTATGATCACTTCTGAGATCTGTCCTGAAACTACACACTGCACTGGAAGAACAAAAAAGAGAATTTTCAAAGTTGTTTTTCTAGCATAGAACCATAGATTGGCTTGAATTAGAAGGGACCTTAAAGATCATCTCATTCCACTGCCCTGCCACGGGCAGGGACACCTTCCATTAGACCAGGTTGCTCAATCTGGCCCTGGCTATCACTACTCAGAGATTTTCTTTGCAGCTGGGTGCTTCAGACCAACCTAATTTCTTTATCTTCTATGGTTGTTTCCGTCAGATAATTGTGGGGTTGAGACCAAATCTTCACGATCAACCTTGTTTCCTCCATCCTACATGCTTTGGGGTAAACCCATGGCTCATGATTTCCTTTCACTGCCCTAGCTCTTCCTCGTTAAATGAGATCAGCAGCTCATCATGAAGCCTGCACAAGAAATGACAACCCTAGGTAGTTTTTGTGAGGAAAAAAAATAAATAACCCAAATGAGAGGACAATCTCATGGCCATCCTTGCACCTATGGTGGCAAAGGGCACCAGTGGACAGAATGAACCCAAGAAGAGAACACTTCTGGAGACATCCCTAAATAGATGTTTATTTTTAACCCTCACACCCAAGCCTGGAAGATCCTATCCTTTCTGCAGGAGTCCTGTATTAGTGCTCCAGCTGAGGAACATGCATTAACAACTCTTAGTCTCTTATACTGAGCATTAGGTCTCATCTTTGAAGTCAGATTAATGGAGATTAGTGGTACCACTTAAGAGTTTAAACATCATTCTGACCCAAATTGGTTGTGCAGGCCCAGTGTATAACGTTGCACATGCAAGGCTCTTACTGTCCAGAAAGTGATTTCACTAATTGTTTCAGGGAAGAAAGCTTGTGTTACTTTCTGCTCTAATCCTGAGGTACTGCCCCCCACGCTTTCCACATCCACTGTCAAACACATCTGGTTATCCATCTACATAAGCATCCATTTAATAATCAAAGATCATTTTGTTATAGCTGCAGTTGGCCTGTCTGCTTGCCTTCCCTGAGTGATTTCCTCCATGCCTCTGATCTCTTGGATGTCTGCTCCAGTTCCCACAAGGAGTGACACAGGAATTGAGGAAAACCGACAAAAAATAAACAGGCACAGCACTGCAGAAACTGCTGCGCTGTATTAAAACAAATGGTTTTAATTATTTAAAATTAGATGCCTTGGCAGAAGCCATGCAGAAACTAAAAACAGAGGAAGCAAAAATATTCTTGTTTAAGACTACAGAAACGGAATTGATCCTAATAAGTCAAGTTTATTTTTGTGAAATAATTAAAGCAAACCTCTTGCATTTCTCTGGCTGTGTGACCAAAACCAATTTGGAAACACACTGAACTTTTCAAGAAATCATTCACTTAGTTGGATTTGGTCCTGGTGTTATAAAAAAAATTACAAAGGAATAAAAGAGAACACTTTCCCAGTGTTGTTTTTAGCATTTCCCATGGGACTCTCTACTGATGTCAGCTGTTTTTTGGATGGAGCGTTAGGAACAAACTCTCATTTCCCTGTTCACAGGCCTGGCAGCCCCTGGCTGGCTCACAGTCTTTGTTCAACCTCAAGGGTCTGGACAAACATGTGAAACCAAGATCCAGTTTCTGCCCGTGTTCCAATGAAGTGGTTTTCCTGATGTGTGTGACCAGATTCTCCATCCAGCCAAGGGAGGGACAGAGGTGTCTTTGCAGGAGATTGAGCGCCCGAGGCAGGCAGACATTTCCTGCCTTGGTTGGCTTTCAAGAGCACCTCCACTTGGCAGAAGAGGAATTTATGTGGTTATTTTAAGAAGTGTCCCCCTTCCCTAAATAATGAAGATGGAGGTATCTGAGTTAGGCAGGCTAAATCACAGGAGTGACGCGTCTCCTGGCTCTGCTGAGGAGCAGCAAGTGTCAGGGTGCCGTGGTTTACTGTCTCCTCCCGGTGACTGCCCAGGTGTGTTCTCCACTCTAAATTAACCCAAGCCCAGGAGACAAATTCCCACCTCTCTCAAGAACTGCTCAGGCAGCACTTTTAATAACTTATGTCCATCTCTCCCATCACATGCTGGAGACACTGTGCCTCCAACACAAGGAGCAAGGAGAGAGCTCCCTATTAACCACCACCCCTTCCTTCAGCACCCAGGGTTCTCCCTTGGGGTTTCTCATCAAAACACTGACCCACCCTGACCCTGTTTAGCTGTCGAGATCTGACAAGATCACAGCCTGGGGTGGTATGGCTGAATTTACATGTGCTTAACAAATTGCCTGTTCACTCAATTACATTTTATTTAATCATCTGTAATCATATAAATTATGCCTGATGGTAGTAAATGTTCGTGTCAGTTCCTAATTACAGATTGATTAATTGACTGTGGTGATTTGTATTACTTATATAAGAATATATGAAGATGATGATAAATTATTATTATTAGTGTGCAACATTTCATATGAAACATAGGGGAAACTTTCCTTTCTTTGACACTCACATTCAGTGTGTCAAAGATGTTTTGCATTATCCCATGCCACAAAAAGGGACACTTTCACTAAATAAAATAAAAATAATAATAAAAAAAAAACCAAACCAAACCAAAAAAAACAAAAACAAACAAACAAAAAAAAACCACCCCAAAACAAAACAAAAAAAAAAGCAAACAAACAAAGAAAGGAGAAATACAGTGTGTGTTTCTTGGTGCCTCAAATGAGGCTTCAAGCAACTAAAACCTCTTGAAGATTCCATCCACTAAGAACTTGCCTGTTGTTTTCCACTCACTTCAGTATTGATCTGGACTGCACATCAAGTCATGTTTTAGCATGGAACTGAAGAAAGTGAGAAAAAAATTGTGCTGATGTCATGTGGGGATAAGCCCTCTTGCTTTATGGTTCAGGTCACTCTACTGCCCTGATAACCACTCTGAGTTTGGAGGGCACATGGTGTAAGCCCAGATTTGTTATTAAGAAGGAATACTGTTTGCTGAAGAATGTCTGCTTTCCCGGATAAATATTAAACTATCCCAAGTTGCTCCAGCCTGGCCTTGGACACTGCCAGGGATCCAGGAGCAGCTGCATCTTCTCTGGGAAACCTGTGCCAGGGCCTGCCCACCCTCCCAGCCAAGAATTGCTTCCCAATATCCCATCTGTCCCTGCCCTCTGGCACTGGGAAGCCATTCCCTGTGTCCTGTCCCTCCAGGCCTTGTCCCCAGTCCCTCTGCAGCTCTCCTGGAGCCCCTTTAGGCCCTGCCAGGGGCTCTGAGCTCTCCCTGGAGCCTTCTCTTGTGCAGGTGAACACCCGCAGCTGTCCCAGGCTGGCTGCAGAGCAGAGGGGCTCCAGCCCTGGCAGCAGCTCCGTGGCCTCCTCTGGACCCACTTCAACAGGTCCGTGTCTTTCCATGACTCTATCAGTCATGAATGCACTCAGCACCCAGAAGATACCAGGAATTTTTAATTTGTCTGCCAGCACTGCTACTCCATTTCTGCTAATCCATTCCTCAAGGTCACCTGGCTCCTCCCACACCGCGTGTTGGTCCACCCCAAATTGATGGTTTTTGTGTTTTCAGAAAGCATAATTAGAAAATGTCTACCTTTTGTATCAAGGTGGCTGACAAACATCTTAAATATGACTACTGAAAAAACAATCCTCGAGGAGCCCCACTAAGAAACTATCCCCAGTCCAGCACTACTTCTGTCACTTATTTCCCCTACAGGTAAACACCTCACAGTTTTCTTTCTAAGCGCCCGTTTCCCCAGCTCCACTAATCCAGTTAATCCCTCTCTGAAGCAAGGATAAGCGACACCTTTTTCATTCCCTTATCTAAAAGTTAGGTCTCTTATCAAAGGAATATGCTAAACACAAGTGACTTTGTGTCTTTGGAAAACCCCAGTTATACTTAAGATCACAGCTCTACATCTGTAGCCATTCTTCCCTCCGAATTTTGTTGCATTTTTGTCACCTTATTGAGGTTAAAGCACTTAATAAACTGAAAAATTAAAGTTCTAATTTATTTTCTACCTCTTTGTGTCTGGGATGGAGATTGTCCAGTGCCTTCACCTAGACTGAATTAAGCTCTCCATTATTTTCTTACATCTCAGAAGTGGTAATTTTCAGTTTTTACTGACATCTTCCTTAGTGTCCAGCCTGCCTGTGCTGCCCTACCCAGCTGCACCTCCCTCCCTGACCTCTGAACCAAGGCTGGATGTTGAGAAGCAAAACCAGTGTGCATCTGACAGTCATCTGACAAGAAGATTTTCTTTAAAAATGTATCTGCTCCCCTGCATCTTCCAGGAGCCCATGGACACAGACTTACAATGTTCCTCCCCTGTTTTGCCAAATTAGGTGTCTATCCTTAGATCCAGAGGGTGGGTGACCACATTTTGGCTGTTACTCATTCAAGGAACCCTTCTCTGAGCTGTTGCTCAGAGATTTGTGAGACATCAACTCTTGGGAGTGTCATCTAGATAATTATCCTTTCACAGTCTGCTTCTGAGAGAGGAGATTCTGGACTACCCACAAAGGATAAGAATTGAAGCCCATCTCTAAACTCTGAGAGTCAAATTCCTGGGAGTCAAATAACTCCATCAGCTTCTTGTTCAGCTTGAGGAGAAAATACAGAGATTTTGGTTAATATTAGCAGGCATGATAAAGGCAACATGTTTCTTACAACAGAATTTTGTCCTCTATCTACCCTCGTTCAAACAGGGTGAGTAGCATGAATTAGTTACCCAGAGGGTGAGGCTTTTAGGTGGATATATCTGTCTTCCAGTCTGTCTGTCTGTCAGTGCTGCCAGGCGTGGGAGATGTGAGGTGTGGGATTTGTCTCAGCATCCCTCTGTTTTGACAGAAGGCTTCTCTGCAAAGATGAGTGCTCCTGCAGCACGGGCTTTCTTTTTCCCAAGCCCCTGAAAGAGGCTGGGCAGTGCAGAGAGGTATTTTAGCAGGCATCACTATTAGGATTCCTCCCCCAAAATCAGGAATTCTCTTGGTTTTCCCTTTTTTGTTTTTTTGTTTGTTTGTTTATTTGATTTGGTTTGTTTTGGTGTTTTGTTTTTTGGTTGTTTGTTTGTTTTTGTTTTGTTTTGGGTTCTTTTTTTGTGGGGTTTTTTGTTTGGTTGGTTTGTTTGTGGGTTTTTTTTGGTTTGGTTTGGTTTGGTTTGGCTTTTTTCTATTTTCTTCCCTCTCCCTGTCACGGCACCATGGCTCTTTCTCAGAAGCCGTTGTAGCCCCTCTGCAGAACCTGTCCTAGTAGATGCCTGCCTCTCACTGCAAGAGAAACACTCTGCTGCCCACGAGTATGTGAGCTTGGATAAATTACTTACCCATCACTGCCTTGGCTTCCCTACCAGAAAAATCGGTACAAAACCGATTACAGAGTGAGGTCTGTTTAGCTAATGCTGACAAAGAGCTGAGGGACTGGGCACAGAGCATGCAGTAGAAACATCTACCATGTTGCTGTTGCTAACGTGGTCACTTACATTCCTGTGTGTAAATAAATCTTGAAAGGGAAAAGCCTCTGGGATGACCAGGAAACACACAAACGCTGGAAATGTCTCATCCATTTATGGTGATCTGAATTTCAAAGCTGGATAGGAGTGAGTGGAGTTGTTCTGTTTTCACACTCAGGTCTTTAGGTTTTGTATTCAGGCTTGGCTGTGCACCCTTTGGGCTGGAGAGGATCTTTTTGCTCTGTGCTTCTGCCCTGAAGGCCATGGCAAATCTGCCAGAAGAAGGTGAGCCAGAGAGGGACTGGGAGATTCATCCACCTATCCATTCACCTCCCCATCCACTCACCTCTTGGTCCTGGCTGATCTGTCCACTTCCATGCAACAAACTGATACAAAAACCCCAAAACTATATTTCCCATTCCTCTCTGAGTCTCCTCAGCTTGTGACCTGCCAGTAGACTTGCCATAATTAGCTGATTTTTACAAGTTTAACGTGATCCCCCCCCTTCTTTTTTTAACAGCCCTCTAATGCTTTCAATGAACAGGGCGGAAAATGCTACCCGGCAGCTCAATAGACATTTCCACTACCAGCTGTTTAAATCATGATAATTGTTTTTACAAAACTAATCTATGTGGCCAAACAAGCAGAACTATGCTGGTGCTTTTTAAAAATGCAGTAGATCTGTAGTTGATGCGTTAGTATCAGTTAATTCTCATAAAAGGTCATTAATGGTGCGTACAGTGAAGTGCAGGACTGGGCAGGCTGGGGCAGGGAGAGATGGTATCTGCATGACTGATGTGCAATGCTCAGGGTCAGAGCATTACAAAATTATTCTCTTCAATTATTTACATGCTTCCATCTACTCTGTGGTGGGCTTGGGCCTGTGCAAGGAGTTTCTGCTGTCCTTGCAGGGTTTTCCCTTTTCCTCAGGAATGGCATTCATTTAAATAAAAATTACCTGGTGAAATCCTGTGCTGTTTCCTGTGGCTGACAAAAATGCAGGAGGGAGAGTGGGTGGTACTGCTGCAGTCATTTGAGGCTGGGGAACCCTGTGCTCCCTGACATCGCAACCACTGCACATAAATCCTGTGAATCATCCTGCACGAGCCCCTCGCGAGGAGATCCCACAGTCAGGTACAAAAATGAGACTGGGAAGAAAGATTAAGGCTGCCAATTTCATAATGGATGATACCCTTGTTATCATCATCATCAACAACAATGAAGAAGTTTAAATGCTTCTCTCTCCCTACCTCCAAACCTTCAGCAAAAGGAATCCAACTTAATTTTTTTTCTTTTTTTTATTCTTTTTTATTTTGCTGATGGCAACAGCATCAGGCATGCTATATATCAGCCATGATATATAGCCTTATGAGCTGACTGTTGACAACTTATGGCTCTTTTGTCTGGGTTTGCCTACTTGGCTGTTTAATTACGTGAAGTGCCTGTTTTCCACGCGACGCTCATTTCATACCAGCGGCTGCTGGAATTCATGGGTGGTGCTATGTTTACATAAGCCATCAAGCTGATATTTCAAACACATTAGCATGACCACGCTGCAAAATATATGGTAGGAGGAGTTGCTGTTGCAGGTCTCTGGTTCATCTGCGTGAACTAAATCAGCCAGAATATTTCTTAGAATGAAGTGATAGAATTCTGTGGTTCTATGAAAATGTTTCTCTTCATGGTTTCAATAACTCCTTGCATCCCTTTTCTTTTTTTTTTTTTTTTTTTTAAATTTTAATGGAATTTAAATTTTTTGC